>JAWNKV010000655.1:0-114326 GCA_035041805.1 Amiota mariae | reverse complement strand
GTTACTGATGCATGCGATGCCTCAATGCGCAGGAAAGAAAGAAATAATCGGCATACACCAAATTATTGGTGGAATTCTGAGATAGCGCAGCTTAGAAGGGAGTGCATCAGATCTAGAAGGCAAGCACAAAGAGCAAGGGGATCAGATAATTTTATACGTCGGCAGGCCGAAAACAAGGCGAAACAAGCCTAGTTGCGGAAATCCATCCAAACGAGTAAAAGCATACACTTTCAGGACCTATGTGAAGACCTCAACAATAACCCTTGGGGAGGAGCTTACAAACTGGTCAAGCGACGCCTGGGAGGAGTCGCCGGCCCAGCGCCGATCGGTGCAGCGGTTATGTTAGACCTTGTGCGAAACCTCTTCCCGCGACATGAACGCACACATTGGACAAGGCAGGCTGTCTTGGAACCCATTCCAACAATTACGACAGATGAGCTTCTGAACGCCTCCAAAAAAACAGGCAGCAAGAAGACTCCTGGCGTGGATGGAATCCCCAACAGTGTCCTAAAACATGCAATACAGAGGAATACAAACGTCTTCCGTAGAGTGTTGAATACGTGTCTGGAAGAGGGTGTTTTTCTCTCTTGCTGGAACCGGCAGAGATGGGTGCTGATACCGAAAGGTAACAAGCCGCCGGGATCAGCCATCGTCATATAGGCCACTGTGTATGCTGGACACAATGGGTAAGATACTGGGGCGTATCATATGTCGGCGCCCTGAAATTGGTCACAGAGGGTCCAAATGGACTACACAAAAACCAGTATGGTTTCAGGAAGGACAGGAGTACCATCGATGCAATAAGTAGAGTCCGTGATATCGCGCTGAATGCAATCGCTGGCGAACGATGGCTCTGGGGCACAAAACAGTATTGCGCTGTAGTTACCCTGGATATTAAAAATGCGTTCAACTCGGCAAGATGGTGCAATATAGTACGCTCCTTGGAGAATCTCCGAGTACCAAAGTACTTTCTCAGAATGGTGATGTCATACCTGAGCAATCGAACGATTCAGAAATAGGCCCACAAATGTACAACAGTACTGCTGGTGTACCGCAGGGATCTGTGCTCGGCCCAATCTTATGGAATATGATGTACGACGGAATGTTTAGCGTGCCTCTACCAGATGAAGTAGAGATAATTGGCTATGCAGATGACATTGCAGTAGTTGCAGTGGCAAAGACGCTCCTGGAACTCCAGGGGAAATGCAACTCATCCGTTGTAAACAATAAAAATTGGCTTTGGCAGACTGGTCTAGAGTTAGCGAACCACAAAACTGAGCTACTTCTAATCAGCAGTAGGAAGAAGCTTAAAACCCTAAACATTCGAGTCGGGGCACAAGACATAACGTCCGCACTTTTCATTAAATATTTAGAGGTCCTACTGGATTGTCGTCTCAACTTCAGGGATCACCACAAGTTTTCAAGCGAGAAAACGTCGAAGACCTACGCAGCCTTAGCAAGCCTTATATTGGAAGGCCCAGATACGCTGCACCAGTGTGGTCCTGTGCAACGAAACACAAATCGTACATTAAAGGAGCGTTGACCGTTCGAGTTAATACCCAACATCAGTGTCTGGTTCACCCGAAAACATGGAACTCTGAATTACCACCTCCCGCAGTTCCTCACAGGACATCGCTGTTTCCGGGAGTACCTGCACAGATTTAAACATGCAGATGACCCGCATTGCCTGTACTGCACAAGCCAGCCGGAATATGCTCGCCATGTTCTCATGGAGTGTACCCAATTTGTGCATCTCAGAAAGTTAATCACGTCAGAGGTAGGTGAGAATCTTACACCAAATGGCGTGATTAACTTTATGTTAAAGGATGAAGACTCTTGGAACAAAGCTTGCAGTATAATCGTTGCTATAATTCAACAGTTCCGCAGAGATGAAGAGTTGAACAGAAGAGTGGTCTAACTAAGCTCTCCCTGACGAAGTAATGCCTCTATTGGCGGTCCCGCCAGGGTTGAAAAAAAAGCCAGCATAGGCCGGGGGTGGTTTTAGTACGTAGGCACCACATGAGACTGTTTGTCTGGTGAATCAATTCATCCGCTCAAACAATTTTATTTATTTTATTTTTATTTATTTAAAACATTGACAAAAAAACTGTCAGCTTAAAACAAAAATAATTTAACAATTACACTTAAAAGTAGGACAAAAATATAAATTGAAATAAACTTAACTAAAATAAATTAATTACAAAAAAAAGAGAAACAAACAAAAATAGGAAAAAATATAAAAAATGACTAACTTTGGCTATGCCGAAGTTGTAATGCTCTTCACGCCCCAGCTTGTGGGTCTTGAAGTTAATAAGATTGTTGGATATGGCTCAGACACTTATAGTGTCAAAATTTCAAATCGATAATACAAAAAACAAAAAAGGTTTTCTAATAAGAACTTTCATTTGGATCTTGGTTTGTATGGGGGGTTCCCCCAATTGGTCCGAGGGTCTTAAAATTTGTATGGTTGGTAGATCTAGATCAGGCACTTATATTGTCTAAATTTCAGTTTCATAGTACAAAAAAAAAAAAAAGTTTCTAATAAGAACTTTAATTTGGATCCCAGGTTGTATGTGGGGTACCCCCTAGTGGTCCGAGGGTCTTGAAATTTATATGGTTGGTGGATATCGGTTAGAAACTTATAGTGTTTATATTTCAAGTCGATAGTATGAAATGTCGGCTGATTCCGACAATTGTACTGCGTGTGGTAAAAAGAAAGATCCGTGCAGTATTTCAGCTCCCTAGCTCAAAAACTAAGGGACTAGTTTGCATACATACAGACAGACGGACATGGCTAGATCAACTCGTTTCGTAGCGCTGATCAAGAATATATATACTTTATGGAGTCCCCGATGTCTCCATTTGTCTGTTACAAACTTCATGACAAACTTATAATACTATACTGCGTATAGTATAAAAATGAAAATAATAGATATTGGGGGAAATTTATTTATTTATGTGTGGTCACAGACATATATACTACAATAATACAGACCGTACAGATGACCCAAATCAAATGTACAGACTCAATTCGAACTTGATTATTTATATATTGCGGTGACCAAATGCAAGAGCAATATTCGAGGCAATATTAGACACACAAGATATACAAAAAAATCAGCCAAGTGTGAGTCGGACTCGCACACGGAGGGTTTCGTGACATCGTACAAGATTTTTTGCTTAAAATATAAAATTAAATTAAATTTAATAGCCTAAAAGTATACTACAATTAACAGCTCAAAGTATACTACAAAAAACAAAAAATTGTTAAACAAAAGGTTAAATTAAAGAACAATGCTTCTTAAAATGTATATTTTTAGTATTTGTCTTTCTACACACAAGTGAATTACACACTCTGTGAAAATGTCAACTCTCTACCTATTACGGTTCATGAGATAGAGCAGGAGACGGAGGGGACGGATGGACATTGTAAGCTTAGTAATAGGGTCCCGTTAGTTCAATATGAGTACGGAACCCTAAAAAAGAGTCTTTATGGTATAAGGGTCATTAAATTCAATAGACCAACGTTTAATGAAACCAAAAACACTCTTCGCTTTATTTACGATAGAAGAGATATGTTGGTTAAAACACAGCTTGGTATCAAACGGGACACTGAGGTCATTAAATGTAGAGACTCGCACGAGTTGGACGTATTTAATCGTGTATGTAAACAAATGAGGTTTACACCGATGATACGTCAAGATTTTACATTTGGAGATATAAGTAATTTGCAGAGCACCAAGAATGTAAAGAATCAAGATCCTCTTGGAGTCTGAGATGGAAGGCACCATCATTAAATGAAAGGCACAATTTCACATCATCAGCGTACATGAGGACACGACAGTGTGAGATGGAGGAAGGGAGATCATTTACAAAAAAGTTAAACAATAATGGGCCTAAATGCCTCCCTTGAGGAATACCGGAAGTGACAATGACTGGACCAGAAAGAGTGGACTTAAATAACACCCTATTTCTCAAATAATATGAAATCATCCAAAAAAAATGTTGATCATGATTAACATAATCAAACGCTTTACTGAAGTCAGTGTACATTTTTTTTTTTTTATTGAATCACTTTGTACACAAAGCCTAACAATAATGTAGAAATGGATTGGATTGTTTGATTTACAAGTTTCCTTAGTGGTGAGCTAAAGAAACTTTACAGTGTTGCGTGGTCCTCTAAGGTTCATGGGACAGGCAAGTCATTTCGACATAGGCGCGTGTGGCTGCTCGTTTGAGAGAGTGTACGAGCTAGTGGATTAGGATGTTGCGAGAGTTTAAGTTGATATTTCTGCTTCAGTTGAGCCACTTCTGTTTTAATTAGTGGATCTTTAAGGTCCCTGTGGATGTTCGCATTCGATATGTACCAGGGAGCACCTGTTAAAAAGTATTTTCGATTGAGCTCTTTGGATGACTTCAATATTACTTGGGCTAGCGTTCCCCCAAAGCTGGGAACCGTAAATCAAGATTGGCTTTATTATGCTGTTATATAGTAGCATCTTTAGATCGAGGCTTAGTCCAGATCTTGGGTTTAAGAGCCAGTGGAGGGACTGTGTTTTTAATTTCATGCTGATTTTTTTGGCTTCTATATGTTTCCGCCAGGTGAGTCGTCTGTCCAAATGAACTCATAGGTACGTGACTTCAGTAGCATGTGGAACAGTGGTGTTGTTAAAGATGATAGACGGACAGTCACTCTTATTTAGGGTGAATGTCAAATGCTTACATTTATCCGGATTGACTTTTATACGCCAATTGTCCAGCCAGACTGATACAAGTTGCAGGTGATCGGATAGCTCTTTCGATGTTTTTTTGGGGCAGCGTGACCGACTGGTGATTGCAGTGTCATCTGCAAAGGTTGATGTCATGAGGCGGGGATTTGTAGGGATGTCAGCGGTGAATAGTACGTATAAGAGCGGACCAAGAACACTGCCTTGAGGAACGACAGCGTTTATGTGATGCTCATTAGAAGTGACATTTTTGCATCTTACCACGAAAAGCCTTTTGGTTAGATATGACTCTAGCAGTTTTTGTGAGTTCTATGGAAGCAGGTTTTCTATTTTGTAAATGAGACCATCATGCCATACTCGGTCGAAAGCTTGAGCAATGTCAATGAATATAGCTGAACAGTATTCTCGGTGTTCAAAAGCAGTTCTGATTTCAGTAGTGACACGGTTTACTTGCTCGATTGTACTGTGTTTTGATCTAAACCCGAATTCATGTGTGGGGATGATGTTGTTTGCGTTTATGTGTGGTGCGAGCTTCTTGGTAAACATTTTTTCAAATAATTTTGATAGCACCATTGATTTGTCTTTACCCATTTTAGGGATCATAATTACTACGGACTTCTTCCATAGTGTTGGAAAGTAACCCACTTTGAGTATTGCATTGAAGACCATTGCAAGGAATGATATTGCACAGTTTGGTAGCTCAATAATCATCTTTGGGGTGATGAGGTCGTACCCAGGTGCTTTCTTTGGAATTAGCTCCTTGCGAATTGCCGTTCTTAACTCATGTGCACTAGTTTTAAGTACGCTGCTATTAGGAAACTGAGCACATGGCTGCTGGGGAAGCTGAAACCCGTTTCTAGGCAAGTTTGGTTGGAAGACGGATTTGAGATGGTTAGCAAAAGTGGAAGCCTTTTCCTCGTCAGATCGCGCCCAGTTTCCGTTTTGATCCCGAATGGGGCAGTCAGCTGCAATTGGTGGGTTCATGCGGTCTTGTGCTCTCTAATTCGAGAACTTGGTACTCGTTGGCGAAAGTTTCTCAATGTAACAATAAAGTGTTAAAGTTATTATGAAACAACATTTAAAGATTTTTTGTTATTTCTTCGGATTCGTTTATTCAGTGATTTTGATCAAATTTTTCCTGAAACATTAAAATAAAATTTCTTATTGCAATAAATAGATTCATGCGTTAAATTGGTTTGATCAGTAGCTTGACGGTAGTCGATCCTACCCGCATTTTTCCAGTGAAACATGTCCCTTGGTGTCTAGGTTAGACTGCTCTTAGGTTCAGTGTTGTTTGCCTTCGACATTACCTAATACACTATCGATAGCTTAGACTACAATCGGTATCGCTCTCAAAGTCTTTACACCTACTAAGCTCCTTACCACGGTGGCAATCCAGCAAAGTGGTAGAATAAAAGAATATTTAAGTGAAATGTTTAATTCGTTTATACAACAGCTTAGTTCGGTTGCACTTAGTTCTACTAAGTAAGAACGATTATATGCACGTGTTTATGCTTGCGACTGCACCGCGACTTCAATGCGACTTTGTGTTTGTTTACATCAAAGCATAGTCGCCATATGATAAAGAGTTTTTTTTTAGAGGTTCACAACTTTAAATTAAAAAAAAAAAACAAAGAAAAATATTTGTAATATCAATTAAACTCGCTTTATTGGATAGATAATTTTATGACATTAATGTTTAAAAATGATTTCGGAGCATGTGGACGCCACGGCTCCCGCGACTTTTCAATCGAAAAGCCAAACAAGCTACTTTCAGTTCAAAGTTTTTCAAACAATTATCCTGTATCAGCTGTAAACATAAAGCGACTTTAAAGCTTTAATATATTGGTGCATCTGGCGCTTCAGACAGACTAAAAATGACGCGTGTATGTAACACCGACAACTGTTAACTTGATTATTTTCACCCTCTCCAAACCATCGATGATGACAGTAAGGACTCTCCTATTGAGGAGCAGCCTAGACGAATAAGGCCAATTTGAAGCTACCAATTACGGTAATAAAGAAATCTGCAACAGCTGTCCACGATTTAGTCAAAATCAAATCAACCGTCAAGACTATTTCGATTGGCAATAAGATTTTCTTAAACTCAGGAGAAGATTTTAATTTGAGCTGCAATGAGCTTAAGAAATCTAAATTTGAGTTCTACTCCCACGAAACAAGGCAAACAAAGCCTTATAAAGCTATAATCTCTGGATTGGAAAAAGTGAGCAACGTCACTATAACATATTTACTACCTAGTCATGGCCTAATTTGCTTAGATGTCAAGACTATCGAACAAACAACACGAGGTGGCTATAACTTGCTGTTGTACGTTGTTTATTTTCAAAACAGCACAATAACGGTGCAAGACTTGCGTAACCATCACTCCTGTATAAGCAACACAAAAGTTCGCTGGGAATTTAAAACCAAACCAACCAGTGCTACAATTGGACATGGATTAAGTAAGTTCAATGTTAAAACATCATGTGCGTAACATAACAAAAACATGAGAAGCACCAGCTTTCAAAACTCCGAAAGTATTTACAGCAACTATTAATTTTCTACTAGTCACCAGCAGAAGCAATCAGCGACCAATAGTACGTTTCATAGAAACCCAACAACAACTCAAACGGAAAATTCCAATATAAACAACAACTTCATTAGTTACAGAGAAGCGCTCATTGGTAACAACAATAACTACAACATAACATATCAAAGTTCACCTGATCTGTTTTTGCCAGGCGAAATTAGTTTGCTTTTGAATGAACTCATTGACAAACTAAGCTGATGCACAAATCAAAGACATAATTACTCAGTTAGCTGTAAAGTACGTAATACGTACTACGTATACACCAAAAATTAATTTAAGT
Organism: Amiota mariae; assembly: GCA_035041805.1. NCBI lineage: Eukaryota > Metazoa > Arthropoda > Insecta > Diptera > Drosophilidae > Amiota > Amiota mariae. Next base: position 106,729 of record JAWNKV010000655.1, on the reverse strand, counting down.
AATTGTCTTAACATCATGGCATGGAATTCCCGTTTCGTAAATGGTAAAAAATGTGAACTTGTACACTTTTTAAATCCGAAGCATGTCCATATCTGCCTTCTAAGTGAAACGTGGCTAACCCTTCACGACAGTTTCCTTATCCCACGCTATGGTGGAGTAGCAATAATTATTAGAAGCGAGATTAAACATAAGCACATTGTAGGAATAAATACTTATCTAGTTGAAAACGTTGGCATTCAGCTGGAAATAAATAGAGGAAATTCTTTAAAACTTTTCTCTGTTTACTTTGCAGGCTCTTCAGCGAGGTGCCTATCAAATTCACGCTCTATCAAACGGTGCTAAACACAACAAATACATGTTTAAGGCTGACTTACCTTAGATGCATTATATTGATGGTAGATATATACTAAGTGGTGACTTTAACTGTATGAATTGCCTGTGGAATTGCCTCAGGCAACCAATATTCAAAGACAGAATAAATTTTCTAAACCGTCAAATTAGAGTGCAATTGTTAGAAATTAATAACATTAACTGGAACAATAAGCTTTCCTGCTTTAACAGAAACTCTTAATCATTCTGGAAAATCACAAAAATATTTAAAAACAAAAAACTATTTGTTTCAAGCTTCTGTTATAATAATCAGGTTTATAGTAGTAGAGAACAAAAAAACAATATTTTGAGTGAAATCTTTGAGAAGAAGCACTACACCACCGATTCGCTTTCAGATGCAACTACTGTAGCACAAATAAATAGTTCGCTTAACACCCTGGACAATGCTGTGGTCTCAAGACCAATGCTGTGATCTTAAGCGACCAAACCAGGAAGCAGGGGTGAAACTACAAGGCAATGTCGCTGATTGACTTAAACTTGGCGAAGTCCAGCACTATTCTTGTGTGTACACCCCAAGCAGCTCGCAACCTCCACGCGGAGCTTCTGGACGATGAATAATCTGACACCCGTCAGTTGGTTAGCTAATGCGAGAAGGCGTAAAATCCAGGCGCGACTGTTCCCAGAATGGGTGGCTTCCTGTTCAGCGTCTGTTCCCATGCCAGGGGCCGCGGTAATATACCTGGCTATGGGTAGGATCCCAGACAGAAAAACAAATATGGAATTTAAAAAGAGAGTGAATGTTACGGTGCAAGGTGTAGGAAGCGTAGTACCGGCGGCAGATTAGTATGTTAGGTTAGCTGATGCGAGAAGGCGAAAAAATCCAGGCGCGACGGTTCCCAGAATTGGCGGCTTCTTGGTCAGCGTCTGTACCGGCGGCTATGGAGGGTGAGAAAACGGGCCCCCAGTCGTCGAGATCCTATGACCCCAGTGATACAGGAGTGGACAACTTGGCTCCTGTACCATCTAATGTTACAAGTTTTACTGTTCACCTAGCAGCCCCCGACACAATTCGGAGAAGCACGAAAACGCCGCGTTCTCCGATCGAAATAGAGCAGGCAGTAGGACAAACGTCGGTACCGTCGACCATGGGGGAGATGCGATGAAAGCAGATGGACCTTCCAGTCCTCGGCTACTAAGCCCTCAATCAGCCTATGAGGGATGCAATCGGTAGCATCAGCCGACTGTATCTGATGGCAGCTCAGGATATAGCTGATGACTGCGGAACTGCTGTAGTGGAGAATGCGAGGGAAAAGTTTGCGGAGACAACGCCGGGCTTATGTGGAGAAAGTGCTCCAACTCCAAAACGTCACTGTGACAAAACGGAGTTTCCACCTGGCCAACGGGTGAAAGTTAATCCTACGAAGGCCATGCAACCTGAGCGGCTACCAGGAGGAAACAATAACGGTGGGACAAAGCAGCCCTCTCTGAAAGGTGGGCAAAGTGCACCCAAGGCGCCGCAGGTTGAAAATGATAAGAAGGAAACCGTGAAGAATACAGAGGACAGGCGGGCCAAGCCCGACAAAGAGTGGCAAGAGGTACAACGTTAGTCACGGAAAAAGAAGAAAGCGGAGTAGACGCAGCGGATACATCCTGATGACATCGTTATCTCCAAACAAGGTGATGCAACCTATGCCGACTTGCTGAGGCTGATCAAACAGCAGCCAGAACTGAAAGTGTTCGGTACGAAGGTAAGCAAAATAAGAAAAACCCGCAAAGGAGAACTACTGCTGGAGCTAAATGAAGGAAGAAAAACCAGAGCAAGGGAATATGAAGGTGCCTTAACCAAAGCTTTGGAGGAAAAAACTAGGGTTAAGACTCTTTGCCAGCAAAAATTGGTGGAATGCTGGGACTTGGACGAAGTCACCACACCAGAGGAGGTATGAGAAGCCATACGGCAATGCTCGTGGAAAACTCCTCTCATAATTGCAGGGGATTTCAACGCTTGGGCTTTTGGATGGGGAAGCACCAGGAATAATGCTAGAGGCTTCGCTATATTGGAGGCATTTGCCGCCTTAGACATCACTCTTCTCAATACGGGTAACAAGGCGACTTTCCAGAATAGCCGCGGGGAGTCATTCATTGACCTCACTTTCCCCAGTAGGTATCTTGCCCGCCTCTCAAAATGGGAAGTGCTAGATGTCCTCACGATCACAATACAATCGAAATAAACACCACGAATGCATGTCCTCGCCGTAGCTGTGGACCAATCTCGAAAGCACAAAAGAACGAATGGAAAGTAGGTATGCTAGACAGATCTGTGCTTGATTATATGTTGGAAGGAGTTAACTTGCAGGGATCTGCACAGCAACAAGTTAATGGCCTAATGAAGGCTACTACCTCGATGCCCAGGAAAGTTATATAATCGGCATACACCAAATTATTGGTGGAATGCTGAGATAGTGCACCTTAGAAGGGAGTGCATCAGCTCTAGAAGGCAAGCATAAAGAGCAAAGGGAACAGGAAATTTTATACGTCGGCAGGCTGAATACAAGATAAACGTGCTGAGTTGCGAAAATCCATCCAAAGGAGCAAAAGCATACACTTTCAGGACCTATGCGAAGACCTCAACAACAACCCTTTGGGAGGAGCATACAAACTGGTCAAACGACGCTTAGGAGGCATCGCCGACCCAGCGCCAATCAGTCCAGTGGTTATGTTAGACATTGTGCGAAACCTCTTCCCGCAACATGAACATTGGACAAGGGAGGTTGTCTTGGAACCCATTCCCACAATTACGGCAGATGAGTTTCTAGACGCCTCCAAAAAGACTGGTAGCAAGAAGACCCCTGGCCTGGATGGAATCCCCAACAGTGTCCGAAAATATGCTATACAGAAAAATACAGACTTCTTCCGTGGAGTGTTAAATACTTGCCTGGAAGAGGGTGTCTTCCCCTCTTGCTGGAAGCGGCAGAGATTGGTCCTGATACCGAAAGGTAACAAGCCACTGGATCAGCCATCATCGTACAGGCCACTGTATATGCTGGTATCATATGTCGGAGCCTCGAAATGATCACAGCAGGTCCAAATGGACTACATAACTACCAGTATGGTTTTAGGAAGAACAGGAGTACCATCAATGCAATAAGTAGAGTCCGTGACATCGCTCTGAATGCAATCGCTGGCGAACGATGGCTCTGGGACACCAAACAGTATTGAGCTGTAGTTACCCTGGACATTAAAAATGCGTTCAACTCGGCAAGATGGTGCAAGATAGTAAGCTCCGCGTACCAAAGTACCTTCTCGGAATGGTGATGTCATACCTAACCAATCGAACGCTTTTATATGACACAGAAATAGGCCCACAAATGCAAAACACTACTGCTGGCGTACCGTAGGGATCAGTGCTCGGCCCATCTTATGGAATGTGATGTACGATGGAGTTTTTAGTGTGCCTCTACCGGATGAAGTAGAGAAAATTGGCTACGCAGATGACATAGCAGTTGTTGAAGTGGCAAAAACATTACCGGACCTCCAAGGGAAATGCATGTCCTCTGTTATAAACATCAAAAACTTGCTATGGCAGATTGGTCTAGAGCTAGCGGACCATAAAACTGAAGTGGTTCTAATCAGCAGTATGAAGAAGCTTGAAACTCTAAACATTCGAGCCGGGACACAAGACATAACGTCCGCACCTTTCATCAAATATTTAGGTCCTAATGGATTGTCGTCTCAACTTTGGGGATCTACGCAGCCCTGGCAAGGCTTATGCCGAATGTTGGAGGGCCCAGACAACCAGTGCGCGAGCTGCTTGCAGCAGTCAGCAAGTCTATCATCCGATACGCTGCACCAGTATGGAACTGTGCAACCAAATACAAGTCATACATAAAAGGAGCTGCCAATGTGTATGACGCGCGTTCCGAACGGTTTCAGATGACGCAATAATAATTATTGCAAATTGTAAACCGGTGGACATAGATGAAAACGAGCTGGCTATGCTATAAGACGGGCAGGGCCTGCCACACATGATCAGGGAGTCACACCAGCCGACTCCTGGCAGCAGCGTTGGGAAAGCTCAACAAAAGATTGGTGGACGTTCGAGTTAATACCCAATACTTTTCAATATTCCTTATATATCAAACTTTCGATCTGAAAAACTTTCATTTGGTAAACAAGTCGGTGGAAAATGGCCTAAAAATTGGATCAAACTTCAGATTGGTGAAGGTCGATGTATGGCCGGCTCCTGTACTATAAGACAAACATTTTAACAAAGTTATAACACCTATTCACCCTAGTGTAAGGATATAAAAAATGTATTTAACTATTCAATGTTTGTGTGAAGGCTCTCCCTTTCAGTAATCAAAGAACTTCGACAAAGACATATTATTTTCGTAGATAGAAGACTCGGTAGAATATTTTAGCTGCATGTAATTAAATCAATCATGACTAGATCGAAAATTCTAGTGATACCGATCATTCGTTGTATCCCCATTGTCTCATTTTAAATTTTATAATACAAACATTGAAGTTACCTGTTAAAACATTAAGCTATGTATGTGCATAAAAAATTCTTTCATTGCCAATTGCACCCATCTTGATATATCGCGTAAGTAAATAGAAGAGAACAATAAAATGAATAAAGCAAGATCTTTGCGACATTTCATTCTGATCAAGTATTTATTATGTATATATACAGAGTTTCTGCGCCCATTTATATGTCCAAATATAAGTATAGCGTTCAGACAAAAACAAACTTTAACATTTCCAAGGCTTAGATGCACATTTATTTAACATACGGACATGTATAAAAATAATTGAACACCATTAATACTGCTTACTGCTTATATTATACACTCAGTTTCCTTCTTAGGAAACTTATGTGATAACCCTGGATTTTAATCACAGACTTGTCCTTTTGACATCGAACCCAGTGAGGTTTTTCGAAAGATTTTAGCCCACTCCTCCAAAATTAACATACAAAACAAAATAAAACAAGTAAAAAGAAGATTAACTTTGGCTATGCTAAAGTTGTAATTACTTTTTTCATAGCACCTTTTATATCTTCTTGCAGGAGGTACTCTTCCTAGTGTTCCGATGGTCTTGAAATTTACATACTTGGTGGATATGGGTCAAACACTTAAAGTGTCCAAATTCCAGTTCCATATTTTACTAAAATAAAAAAGTTTTTCTTATAAGAATATGAATTTGGATTTGGTTTTGAATTTGGAAGGGGTACCCCTTTGGTGGTTTAATTCGTCTGATTTCGACAAATGTGTTGCGTATGCAAGAAAGCTTCGTGCAAAATTTCAGCTGCTCATAGACTCAAAATACTTTTTAAGGTCTCCAATGTCTCCTTCTGCGTGTTACAAACTTCATGACAAACTTATAATACTATTCACTCCGTGAAGAGAATAAAAATCGTTCCTGAGCGCACATCGCTAACAAGATTCTTAATGACACATTTCCAGTCGACTCGCAAATGACCTCTAATTGTCTATACTATCTTGAAGACTAACTAGGAAATAAGAAAAATATATTACATATATATAAATATATGCACATACTTATCTACTTCTGTTTAGTGTTCGTCAAATGTTTGGTTTCGCCGTCGTTAGTTAGTACAAATATATAATGACTATTGTGGATTGTAACCAAGTCCCACAGTGATTGTGGGAATTTGAAACAGTAATCTTTGTCACTTGTAAATTCTACTATATAGTGTGCCACGTTTTAGATTAGAACGTTATTCAATAAGTCGTAAAAGCTACACTTGATATGATCCCTGCTGTAACAGATGTCAACTGTATGCGTGTTGTCTCTGTTGATGTTGAAGCCGATCTTTCGTTTTGAGTAGGTCCCAATTGATCAACACATAACCACTTGTGCTTTGCAAGTATGACAGCATAATTGCGTGTAAAATAGAAACAATCGTTTTCACGTTGTTCGTAATATTTGTCCAAAAACTTATTTCTCGAGCGTTCTTCTAATGGTTTTAATTGGGTAAACCTTGGTCGAAACATCGATTTTTGATTTGTTATCTTATTCTGATGCACAATACGACATGGAAGACTCTCAGTACACTCATCAACGATGAGTAAACAGTTAATAAATTAAGGTCCTGACCCATAACACCATCTTCCGTATGGCCAAGATCAAAGCAGTGTCCAATCTCATGACATACAGCACCTAATGTGCTTGCATACACATCGCCATAAGTGTGCCGATAGTTACTTTCATCAGGAAAACGCGACAGGTCCACACCTTTGGTACTGCGTATACAATCACCGATTTCATTAAAAAAAAAACGTGGCACGCATAAAAATATCCACTGCCAAAGAGCGCCAAGCCACCACCACCAAGGGCTGCGTTACCTTTTAAATGGTTTCGAATATTTGCATAAGAATAATCACCGCTGGCAACAACTGTTTTACCATCGTACTGAGTGCAACCAATAAACGCGACAAACTTTAAATTTATTTGTTGACCCCAAATAACGGATGATAAGATTTCTCTTGCAAAATAATGTCACAATTCTTTTTCACTGCTCCGGTGTGCTGCAGTAGAAGTAAGTTGGGTGCGAAATACTTTACAATATCCGTTTAGCGTAAAGGTACAATTGGGAAACCCAGCAGCACGCAGTTTGTATGAATAAATACATTGTACTAAACGTAGATTTAAGTCAACAAGTTTACAGTTTTCGTTAAGTTCGTCTGGTGTCGCTAGCGTGTCTTGACAAAGTAAATAAAGTGGCTGCAACTGATATTGATTTAAGCGACATTTGTATACAAAAATAAATTGTAGTTCGTCATCACAATAGCGCAAAAGTACATTGTATGTTCTTTTTACTGGGATTGTCGTTTCTTCCAGATCCAGATCTGTATCCAAATCAAATAGCAATTTGAATTCACCTCCAGCTGAGATTTGCGTGAGTTGTTCCGTTACTATTATGGGCGATTTGTGAATGGGCCAGTCATCGGAATTTTTTACTTTTATGCTGAGTGTCGCTCGAAGTTGTTTTGGTGCGTGTGAACATAATGGGCGGATGCGTCCTTTAACTAACAGAAGGCTTTGCTGCACAACCTCACCATCACACAAGTTCACTACTTCTATGACATGAGTACAGCTACAGCAATGTGTCATGACTATTACTCTATTACTTCACAATGTGAATGTTATGCAATCTCAAACAGCAAATTTATATATGTTTGAAAAAATTGGTTACATCTTAAAGGTGCCTTTACACGTCGAAATGCAGTACAATCATTATGATTAATAAAATATTTATTTAAGAAAGGCTGGACGAATGCATTAAATTTCGTACTAACTTTCGGCAACTAGATACACGAAACAATGGGCCTTGTGATTAAAAGTGTAAATCGAGCAAGAACTAGCATTTTTTAAGTTGAAACTAATTTTGAGGTGAATATAAATTTAAGTTAAAACTATTGAAGTTTGCAGTCTAGCAGAAACTAGTTCTCCCTGCCTTTGCTGGAAATAAGTGTGAATAAAAACTACTAAGTATCTAAAATTACTAGTGTTAACTTAAATTTTTGTAAGCATATCATTGAGATGCTGTTTGTTTTATTTAAATATGGCTGCATTTATAAACATTCGGCAATGAAAACAATTTCCATCCACCACACTATTTTAATTAATTAATTTATTAATACAAGGCATTCTCTCTTGCCACCCTCACTGATGGTACTTGTGAATTTTTCAATATAATTTTAATAATTTTGTAGGTGTTCAATTTTGCACTATTTTTCCTCCCATCGTGGCATTAAAAATATGAAATGATCAACACAAACTAATATCGTTACTAATTTAAAATCTACTTGTTAAGGGTTGAGCCCTCCACACTTTAATCACTCACTGGGAATAATGGAAAATCAAATTGTCAATTGTGAGCTGCTCTTCCTTGGTATTGCTTATTTTTGAACAAAGAAGTTGACTATTTTTTTGCGTAAGTTGTATATTGTACATATTATATTTAATGATATGAATTATAAATATGTATTCTATTATGTTTAGCCTAGTACAACGGATAATCTTGCAATTTACATTTGCGATAATAAATGTCTACAAGTATTCTTTACTTTACCGAATAATTTTATGCAATCAAAATACACGAATCACCAAAAATGTATTTTTCGAATATTTAATTGAAAGTAAAGTAAACTCCTTATGTCTAACTTATAATTACATATGTATATTACTAATGTATAACAAAATTACCTTTCAGTAGTAACAATAATACCGGTTTGTGCCAGAAATTGCAATTGCGATTTGGTGAAATTCACCTTTATCTGAACTTAAAAAAAAAACCAAGAAAGGTAGCTTATTATTTTCCTCGGTAATCTTCATTTAAAGAATTCAACATTATAAGTTTTTTAAGCATAAATTTGCATTTAAGCAAAGCTCCTTTCCATTAAAGCAAAATAAACAATAAAAAACAACCAACCTGCTCGCATTTAAATTTTAACAGTTTCGAAGATTGAAAATTGTCTGTAACGCTAGCCTGACACCACCAAATTATTATTCACTTCTGTGGTTAGGCCAATACTTGAATATGCATCGTGTGTATAGGATCCACAGTTTAAAAAGTATAGTGATAATCCGTTGCTTTTTGCACTGCGTCGCTTACACTGATCATAATATAAACCTTCCATCTTACCAAAGCCGTTTTACACTAATCCGCCTCCCAAAATTATCCAGTCGCAGAACGACTCTTGGTGTCATATTCTTGCACAATCTAATTGCAGGCAGCATCTTTTTCCCTTCCTTGATTGGTAGCATTAATTTTAATGTTCCTTCTCGGGTTGCAAGGATTTATTTTCATATACTTGTTGGTACATGTAAGACTACTTATTTGCTTTATGTCAATTATACAATCTATACTATGACCTTGTATCTAATTCTATTTCTTCCGATCATCTAAAATCCAATCTCTTAACTCTCTGTAGCACATAGCATTGTATTAACTATTTAATTTAATTGCGTACACTTTATTTAAATTTATCTTTATAGAGCATAATGATTAGTATAAATGGCTGATGACATTAGGTCTGTAGCCGTACAGTAGTCAATTAATTTGTATTGCATGTGCAGGTGGCGTGGGATTGAAAGAAATTAGAAAAATTGATATACTAAAATAAACTAAAATTTAATTAAAGATGCGATGCTTTAAATTTATTTTAAAAATGCGTAGAAAGTGATTAGTTCATTGAAAAGTTTTTATAATCTCATTGGTGAAAGTTGGCATGTCTGCAATTAGTTAAAGGGGTGTTTTACACGATTTTTTTTGTTGATCAGGGAAGTTTTTTCTTTTCGTTTGGTTTTTAAAGAGTGAGGGATGTGAAAGGGAGTAACCAGTCTCAAAATATTTGCTTGGCAATATTTATGTTAAATTTGATGGCAGACTTTCCTATCTATTTAAAAAGTTATTCCAATTAAATTTACTACATGACAATAAAAGTATATATTTCCTTTTTTTTAATAAATCAACTTTTAATACAGTATTCTTCAATAGTTAATTTCTTAAGTTTTCAAATTCATAGCTGTTTTTTGTTTACTGAAGTCATTAACGCAGAAGTCGTTTGTGTACCTCGATGTCGTTTGTGTAACTTGAAGCTGCATTGGTGCGTTTGTCGACATTGCAGCTCATCGTTGAATTCCTTTGTGTATCTCCAGCTTAAGTGTCGTTCTTAAAAATATATACTTGTCATGAGCAAATTGTTTTACTACACTGATATACTTGTGACGTCAATTTTCCAGGGCGTAACATGCCAAATTGGAGCTACCTTGTATTATTGTACCATGGCTTTGCTTATGTTATGCTTTGCTGCTTGAATTAAGCGTTTTTGTTCTTATTGGTTTATTTGTTTCTCTCCTCTCATTTATTAATATTAATCTCTTTTTTCTATCATATATATAATGTTCACTTAGCGCGGGATAAACGAGAGACAGTATGTTCGTTGTTCATTTCTTTGATGCTTTATTATACTCTTCACGCAGTGAATAGTGTTATAAGTTTGTCATGAAGTTTGTAACACCCAGAAGGAAACTTCGGAGACCCAATATAGTGTATATATTCTTGATCAGCGTTACGAGACGAGTTGATCTAGCCATGTCAGTCTGTATGTAGCAAAATAGGAATTGTGAAAAATTCTCGATGTCTTTTTTAGTTATGAAAACATTATATAGAAAAATATTTATTTTATAATTTCAAAGTTTTATATTTTCTATACCAAAATACTGGTTGGCACTTATCTCAAGTACACAGTAGAGAGAAGCGCAATTAGACTCCGGAAACTGCATCTTCTAGAACCGTGTGTAGTGGACCACAGCACCGTCCTTCAAGAAGTAGGGTTACTGGCAGTAGGAGGAGAATGTGATTACTGTGTACCAGATTTAAAATGGAATGATAATTTTAAAACGCGATTCCCGGACAGGGATGATTAGAAGCTGGATAACGTCATCAGACAAGCTTTCAATCTACACAGATGGCTTCAAGACGGAGGAGAAGTGCGGGTATCATACCGAAGTGTTAAAAGCTCAGCTATCGTACCGTCTATCGAACTGGTGTAGCGTATTCCTGGCAAAGGGATATCTGAGAGTATTTTGTAAGCTCATCTGCAATCTCATTCATTTTTCCGGCTTGTAGCATAGTTCTGATGTTCCAAGAGCCAAGGTTCCAATCAATATTCCTTTTCCGTTCCTATGGTCGTTAACATTTACGAGTTCCTTCCTAGGTTTATTTTCATCTTTCATGACAGTTATTTTTCGACGAGTGGGTTGTCGGCCCAACGTCGTCTAGGCTGATTTTTCCTACAGCCTCGGATAGTCCGTTATACCCCAGACTTTGGGTCGTCTTTTTCTCTTTTCGAGTTTTGGCTGTTAGGGTTATACCGCCCGCACTCGGTCGTCATAGCCTCTTTTGTTATTGACAGGATGCACCGACGTGTAGGTGAGGTTGACAGTTGAATAGGATAGGTTATATAATCGCGTCACTATTCCGTTAACACCCCAGATGGATGGACGAACTAAACGAAGACCTAAAGAAACTACAACTGGAAAACTGGAAAAGGGCGGCAAATGATCGTGTAACATGTAGGCATATTGTTCATCAGGCCAAAGCTCACAAAGAGCTGTAGCGTCAAATGATGATGATGATATCTGAGAGTATTCAACATCTCCTCTTTGACTTACCTGCTCTTCTTAGAAGACGTACCCGTATTCTCGGGATACCGTTCTTTGAGGAAACTAACCTAACTTATACTAAAATACTAAACGCAAAGGAATATAAATATATATGTTAAAAGAGCACTTCAAAATTATCATATCACTATTATCCACTTTCGACTTTAATTAAATACATATTTCAATGAAAATAAACATTGGTTTTAATATATTTTTTATATTTCATCTCATTGTAAATAAATCATTGTAAGGTTAAACTATTTTAATAATAATCCTTGTTTATAGTCTGAACCTTCTTGTGGCTGATGCAGCTAAACTTCAGTCAAGTCAGTTTCATTATTTGACATCCTCAAGCGCTTGTTTTCAAACTCAATAAATAGTTGCAACCAATGCGGTATCAGTACGCCGAAGTAAATAGTGCCTTGGAAGAAGCTTATCAACAATCAACTGACCCCGTGGTGAATTCGGAAGCTAAATCACTTGTAGCCAATTTGGAGAAGTTCGAGTTTTTGCTGTAGTCATTTAATACGACGTTTTATTCCACGTTAATATTGTCAGCAAATCCTTGCAATCAGAGCACGTAGACCTGTAAGATGCTACAAAAATAATAAACAGATTTTTGATACAATTTAAAAATACAGCTAAAGAAGATGAAATAAGCCCGGAGTTGAAAAAAAAAATATTCTCAGCAGATGCTTTTTATCCTATGTTAGATATAAACCGCCATAAACTCAATATGTAATCGCTCAACACAAAACTCTACAAATAATGAGACTTTGCTTTTCCTCTACGATTTGAATAAGACTGATGAAAATGTGAAAGAAGCATGGCTAAAGTTGGAAAAAAATGAACACAAGAACATAATTGCAATATTTCGGGTGTGATATGAGTCCTTTATATCTTAGCATTAAATAATTAGCAAGATACGTTCCCTAATGTTTGGACAGTTTTCCTGATTTTTGTAACATTTCGGTTACGGCAGCGAAAGGTGAACGGAGTTCTAGCAAGTTTAAGCTAATTAAAACGTACCTTAGGCCGACTTTTGCAGAGGACAAGCTTTCTGATCTAGCCTTGCTGCCCATTGAACATGATATAGCTCAGAAATTATTATATGAGGAGATCTTAAAAAAATTTACGAATGTGCGTAAGCAGCTATTTATTTAAAATTTGTATTTCAGATGATTTAAATAGTTTATTTTTCTAGTTAAGCTTAGATTTTGTAAAAGCATTGTTACATATGAAGCACGTATGATGCCTTAAAATGGATAGAAAACCTCTTCAAATAAGCTTAAAATTTGTTCATGAACTCAAAACAGAAAACCGTAGATTTCAAACAACATGTGCAACAGCAATAATGGCGTAACGCTTACCAAACAATAGAATACAATAGAAAGATGGGAAGAACATTTCAAGGAAGTGCTATACGCTGGAGAGTCCGATATAGAAACGCAAGAAATTTGTTTGAATAAAAACAGCAGCAGCCTCGACCAGACCAGTTGGACATACAACCTCCCACATCATAGGAAATAATATATGCAATTAACCACATGAAGAACTTCAAATCCCTTGGAGAACACAACATAACAGCTGAACTTTTAAAAAATTAAAGCACCGCATTCAACGAAGGTCAACTATGGACCAATTTTTTTCCCTCAAACAGTCCATGGAAAAATGTAACGTGTACAACATTGATTTACATATGTTGTTTATTGACTTCAAACAGGCAATTGACAGTAACAATAAAACTGATCAAGCTCTAAAAATGCATTACTACCAGTTAAAAGCACAGTAAAATAATTTGGTGTACATATCGACAAATTCCTATATTACCAATGATCATATAAATAACACAATTATAATAGCTAAGAAATCATTCTTTATGTACAAAAATCTATTCTACTCAAGATACTTGTCAAAAAGAGTAAAAGTAATTATGTACCAAAGCCTGATAATAAAATATTTCTCCATCGTACGTAGAAAGACTTAGATGCTTTGAAAGAAAATGTCTTAGAGCATGTACTTCCCTTTACAGAACTCCGCAAAGCGATTACCTCAAATACTTTTCTAATAAAAACCCTATATAACGAAGCCAGAATTGATATCTTTATAATCAAATTAATCAGTAGACATATTCAAAGATTCTTTGACTGTGAAGAAAATATTATAATCAGGGCGCCATAATACGTAAATGAAGTATATATTGAAATAACACTCGCAAGAGGTTTTGTTCAGCCCGAAGCCTTTGTACCTAGATAAACAGGGAATCCCTATAATATACCATAATTTTAGAAGAGCCAACACTTCAGCTGTAAATTATGTTTCTCCACCTAATAACAACCATAGGTTCGACAAAAGTTTATCAAATAAGGATATTAAATTAAGTAAAAAATGTAACCAAAACAAAACCTGGTGGTACATCAACTAAAATATAAATACTTGGATAATAGTTAATCTAAATCTTAGTCCTAAGTCTTTCTACTCTATCTCTTTTTCCTGTATTTTTATTTTAATTTTAAAAAATTAAAGATAGAAGTAATGTTTTTCTTTAGGCATTTTCATTACAAATAAACTTTAATCTCAATACAAAAATCTTATAAATAACAAAAAATTATCCAAAAAAAAATTAATACTTAATGAAATAAATATATAGATACTAGAGAACTCGATTAGGGACACTGCATGATATTATGATTAAGTCGCTAGTGTTTATAATAGTGTTACAAATTTATTAAATTTCTGGAAATAAACATTTTATAAAAAAAAAGCACGTACGATGGCAAAAAAGATTGAAATTTTATATTATCTTGAATTTCCTCCAGTTTTTGGTATTATACATGGGTATTATACATGGAAGCAAAAATTTCCACAGACGAATTTGAAGCAACCACCGTCGCAATAAATGCTGATAGTTTAATATTAATAACTGCGGTATACAGTCCTCCAAGGCGTCAGATCAAATGTTGAAATTATTTACAGTCAGAAATATAAAAATATAAAAAAAGACTAACTTTAGCTATGCCGAAGTTGTCATACAGGTTGGTTATAATGTTGGTGGCTATGGGTCAGACACTTATAATAAGAACATTGAGTTAAAAAAGGGGGTTTGTATGGGAGGTACCCCCCTTAGTGGTCCGATTCTGTTGACTTACGATTTGACCGGCGTTTGATAAAAAGAAACCTATGTACAACTAGGACTAGGAGTGCGAACAGACGGGCATGGCTAGATCAACTCGTCTCGTCGCGCTGATCAAGAATATATATACTTTATGGGGTCTCCGATGTCTCCTTCTGTGTGTTACAAACTTCATAACAAACTTATAATACTATTCACTAACGTGAAGAGTATAAAAATAGGTTCATTATGGGTGGCGACTACAACGCCAAACCCGTACATTGGGTGTCAAGACTAACAAAGACCAAAGGAAGACAGCTATATGTCGCACTTCAAGGGACAGGAAGTATTGCTGTATCAACAAACAAACTAACATATTGGCTAAAACACCAAATCTAATTATATATTACCATACATGAAAATGTCATTTGGAAAAAGACTTCTTTTCAACTTACAAACCAGCATACAGACTGGGATTATTTTCGAAAATATGTAATTGACAATTCGCTGACAATCGACACAAAAAATCAATTAGACGGTGAACTTCTCAAATTGACAAATGACATACAACGCGCAGCTTGGCAAAGTACGCCTGCTGCTAGGAAAATATCAACTGGCCATAGATATGCAACAAAAATAATAGAAATGGTATTGGAGAAACGGAGATTGTGGCATCAGACAAGATCTCTTCTTGACAAAACCCTCCTAAACAAATATTTAAAAAAATGCAAATTAGAGAATACAATTATAGAACCCTAAACATTTATTTGCAAAAACTAACAAATGGACGTAATTCAAACTACGCACTGTGGAAATGCACGAAAAAAGCTTAAACAGCCACCATCAATCAAAACACCTGGTAATAAGTGGGCAAAAACTAATAGCAAAAAGGCAGATGGGATTGAAAACTATCTTGAGGACACTTTCATCCATATTGTTTTTTTAAAAGCTACTGACATGGAATGTGATCATTAAGATTCCTTACACGAAATTCATTCGACAACCGAGGACAAGTAACCGATGCTTATAAAATTGAAACCAAAAAAATCGCTGCGGTATGATTTAATAACTGCTCAAATATTAAAGCAGATGCAAAAAAAAAAAAAAAAAAATCAGCCAAGTGTCAGTCGGACTCGCACGCGGTGGGTTCCGTACCATCGTACAAGAATTTTTGCTTAAAATATTAAATTATGTGCATATTTAACAGCCTAAAAGTATACTACAACTAACAACTTAAAAGTATACTACAAAAAACAAAAAAATTTTAAACAAAAGGTTAAATTAAAGAACATTGCATCTAAAAATGCGTATTTTTAGTATTTGTCGTTCTACACACAAGTGAATTACACACTCAGTGAAAATTTCAACCCTCTACCTATTACGGTTCATGAGATAGAACAGGCGACGGACGGATGGACGGGCAGAGTAAGCTTAGTAATAGGGTCCCGTTAGCTCCCTATGGGCACGGAACCCTAAAAATTACCAGCTTACATGTGTTATCAACGCAATTTAAGCTAAAATATTTTCCAATTTATTGGAAAACGGTGGAGGCCTGAATGTGTAATAAACCAGGCAAATCAACGAACGAAGTAACGTCATCAACCGATCTCACTTCTCTCCATGCTATCAAAATAGGGTAAAAAATTACTAGTTAAAAGAATCAACATTATAATTGACAATGAAAAAATTATACCTTCTCGTAAATTTGGGTTTCGTTTGAAACATTCAACAATAGACCAAGTCCATAGGACAACTTATTGAAAATATAATTGAAGAGAAAAGCACCTATACTACGGTGTTCCTCGACGTGTCAAAGGCGTTCGACAAAGTGTGCCATGTTGGTTTACTGAAGAAAATCAATGCGCTTCTACCAAAGCAGTACGATTGCATATTAAGTTCGTACTTATCCGACCGTTACTTTCGAGTAAAACAAGAAGATGATTATTCATAACTCAAAGACATAAATGCTGGGGTTCTCAGAGAAGCGTGTTGGGTCCTCTCCTATATCTACGCTTTACGTGTGACCTGCCATGATATCAAAACTGCGTCACAGCGACATGTGCCGATGAGACAGCTATTCACTCGGTCAGAAAGACAGAGTTGGAATCTACCTCGAAATTACTGCACGCTCTAAACGAAATATATGACTGGACGATAAAGTGACATATTAAACTAAATGAAACGAAGGGTGACCAGCCCAACCGACTGGTTAGTTTGCATATTGTTCTTGATGTACTGCTTAAGTTTGACAAGCGGGTCTATACAGCTGATATGAAGCCTGAAGCCAAATTGCGTAGTTGGTATAATAGAGTGTATATCTAAATGAAGGCAGAGACGGTGCTTTAAAACTTTTTCAAAAACTTTAGCAAAACAACGCAGTAAGCTAATAGGTCGATAGTTATCTGGTGAGTCCGGTGCTTTACCAGGTTTAGGAATTGCGATGATTTTGGCCCCGATATAACGAAAGACACTAGTTGTGATGTTCTTTGTTGTTGTTGTAACAGCTAGGGAGCTGCAAGTAGAAGTATGCATGCAATTAATAAGGAAAGGGGGAGGCTAAAGGAAACGGAAATTTGTGTGCAGTAGAGGGAACAAAAAAGAAAAAATTGAAAAAATTTAAAATTAAGTTAGCTTAATTACAATTGGATAAAAATGGGTAAAATTCTTAACCTACATATCAAGCCCTAAGAAGGAAGCTACCTCTATCGGTCGAAGCCATAAGTCAATAGGAATCAACTGGGTCGGTGTTATGGGACAGTTGAGAAGGTGAACCGTGTTGTGAGGAGAACCACCACACTGCGGACAGTGATCATTGTCAGAAAGACCAATACGCTCCCTGTAGCACTGGAGTAAGAGACCAACCCGACCTTAACTGAGCTAAGGTGGTCCTAGTACTACGAGGGATACGGTTTTCACTATCATCAACAGGTGGAGGACGGCCTCCTCACACAACATTATTCTGGTGTGACTCTAAAGCAATTTCATCTGCCCACCGATGTATTCATCACGACCAGACTTATAGCGACCACTGTCAAGAGTATATAGAAGCAATATCTTCTTCGTATAATCAATAAATCAATCAATCGAGTTCAAAGAGAGCGGACGTGTTTACTTTTCTTCTAATAAATATTTAAATTTTTACTTTTTTTTACGTCAATTTGTTATTAATAATACTGTTTATATTATTGTGCATAACTTGAATTGATCGTGTTTTCGGATTAGTTAGTGCATAATTTTTATAAGTTTTAATATCTTCTAATTTTCTAATTGAGGTATTTTCATTATATTTTCGAGTGATTAGTGAATTTTTGTTTTTGTTTTTGCATGTTTCATAATTTTAACGTGAAAACGTTTTTAAAATGGGTATATCTTACATGTCACAAACACAATTTTCAGAATTTTTCGAAAATTGTCGCGTTTTGTTTTAATATATCTCGTGACTCAAAAGTCGTAGCGCCAAGTAATTTATACATTCTGAAAATATGATTTGTGCTGCATCGTGTAAGTGGAATTTTGTTATGGTGCGCTTATCAATAAGGGGGAGGGGCGTTCAAACGGGCATCAAAAATTGAGAAAAGTCTTTTTCTTTCTAAGCGTATTGCTTGAGAAAGGTCTGCTCTATTTGCTTGATTTTTCTTTTACTATATTCGATATAGGTCAATTAGAAGATTGGGAAAGAAAATTTTTGGAAAATCCACCGGAAAGACCGAAATTTCGATTTTTTGTATTAAAATCTGAATAAATATACGAAAATTCCTTCTTTCTAAGCGTATTGCTTGAGAAAGGTCTGCCCTATTTGGCTGATTTCGTTATAGGTCAATTAGAAGAATGTGAAAGAAATTTTTTTGAAAATCCACCGAAAAAGTGGAAAGTTTCGACTTTTTGTATAATTATTATTTAGAAAAAATTGAAAAATTAAATAAAATAATAATATAGGGTTCAAACTCAATTCACTCAATTTTCGACATAAGCTACTCTGACTTGTTGACACAGATATATATTCAATACATTGTATGGAACAAATACTATGAAATAAACAAGACAGCATAAGTCGCTCACAAAGAGCGATCATCTTCTCTCTTCTTATTTCAAATTTTGCCTCAACCAACAACAAATTCTGTGTCATCTCAAAATCAATCAATCAAAATTACACACAACAACAACACACCCGCATTTACTACAGTTGCATTTTCGCTCTTCTCTTCAATCATACGTACAAATGTGTTCATGGAGTGAGCGAATTTCAAGTATGCTTTTCATTTGTGTGTGCCCTACACTACGCCGATCTCGCATATTAATTTGTGTGCATGTCGCTGAGACTTTGCTGGTCTATGTCATATAAATCAATACGGTATTTAACCCAATTATTTAAATTATTAATTATAATATGCTTTCAAAACTAACATTGCTTCTTTAATAATAAAATACATGAATAATATTGTATTATACAACACAACTCTAATAATTATTTTAAAATTTGATTTCTAACATATTGAGCATCAGTTTCACTTAATAGTGTGCTTATATAGGTGAGCCAGATCACTTTGACGCACAAAGAATTAACAAAAATATATGTTTTACAAAAGTTATGGACAGAATCGATATCCGACAATTAAACTACTACTAATTTCTACAGTTTACAAATTACTGTATTAGTTGACTTACCGACCTACTCGTATTCTCAAAATTATCATACAATTGGACAAAAAAGCTCGTTGAAAGCTTCCCGGTAAAAAAAATGCTGTTTTTAACATCAGTCTGTAAAGTGTATGTTACCAGTGAGTAAACTTTAGTTTATGCAGGTTTGCCAACTTAGAAGAAAATGATATGTTGAAAATATAAAATATTTTATAAAAAAAAATATTATACAAAAATGAAAACAGGTGTTTTTTAGGAGTTCTCCGAGTTATTCTGACTATTTAAATTTTTTTTTTCTGAATTTGATTTTTTCGTCCAAGTTGACAAGCTTGATTTTATCTTATATCTGTTTGCGAATGTATGCAATTCATCTATCAATTGGTGGCACAATATTTTTAACAAACGATAATTTTTCACAAAAAAATTGTCCGACATTGAAAATGGATTATTATGATCACACAATGATTTTAACACATTTCCTTTTTGCGTAATTTTCATTGTATTCCAAAATATCCACGAGAAATCAACAAATCGAAATGTTATCCATTTTACAGTGCGATAACAGTGCACACAAATATTTAACATTTTTGTCCAATTATCGAAAGACATGCTCTACCGACTATCTTGGCTGAATAATAGTCGATTTCAAAAGCTTTGATAATAATAGCTTTTTATCATATGGAAAAATGACTTAACAGCAACCGCAACATAATGATAGGCGTTGTCCAATTGTGTGATAATTTTGAGAATAGGTCGGTTAACATATTGTATGTACATATATAGACTAATATCGAGAAATTTTGGACTTTCGACTTTGCTTTAATAATAATGGTTCATGAAAAACGTTTTCACGCAAAAAGAATAACGGTAGGGTAGCGATACTACCTGCCCCGAATTTTTACCTTTGTTATTGTATATAACATTTCAAAGTTATTATCTGTGAGCATTGTTGTTGCGAAACCAAACTGTTATTAATCAGTGATTCAGGACCGATTTGTGTTTCTTTCTGTAGCATTTGTTTTTGCTTTGGGCTTTTTTGATTTTTTTTGCGCTATCACTTACAGTGAGTATATTTAGTATCTGCATTTTCAATATTTTTTTTTTATTTTGAAATTTTATTTTTTCGTGAATATAATTTGTTGTACTCCTTCATGTAAAAATAAGAATACTTTCGACGGCGATTCTCAACGCGCAGTACGTTGTTGGCTGTGCGACAAATTTTCACACTTGAAGTGTGCGGACTGAACGACCATGACAAGATTATCAGCAGATCCAAAACAGTTAGTGGCAGTTTGACGTGGTCTTGCCCATCCTGTTTTAAGCGTCAGGTTGATTGTTCGTCAATGTATCGCATTATACGTGACAATTTTATCAAATTGAATAGTGCTGTAAAGCAACTTTCGTTTGATTTTGATTCGGACACTGATTTACTCACTAAATATCAGTTCGATTCACCTCCTCCCCTTCTCTTATTGTCACTTTCTCCTATGGGCAACCATGCTTTCCCCAACTACCTTCCACCACTCCTCTTGTTCCTGCCACAATTACCCCTCCAGCCGATCCTACCTCAACTCCTGTTCTGCCTGTAATACAGGTAAATCCACCCTTATCTGTAGTATCTTCCTTAGGCTTCCAGTACCCACTAGTTCACCTTCGGCTCCAAGCTCGGCTCCAAAAAGCTAGCTTCCTGCCTTCATCATATCTCTATAATATATTAAAATGTTAGAGGTTTATTGTCCAAGCTTAACAATTTATATATGGATAGTTTCTCCTTTGAATCTGATGTTGTACCGTTTTCCGAGACATGGCTTCACTCTGGTATTCTTAGTAATGATATTTTCTGTCCAAATTTCATCACATATAGGATAGATCGCCCTATTCGACGCGGAAGTGGTGTCCTAATTGCTGTTTTCTCTCACCTAAGATCAGAATTCGTTGATCTAAACTGCTCAGCCAATATTGAGTTCATTTGTGTGAGGTTATTTTTGCCTCATGAATCTGTTTATATATCGGGTTCTTATATTCCCCCTAATTCCAAATTGGAAACTTATATGTGTCATGCTAGAGCCATTAACTCTGTCAATAACATTCTTCGGGACCGTGACTCTTTTATCGTGCTAGGTGATTTTAATCTCCTATTCATTTCATGGTCCTTTTTTTTGGAATCTCGAAGTATCTAGTTCCTTCAGCACAACATGATTTCTTGGACACACTGTTTGAAATTTCCTTGTTTCAAATGAACTCTGTAGTAAACCATTACAATAGATCACTTGATTTTGTGTTTAGTAATGATTCTTCAGGTATTTCTGTGTCAAGATGCCAACCTTTAAGTATTCCTGAGGATACTTACCATCCAACATTGGTAATATTCTATTTTGTAACCCGTCCTGTTTCAGACTCCTCATCTTCTTCTATGCGTCGATTCTGTTTTCGCAAAGTGAACTTTACTCAACTAAATGCAGTCTTTCTCGGAAAAGATTGATCTTTTTTGTACAATTGCAGTAATATAACTACTGCTATTATTTTTTTCTCTGAAGTGATATACACTATATTTAATGCCTTTGTCCCCTAAAACGTTGTTTCGAAAGTGTCATATAAACTACCTTGGTTTACAAGAAAACTTTCTAATCTGAAGAACATTAATTCGAGGCTGTATAAAAAAATTTAAGAGTTCTGGCTCTTCTATTGCTTTTGCAATCTTTTCTGTGGCCCGGTCTAATTTTCTTTCATTAAATAGTCTTTCTTCTTTATTTCCCTCATCATTGTATCTAGTTAATGAACATGGTCACACTGATTTGGGTATTGCAGATATGTTTGCAAAATTCTTTCAATCCACTTATTCCTCTGAATCCTATATTCAAAACCGGTATCCTTACCCCATTTCCCATTGTAACATCATTGTTTCTCCTGTAATTAGGGAGGAATGTCGTCTTACAAATTTAAAATCGTTGAAATCCACTTACTCACCCGACCCAGACAAAATACCTAGTTGTCTAATTAAGCACTGTGTGAAGTTTCTGTGTAAGCCACTTTTGAAACTTTTCAATTTATCACTTCAGAGCGCATCTTTCCCTCCTATCTGGAAGAAATCCTTTATTATTCCCCTACACAAAAAAGGTAACAAAGCTGACATATCCAATTACACGGGTATTGCAAAACTTTCTGCAATCGCAAAATTGTTTAAAAAAATGCTCACTTCAACCTTTTATCACTTTTGTAAAACAATTATTTCTCCATGTAACCACGGTTTTATGCAAAAGCGATCTATAACTACAAACTTGCTTGAATTTACATCTTTTGTAAGTCTCAGTTTTAGGGAAAAATGTCAAACTGATGTTATTTACACTGACTTCAGTAAAGCGTTTGATTCTATTAATCATAATCTGCTTGTACATACTTGACCTTTGATGTTTTTCAGAACTCCTTTGTTGTATTTCATCTCATAAAAGAAATAGCGTTATTTAAGTCGACTCTTTCTGGTCCAGTCTTTGCCACTTCTGGTGTTCCTCAAGGAAGCCAATTATTGTTTAACATTTTTGTAAATGATCTCCCTTTCTCCATCTCACATTCTCGTGTCCTCATGTACGCTGATGATGTAAAATTGTGCTTTTCATTTAATGACGTTGCCTTCCATCTCAGATTCCAAGAGGATCTTGATTCTTTACATTCTTGGTGTTCAGCGAATTACTTATATCTAAATATCTCCAAATGTAAGTACATGACGTATCATCGGTGTAAACCTCATTTGTTTACATACACGATTGAAAACGTCCAACTCGAGCGAGTCTCTACTTTTAATGACCTCGGTGTCCTGTTTGATCCCAAGCTGTGTTTTAACTAGCATATCTCTTCTATCGTAAATGAAGCGAAGAGTTTTTTGGTTTTATTAAACGTTGCTCTATTGAATTTAGTGACCCTTATACCACAAAGCTCTTTTTATATCATTTGTGCGTCCACTCCTCGAGTATTACTCTTGCATTTGGTCACCGCAGTATATAAATAATCAAATTCGAATTGAGTCTGTACAGAAACAATTCCTCCTGTTTGCCCGTCGTGGCCTAGGTTCCTTCTTATCAATCTTCCATCTTTGGTGCATCGTAGGATAGCTCTTGGGATTATTTTTCTTAATAAGCTCATAGTTAGGGAAATTGATTCTCCTGAGCTATTAAATCAGTTAAACTTTTGTGTCCCTAGTCGTCCTACCAGAAATTTTGTCGCTTTAACATTGAATTGATGCACTACTAATTATACGCTACACGATCCATTCTGAGTTTTATGCACGTCGTATAATAAATTCTATCACGTTCTCTCACCCGAGATATCACCATCATCGATTCGTCATTCGCTGCTTACGGGATTCATGATCATACTGCAGGCTGGATGAACTTGATGTCGCTGATTTGGGTCACCTATACCATCTGCATTATTGTAGTTTATTAGTTTATATGTCTTTGACCACACATGGCTGTGAGTAGGGGCATAGCTTGCTACTATTTACAAATAAATTTCCGCCATCGAGTCAGAGGCTGGTATTTCATATTATCCTTATTTATTTATTTTCATGTTTTTTTTCCTATTTTTGTTTCATTCTCTTTTTTTTTGTAATTAATTTATTTTAGTTTAAGTTCACTTCAATTTATATTTTTGTCTTACTTTTAAGTGTTAATTGTTACATTTATTTTTGTTTTAAGCTGACAGTTTCTTTGTCAATGTCATTCAAATAAATAAATAAACATATTCTGATGTCATTACGAATATGTCTCCGGGGAATAACGTCCATAATAGTGCTAAATTTGGGGTGTGCACTCATTTGTGTTGCCAACAAAATCTACTTAGAAAGCAGTTCATTATTTTGACCAGTGATGCCATTTTAGCCTGTCCTTTTTTTGACTGACCTATCCGGAGAAAAATGTCAAACATCCCCTATCCGGAAATCTATCCTTTTTAGGGTTCCGTACCCATAGGGAAGTAACGGGACCCTATTACTAAGCTTACAATGTCCGCCCGTCCGTCTCCTGCCTTATCTCATGAACCGTAATAGGTAGAGAGTTGAAATTCACTTGTGTGTAGAACGAAAAATACTAAAAATATACATTTTTAGAAACACTGTTTTTTAATTTAACCTTTTGTTTAACAATTTTTTGTTTTTTGTAGTATACTTTAAGCTGTTAATTGTAGTATACTTTTAGGCTATTAAATATAAACTTAATTTTATATTTTAAGCAAAAAATCTTGTACGATGGTACGGAACCCTCTGTGTGCGAGTCCGACTCACACTTGGCTGATGTTTTAATTTTAATGTATTATATATTTTTTTTTTTTTAAATTCTGTGAATATGCTCAGATATAGTCGACATATATCGGGTTGTGCTTATCACTATCACTATAACTTAGCATTGATACTGCTAAGTTTTGGGCCGAGTCTATTAACTATGAGGACTCAGCAGGGAACAAATCATTTTTGAACCTAGTAACATTCGAGCTGAATTTGTTCTTGTTGACGTGATCAAATGCGGAAGTTGAGCGCGTATTTAGCCAAGTATCTTTGGTAAAAATTAAATTGTGAAATCGGATTCAAACACAAACTTTAAACGCAATTTTATCTATCACGTTATAAATGAGGCAATAAGGCTATCAAATTTATAAAAATAAATACTAAAATTAAAAATAATAAGGCAACAGATTTTATCCTGTTTTCTGTCCTTTTTTAAATATTTTTGTCCCTTTTTTCCCGCTTTTTTGAGGGCGATCTGTCCTGTTTTTGTGATAGGTAGATGGCATCACTGATGTTGACGAACCGATAAAATTTTGCTTCCTGGTGGAGATGGTCATTACTGGCCATTTGGAAGCAACTGGTCACTGTTCTAAGGGCGTTATTTGCAGGTGTCTCCATTGAGTATCACTTAGGAAAGGAGACTATACAGGAGCGGCATAGTTAAGCACAGAACGTCCAATTGCCTTATAGGTGGTATTTAAAATCTCCTTCTCCTTTCCCCTGGAAGTTCCTGCTAAGGCCTTGAGCACTTTATTCCTCTTAATCACACGATTGAAGGTGTTGTTTGCGTGTGTAGAAGACGTGAGCAAGCTGTCGAAAGTTACACCAAGAATCTTCGGATGAGAAATAGTTGGAACCCTTAAACCCTCAACAAAAATGTCAAATTCCATAGAAACCTCCTTAGTCCAGAAGTTAAAGATGTTGATTTGGACGGTGACAGCTTAAGGTTGTGGGTACAGAAGAAATCAGAGATTTCCCTGAGATAATTATTTATTAGACCGCAAAATTCGTTCATACCCGCAGAAAAAATGGATGTGGTAATGGCATCTTAGACATATATAGATTAAAAAGCAATGGGGATAAAACTCCCCCTTGTGGGACACCCATTTTAAGTTTTCTAAACCTTGACCTCATGCCTCTGAACTCAACAAATGCTTTCCTACCATGAAGATAGTTTTTTAGCCAGCGTTTGGTAGTTACACTCAGTGTGGTTTCAAAAAGATCCATCTTCATGATTGACAGTGTCAATGGCTTTCGCCAGATCCAATGTCACCACAACTGTCCTTTCGCATAGCCTCGCATGGTTGAGTCCATTAGCAATATGTGTAGTAACCTCGCTCAGGACAAAGGTAGTGCTGTGCCCCTTCCTGAAACCATGCTGATGATCTGCAATAGTGATAAGTTCTGTCATTGTCTGAAGAATCAACGACTCCAGAACTTTAGTCACTGGGAAAAGAAGTGAAATAGGTCTGTAAGAACTATCTAAATCAGCATCATTTCCCGGTTTCAGGAGAGAAATAACTCTAACTATCTTCCATACATCAGGGACAACAAGTTGACACATAGAGGAATTATGAAGGTTAGTGAGGCACGAAATCGCTACCTGCCCTAAATGTCTGAGCATAAGCATCGAAACACCATCAGGTCCCAGGGCCTTAGAAGGCTTCGCGTTGCGAATCGGAGCTTCAACTTCACCAGAACTAAATTCCTCCGGCACAACTTGAAGTTTGATGTTTTTAAACCCACGTATGGAAGATCGCTTCTCTCTGCTGTTAGTCGAGGGGTGCATATTAAATTGATGACAAAATTGAGCGGCACAACTTTTACCATTCCCTATTTGTTTGCCCTCAAACATGACGAAAGATTGAGTTTTACGCTGTGGTGCACCAGATAGGCACCTAATTGTATCCCATAGCTTACGAGATCCAATACTACAAGACTCAAGATGATGAAGCCATTTCACTCTACGATGACCCGAGACAAGTTTAGCGATCTCAAGGTTCATCAAGGATAAGAAGCCCGAATCTGATCACGTAAATTCGCTAAGCGTGCAGCATCCGCAGGAAAATTCGGTCTTAAAAGAGGAAATTTACCAACAGGAAAATGCTTTTCGCGTCTTTATTGATCACGTGCCTGAAAGCTTTCTCTCCCAGTCTAGTATCATCGGGAAAAGGGAAGCGACTTAAAGTATGATCTGCCGAAGCCTGAAATTCTGCCCAGTTCGCTTTTCCATGATTGATATAAACCCGATTGTTACAAGTGACAAAATCATCAGGTTTAGCTATATCAACAAGAATAGGAACATGATCAGAACTCAACGCAATATCGACAGACCACCCGCAAAATGCTAAAAGCGGTGCACTGACGATGGTAATGTCAGGAGAGCTGGCACAGGTAGGACTCATCCGGGTAGCGGAGTCTTCGTTAATAACACTAAAATCAGATTGATCAATCTGATCAGTAATGCTAGCACCACGATAGTCATTACCCAATGGGCAGAACCAAAGTTCATGATGTGCATTCAGATCACCTAAGATGATACGGTGATCACCGTGAAGCACATGACCTAACATTGGATAATAGCCTGGAGCACAGCTGTTCACGAGGGGAACATAAACGTTCACCAGCTCAATTTCAACATCGGCGGTCTTTATAGCCAGCCATTGAGTCTCTAAGAAAGGATCAGAAGGACAACAGAAGGTAGGGAAAAAGGTCTAAAATTCATCGTGCTATGAACAATGAACGCCAGATCACCCCCACTATTCCTACTTCTGTCTTGCCTAACCACACAATAGTCCGCAAGGGACGTCAGACCACATGAGCTAGTTAACGTAGTTTCCTGCCAACAATATTTTATTCCGAACCATCTGCAATCTCCACAATCTTCCCACGCAACCCATTACAATTCAACTGCATAATCCTGAAAGAATCAAACAATTGAGACGACGTATGGCTACGAGCACGCGGTGTTGACAAATGTTACGGTGAAAAAGTGGAGGTGACAGTGTTCGATTGGCTAAAGGTGACAATGACCGGACGGAAAATGGTGAAGCGTTAACGGTTAGAGTCCTACAACAAGGCGGAATAAAGTCACTATCCCATTCCCTTCGGAATCTAAGACCAGCACAGCGCCTCATATGACACAACCTATGACAATTACTGCTCTCAACTGAACCAATATTGCGTTGTATTGGCACAGATTGGACATACCCGATCCATATTAGAAGCAGAATTGCGACTTATATTTTGTGGAGCCAATGTTGTGAGCGGTTGTGGCCACGGCTGACATGAAGTACCCTGTTGTTGTGCACAATGCGGCTGAAATGAGTAGTCCTTGTCCGACTGTTGTAGTCGGGTACTTCCGGGACGTACACCGACCACTCGAGAGAAGTTTCTTGTACTTTGTAGTTTGCTTTGTTGTTTTTTGTTATTATTTTGTGTTTGTTCAGTTAGTTTGTCTGGTGATTGCATTTTTTGGGGTCCTTTGTTTGAATTTAACTGTTCTGATAAATTTTTATTGCTTGCAATGATTGAACTTTGTACTTGCGTGTGTTTTGCTGTTGTAGACTTAACTGTCACACGTCTGCCAAATGACGCACTCGATGTATGTTTGAAAGCATTGTTGTTGCTTCGATCATTGCTTTGGGTTTTAGTAACTGCATTCGATGACGCGATCGAAGCAGTTGCTGTGTGCGCTGTTGTTGTTGATGATGCCGTTTTAGTTGTTGAAGTCAAGAATTTGCTCTACGCACTGCCGACTTTATAGATAACAAAGTTGACCCAATCTTCTTAGTAGGGTCATCTGAGACTACCGAAAAATCTACATTTTTGGCCAACTTATTAGCTGGCTTATGGTTAAGTTAACGAGCTAGGCTCATTTTAGCACTTTGGTTGTTCACTTTTTTTTTTGTTTATTGTTTATTATATGGACTCAAGTAATTGAGCGCAAAAACAAGTCTGCACTATTCGAGTGTTCAACAATGATTTTGAATTATGAACAGCTGTTTTGATTATATTTACATACAAATTGAACGTTGTAGCTAATTGTGAGAAATTAAAATGAAAAATTTGTGAAAAATAAATGATTAAGAACAATTTGCGGTGTAGGCAAATAATTCTTACAGCTTCTTTTTTCATTCCTACTACTTGTTTTATTAAAATATATAAAAAAAAATTGAATTCCAAATTTACTTCAAAATGTTTTGAGGAATAATTTGCTATTTTATGTTGGAGCGCAACAAAAAATGAGAAAGACAGTTGAAAATTACCTAAAAAAAAAGCCAAAAATTGCCCAACACTAATGCAAGTGACTATCATCAATTCTTTATCACAGGCAAATCAATTCTTGATTCGACGATTATTCGAATCACATTCTACAACAACAACCCCTGAATGGTCGATCAATGGTCGCAAATAATGGCCCTGTCTAAATCCACTATTAGAAGTCTTGTACCGTTAGCAAGCGCAATAGTTCAGAATAAACTTGGTCCTTTATAAATTCATCAAAAATATTTAATAGTGACTTTACAGTGAGCGAATATTCGAATCTATGAAGATGCGACAATTATTCGAGTTTCATTTGACAACAACAACAGGGAAAATGACAAAAATTAGGGGTTGTTGTTGTAGAGAGATTCGATTGTGAGATGCTAATCTCAAATAGATTCGCTAAGATTCGGTTTTTTTGAATGGTCAGTCTTAACAGGGCTTGGCAATTTTTCCATGTAGGTTGGCAGCATTTTCATAATTTCGCCGTTTTTTGTGATTGTCATGTGTCTTCTTCTTCGTTTTTTTTTGCGCGCCTCGCATAAAACAGCTGATCATGGCACAAACAATTTGAAGAAAATTTCAAATTGTAATTTTTTTTTCAAATATTAATAAAATAAGTAGCAGGAATGAAAAAGGAAGCTGCAAGAATTATTTGCATACACTGCGAATTGTTCTTAATCATGTATTTTTCACACAATTTCCATTTTAATTATCACAATTAGCCACAACGTTTCATTTGTATGTATAATCAAAACAAACAACAGCTGTTCGTGATACTATAATACCACTGTAAACCACAAAACCGAATCTTCGTGATTCAAGCCATTGTAAAGCCACTATAAGTTGTATCTTGGGTCCAGGTATGTAGCAAACGAATACCATATTGATTGAAAGGTCCCAAATGTTGAATTGATGTTGTGAATTATTTTTTTGATGTTTTTGAAATCCTGATCTGTGACAAAATTATCGTTTTCTTTCTGTAATACAGGTATCATCGGGATCACTGATGACATGCAAATATTTGTATCACTTAGATTTCTTGTAATTTCTTTAAAAGCATTCAGTATTGCCACAAATTTAGTGAGATACAACCATTATTTTGGAGAAATTTGTTGAATATTGCTCACAGTGTATGGACCCTATTGATAATGATGAAACAGTATGAATAAAATTTGACGATATACACGACAAAAAACAGTGTTCGTAATTATGTCATAACGATACAATCGATAGTTCTATCGAGAGTATTGCAGCACTATAGATCCAGTCATATTATTTCCTTGGTCTTTGAAGTAGTATGCGGATAAAAGTGAAAAGAATAATATAAAAGGAAAATGTACTTATTTTTCTAACGCTGTGTATCTGTATACAACTAAGTGTTTTATCTAGAATATTCAAACGAAAGAAATACACGAATAACAAAGTAAATTACAAGTGAGGTATGAAGAAAAAAGTAGATATATAAATTTTTTTCTTATACATAGTTTGGTTTTAGTGTTTTTTATATTGATTCAGTATTTCTAACGCTTGACTCCAAAATACATTTTATTAAATAAAGAAATATGTAAATATATATATATATATACGTATCTATATAGATTTATGATTTCCTTTTCCGAATCAAAAAAAAAAGCGTATTTTTTTATATTAGTGTTTCGTATTTGTTTTTTAGCTGCTAAATGCGCATGTAAAGCAAGGCAAAAAAATAAGCAAATAGAAATCTTAACAATTTCGAAAAGGCAAATAAATAAAAAATTCACAAAATATGCAGTGTTGTTTGAAGGAACAATAGTTACAACGGAAAAGTGAAAAACAACAAATGCGAAACAAAAAAAAATAATAGCAAAGTTTTTTATTTAATTTCGCAGTTAATTTGTATAAGTATGTCTAGTAAGTAACAACAGACGAAATAACTAGAGAAAAAGGAAAAAGACAACATTAAAAAATAACGGCGCATACAGTCGGTTAACGCAGCAGTACCACAAATACTAATTGTGTGAGAGAAAGAGACACATAGAAAATGAAGAAAAGAATGAACGTCGTCATTAACGATGCATGACATAGAGGGTACAACACATTTACAGCTGGGCTTTTGTTTTCATATATTTTTGTTATAGGCTTAGGCTAAATACACGATCAAATGGTTTGATTTGAGCGAGTTTTGATGAGTGTATGTCATGTTTGACATTTGTCACAAAATGTTTGGATGCAATTAAAAATTTCTTAAGAAGTGGGTGCGTGCGGAGAAAGGAAACAAAATAACATTTGTTGTTGCTTCTGTATAAATTTCATAGCGTAGAGATATGCGTGAGGAAAAAACTTTTGCGTGTGTCTTGTGCAGAAAAAGGAAAAGAAAAAAACATTGCGAGTGCATAGATTTCATCTTGGTCAGTCAATTGTGCGCGGGTTGTGGGGAAAAGAAAAATCGTTGCCTGCACTCATTGCGCTTCAGAATATAAAAACCAATTCTAAGGAAATTCCTGGCCAAATCATCAAACACTCCCATCAAACCATTTGATGAAATAATTTGGTCGTGTATTTACCCTACAACACATCTTTTTTTTTTTTGATCGAAATTTCGTTTTCAGAAGAAAAATATTCAGGTGAAAAGAAACGGGAGAGAGACTGGAAATATCAGATTATATAAAAGCAGCTGCTACATAATATAAAAACAACTAGAGTTAGTTTATTACCCCGTTTATACAACATCCATGACGACGACGATTTTTCTTCATTCGATCTTACTAACAGCGATTTATTACGTGAGTTTATGCTTGCAATTACACAGACATATGCATAAAATATAATATGAAAATAATATTTGTTTTAAATTTGCATTGCATAAAATAAAATACAAATGTAATTTTTTTTTTTTTTAATAAATAAATTTTTCTTAAATTAAACTTATAACAATACAACTTTAACACAATTAGTAAGTGGGATGTTATCCGCCTATCCAAATACACACCCCGGTTTTTATAGCCCGAATGGTGCTCCATCAGCTGGCTGCCAATGAAGACTTCCAGGCAAGCATCAGGCCGCAAGGCGTACGTCACATTGGCACATTTCTGTTTGTTAATGCCAATGTTCCATCGTCTTGTCCAGACTTCAAATTTATGGAGGTATTGTTGGAGAGTGTCCATGGCTTCATAAATGCACCTGTTTCTGGAAAGGATGGCCGTATCATCTGCAAACGTGGCAATGATGAAATCATGAGGATCCCCTATCGGCAATTTTGAGCCATTGGGCATGTCGTGCGTGAACAGGGTATATAGAGTCGGTCCCAAAACGCTACCCTGGGGAACACCTGCGCAAATAGCTTTAATGCAAGATTCTACACCATCAAGTACCACTGCGAGGGTCATGTTATTGAGGTAGCTGCACACTATTAACCATAGTTGGGGCGGCAACAGTCTCTTGAGTTTACTGAGCAGCCCGTCGTGCCACACTCGGTCTGCTTAATGGCAAGATACGCTGCCACCACGTACTCCTTTGGCCCCAAATCCTTCAAGGATGAAGTTGACCTCCCTATTCAGTTGTTCCGGAGTTCTATGGGACTTACCGAAACCGATTTGAAAGGGAGGAACTACATCCTATACCTTCTTTAAATCCAGGAGGCACGTCAGCAGAAACAACTTGGCTACAGTGGGCAGCAGGCTGATTGGCCTGTACGAATCTAAGGCGAAAGGGCTCTTGCCGGTCTTATGAATCATACAGATTCTCGCCTCCTTCCACTGTTTTGGAACATATCCCAATCTCAGCACGGAGTTAAAAATGAGGACCAGAAATAGCACAGCTTTAATCGGCGTAGCCTTTAGTGTAAAATTCTCCGCGCCATTTTCACCAGTAGCCGTTTTGTGTCCAGCCCTTTAATGTGAGCTGCGACTTCCTCTGCTGTAATGGGAGCAACTGGGAGACATAATTGGCCAGCGCTGTCAATCCTAATTTGAATCTGGCGAACTCTGTATTCTGAGATAGTATCGAATGGTTGAAATCGGGCTTCTAAGTCCTCAGCGAAAGCCTCGGCTCGCTCCCTTGTTTATGCATGCGGTCTTACATATTTCGAACGAAGAAAGATCGACTTAGCTGTATATGTGAGTGATTAGTGCGCAATTTTAAAACTTCTAACCTTAACTATTGCTACTTCAATAACAACCATCTCCTGTCAATACTGAATGTACGGAATTTTTTGGTGAAGCAAAGTAATAGTGTATTAAGACAGGAGCTACATCAAGTGTTCAGACAGACTTTGCGCAGTTTAGAACAGCTGTTTTTTGTTTTGATTGTACATACAAATGGAACGTTTTGGCTAATTGTGAGAAATTAAAATGTACAATGACTAGAAGGGAGCGAATTATGTTTTAAAATTTCAACTTGAATTGTCAGTCCGCCTACCATGAGCCAATACATTTTTCTGAATTTTAGATCAAGCTTTCCTTTTTTTTTCTTTACATGTTTATTCTACTTGAGCTTGGTGTCCAGAGTCATCCCTAAGTATTTAGCAGTATTATGGTGCGGAATTTGTACGCCATTTATGTACAGTGGGAGGTATCGTCTTTTGTTGTACGAGAAATATATATGTGTTGATTTATTAGGTTGGTGCAAAAATAATGGCCGTTTTCAAACAGCTACTTTAAATGAACGTCACTCAGCTCAGAATAAACTTTATTAATCGAAATAAAAACCATTACAATCAATACATTTTTTCCAACGAGAAACAAGTTTATTTATGCCGGTAGCATAAAAGTCCGGAATTCTGGAGGCGATGAAAGCGTTGAAGGCGTTTTTGGCGTCGTCTTGATTTTTGAAGCATTTCTCGCGCAGGAAATTGTCGAGGTGTTTGAAAAAATGGTAGTCAGTGGGTGAGCGGTCCGGTGAATATGGCGGATGAGGTAGAGTCTCGTAACCCAATTCGTTCAACTTCTGCAAGGTCATTTGTGCGACGTGCGGTCGAGCGTTGTCATGGAGCAGGATTGGTCCCTTCATATTGACCAATCTCGGGTACATACGTCGAAGCTTCTGGTGCATTTCGTCGATTTGTTGGCAGTACTTCTCTGCCGTGATCGTTTCGCCTGGATTCAGAAAGCTGTGATGGATGAGAACGGCTGGTCAGCAGCCAAACAGTAACCATAATCATCTTTTAGTGCAGTTTCAAAGCGACGAATTTTTTGATTTTCGTTCAATTCATGCGGCACCCATTTATCGAGTTTTTTTGACTTCCCTATTTGCTTCAGATGGCGTACGACTGTTGAGTGATCGACGTTGAGTTCTTGTGCGACTTCTCGTGTGGTTTTACGAGGATCGGCTTCGATTAAGTCTTTCAATTCGTCATTGTCAACCTCAGATGGGCGGCCGCGACCCTCTTTATCTTCAAGGCTGGTATCACCTGCGCGAAATTTTTCAAACCATCTACGTGTGGTACGTTCGGAAGCAATATCCTCGCCCCATGCTTTATTGATATTTCGTGTCGTCTCCGCAGCATTGTGGCCAAGTTTGAACTCGTGAAGCAAAATAATGCGAATTTCTTGTGTTGATAGATGCTATCAACAAAAAGTGGTCGGAAATCAGAAACGTATGACGATAATAAAAAGATAATTAGTCTAAAAGATAGAGCGAATAACGCGCTTTAAAACGACATATTGCATGACCACATTCATTAAAAAATTTATTCAGAAATTCATGCATAAAAATAAACAATATGGAAACGGCCATTATTTTTGTACCAACCTAATAGTTCCGTTGAGTTTAATGCGACATCAAGTCCACTCAAAGATTTCGTTTAACGCGCATGAAAGTTGTGCAGTAGATACGTATTCTAAACAGGCCAATGCCCAAACTGATCCTGGCGAACCATTTGATTTGTTGTGACGCTCCTTTTTTTTTTTTTTTTGCTTCCAATTCATTTTGAAGAGTTGTAGTTCGTTTTCCTTTTTTTTCTGTCGTGTCCATTTTAGTTAAAACTTTGCTATTTCGAGGCGAAAATCTGCAGAGTTAAGGAGTTTATCAGTTGACGCTTTTGCCTTGTGCACACGTTTATATAACAGCCAAGCATTGCTCACTGCTATGTCAAGAAGGTGGTAAAATATTCTCATCTGCCATCTTTTGCTTCTCAACAGAATTTTATATCTTTCTATAATACTATCGATCAGATCATTACCTTCCATATAACTGTTGTATTGCGAAACTCCAAACGGGCGTTCAATTTGCATGTATTCCATTTTTACCTTGTCAAATCGACGTACAGTGTCTTTAGGGAAAACTCCGGCGTAACTTGATGCCAATGATACAATTTATTGCCAACCCATGCAGTAATCGATATATCAGCACCATCATAATCAGTGACATATTCAATAGAAGTGTCACGTTCACTCTTCTTGACGTTTGTACTTTCTGGCAGTTTACAATTTGGAATTTTGTTCTTTCTAATTGTGTCCAATGCCAGAATTCCTCCATCTGCTAAATATTTTAAGAGTGGTATCGAAGCGGAATTGTCAAAAAACAGGCGGTAATTTAGATGTCTTGACACTGCTCTAGTTAATCTCACAACACGGTTGGACGCCGCACCAAAATCGGGCTCATGTAACGTGAACGGATGTTCTCCTTGCCTGTCTCAAACACAAATTTGTAGGATAAGCCAGAAATAACGCATAGCACATAGATTTTATATCCCCATTTACGAGGGTTGCTACTTAAGTCTTGAGATATGGCAACACCAATGTTGATATGTCAAATGTGATTGGTATGGAATTGGTATCGTAAAGCTTGTCATTTTTAATGATAAATGTACTCAGAGCAGTTTGACATACGAGTGCTATTTATATTGTTTACAGTGACTTGAAAAATTCGTTTCGGCTAAAAAATGGAATTAAGTCGTGAACATTTCGTGCAATGATTTTTTACGATTTTCGACGTGGATTAACTCAACAAGAGTGTGCCAATCAACTCGCTTCGACTTTTGGTGATGAAGCACCATCCAGGGTCACCGTGTTTCGCTGGTTTTCTGAATACAATCGTGGTCGTAGTTTTCTCCAGGACGAATTTCGTGAAGGTCGTCCAAAGTCGGTTGTTGTGCCACAAAACATTGATGCTGTGCGTGAACTGATATTGCAAGATCGTCATGTGACATATCGTGAGATAGAGGCATGTTTGGGCATTAGTTCCACTCGCATACATTCAATATTGCATGAACATTTGGCCGTCAAAAAGATTTGTTCGCGTTGGATACCGCATAATTTGACAATCGCGCAAAAAAAGGCTCGTTTCGATTGGTGCAAAGAAATGTTGAAAAAATTCAATCGCGGTGCTTCAAAAGACGTTATAAGATCGTGACAGGTGATGAATCATGGATCTATGCATATGAGCCTGAAACTAAACAGCAGTCGACTGTATGGGTCTTTCAAGATGAGCCAAATCCAACAAAAGTTGTTCGCGCACGAAGCACTTCGAAGCAAATGATCGCCTGTTTTTTTTTTTGGAATAACCGGACATGTCGCCACCGTGCCATAAGAGAAACGTAGAACGGTTAATTCTGAATGGTAAACCACCATTTGTTTGCCAGAAGTGTTCGAAGAAATAAGAGAAATCAACCACAGAAGAAGATTTTGGAAAACCAAAGGTAGAGAAAAAAATGGTATCGGTAATTAAATGTCCATTATTTCAGGAGTCAATTCGGTACTCGCCAGGAAGGCCAGCTGTTGTTCATTAAAAATTAAATTTCGTTTTTTCCATAAAAGTTTGCTTCTCAGTTCCTTCGTGTTTGGTACATAGTTACTGGAAGCCATAGCAATACTTTTTTCAGAACTTTCAATGACATCGTCGTTCGAACGTTTATTTTCTTCATTAGTAAGAACTTCGCTTCGAACTGCACTATCCAAACCTTCGTCATTCGTATCACCAACATCTTTTTCGCCGACTTTTTTTTCATTCTGTGTGTAAGGTTCGATGTGTATAATAAATTGATCCGATTTTGGTTTGGTCATTAAATGGACAAAAGTTAATTTTTGTGATACAAATTTCGCTTTATTTGATAGATTGATTCTTTCGATTAAGTATGAAAAATTATTTCATTCAAATGTTGTCCTCGGCAGTAGGCCATCCTGGAACATCACTTTGTCCACTGTTTCCTGGTCAATTTCGACCCGAAAACAGGAGATTGTCGGCATAACCTTTATCTTTCAATGCGCTCACTGGAAAAAATCCATCGGCGTCAAATCGGAGCTGCGAGCAGGCCAATGGACTTCGCCAAAAATTTATTTCTTCCAAATTTTGTACACAATTTTTGTGGCCATCCACATTCAAAATAAGTTTTCAGTATTTTAAATCGTAGTTGCAAAGAGAAGCGATCCGTATTCGTTCAGTGGAAGGTTAAAACTAAACTACTGTCAACAATTTATGGCGCTCTAATTCAAAACGTCATTAACAACATAGTTCAAAATCGGATCAATAAATGGCCCACCACATAGCTGAATATAACCTTGGGATTTCATTCTGATGTGCGTCATAGTTTCGATGTGCATGTACATATTCACATAATTATTTTCAACGTCAAAAAAATCACTAAATCTTTTTACTATATTTACGCGTACTTAAAATGTGATAACTTGTGATTTTTATCAATGTATATTAAAAATGATTAGAAAATATAACAGCATATACATTTTTTTTAACTAAATACTTTCTTACAGTTAAAATTTATTGTTTAAATGAAGTTTTACTAATACTCGACATCGCAAACATTTTTGGGAATATGTCTTCCTCTTTCACACTGAGTGCACGAGTTATTTTCACTATTACTATGTGAGTTTCTCACACAACTGGTTACAAAACTCACTCATTCATGAGTAACTCAAACGCCGTTTTTGGCATTTATTGCAGCCCTCTAATATGCAAGTCAACGTACTACGCTTCGACAAAGAGAGAGAATTGAGAGAATGGTCACGTTGGTGGTTGTTTTGTTTGTGTTATGCGTCCGCTCACTTCGCCCCGCTCGTAATAGACTGCAAGACTGTCATATCTCAAAAAATATCATTTAGAGAAAATCGTGTTTAATCTACTTTAAAAAAGCGTTACCTTTTCTCGAATAATGCCACAAAATAAAATATACCAATATTTGCGAAACATAAATGAACTTCACACTTCATTGAATGCAGCACAACTCAGATATATTGCTCCTACGAGTAAAAAAGAAGAACTTTGGAAATGAAAAAATTGGATATTCTCGTCTTACGCTCTGTGTTACATAGTATGATGCAATTTTTACACAATATAAATCATCATATATCGGATATTTCTGCATCATTAACTCAAAAATCGTGTTTTTTGAGTTATGATAGTCTTGAAGTAAATGAGCGATACGTACATAAATATGTATATATGTACTAGACAGCTACATGAATGTAATGTTTCTATCTTGCGTGTGTTCGTTGCAACATGTTGGAACGTGGATGGCAACGATGGCACGAACATAATTCGTAAAAATTATTTTTAGAGTGAACACGTACCAAAATGAGCAAAGATGAAATAAGCCAAATTGTTGCAAATTGAAAAGGAGGAGTATAAAAATAAACATTTGCGCAATAAATCGTGGGACAAACTATTAAAATAGTACCAACAATTTGATAGGGAATCTAATATGGAAATGCGCGCATTACTTTCCTCTGCCATTTTTTCATGTTTACTCGCCGAAATTTTATAGCAAATGATGTTCGTGAATAATGTTCGTCTAGTTAGTGGGAAATATATTTTTGTTCGATGAACAAGTCCGACAAACAAATTCGCTTGTGGAATGGCCAGCTTTAGTCAAAACGCCTTTTGAGACTTTGTCAGCAAAAATGAATGAGTTGGTATCAGGAACACGTTGAAATGGAACGATTGAATATTTAGAAAAAGTGGAATGACTGAATGAATAACGATTCAACTAATGAGTGAGCCAGGCACTCAGTAGTCGTTTTTTTTCAACTAATGTTGTGTCATTAAGCAAAGCAAAAAGAAGAAGGCAATGGTAAAATTTAGACGCAAATAATGCGTAAGGTATTTTGCGTAGAAAACAACCCCTACATTTTCAAGATCACTTCTATTCTTCACGACTACGCAATAAAAAATGAAGAAATGCAAACAAACGCACATATACATATTTCGCAACGCGAAAATCGAGTACACAAAATTGTACCGAATAACTCGAATAACTTAACACATTCACTCAGGCAAAAGGGGTTAAACACTCGTTCGGTCATTTCGTTCCGCTTTGACTAATGAGACACATACACAAGCTGAGTTATTTTGAGTAGAATCAAGCAGC
Source organism: Amiota mariae (assembly GCA_035041805.1). NCBI lineage: Eukaryota > Metazoa > Arthropoda > Insecta > Diptera > Drosophilidae > Amiota > Amiota mariae. The sequence goes on along the minus strand of JAWNKV010000655.1, from coordinate 67,612 downwards.
TGTCTAATATGTACTAGACTTGAGCTTAGTTATAATCGCATAACCCACTACTATTTGTACCACCTAACATGTAGCGATATTTAATGTAATCAATAATCATTTGTAGTAGTAGAAAGTGTATGAGAGAAAAAGAGAACAACTTTTTTATGTATCAATTCGAAATGATTAGTAGTATTATCCATACTCTTTCTAATGATTAGTAGTAGTCATGTGTATGGAAAGTATTGTGTGCTTACTATATGTACAATAAGTAAAACGTTGTTGTCGCTTTTAAATCTATGCAGTCTGCTGGGGGAGCGAGGTGAAGTGAGCGGTCGTATAACACAAAAATACTTCGAAAGAAGCATTCGTTAGCACTGTCATCAGCAGAAATAGATATCACTTATGATGACTACGTTCGACCTTCCCAAATTGTTAATGTAGACAATAAAATTTATGATGAGATTCAGCGATACAGAAATGGTTTTAGCACACATTTCAATGGATTGGTGGAATGCCAATGAAAATCAATTTCCAATGAAATCGGCTCCAGCAAGTAGTGCAGTGTCAGAAAGTATTTTTTTATTGGCAAGAAACTTAATAAGTGACAAACGTTGCAAACTTGCCTCCAATAATGATGCATAAGATAATGTTCCTTCATGAGAATATCGAACACATCAATAAAACACTATTAAATTGATATTTTATATGCAAACTTATATACAATAGTGCGCTTTTTCAATACTTTTTCTGCTAAATCACATATTCAATACATATTTTCATATCTATTTTTATAATTACTTAGGCACATATTTCATATATTACTTAAATACAATTTTTTTTTCTTTTATTGGAATTTCTTTTATTTGCAATCTATCGTAAAACGATAATCAGCGAATTTGATTGTACACTCTCATTACGTTGCTATTTTAATAGTAATTCTGAACGGCAAATTCAGTAGATGTAGTCGATTCGATCTTCGGGTGTGCTGGCTGTTGTCAAGCAGGTTGACTACAAGGTGATCATGATTTTCCAGCCTGGAGATATTTTTGTTGCTGATTCTTGCGATCTCCTCACGGATCGTGGTTGTCTGTAGATCTCTGTGTAAAGTTGAGTTTCTCACGTACCAGGATGCTCCAACAAGTCTACGCAGTAGTTTTGACTGAAACCTTTGAAGAATCTCAATGTTTGAGTTGCATGCAGTGCCACGGAGCTGAATGAATAAGTCCACACCGGTTTAAGTATGGATTTATAGAGTAACAGCTTGTTGTTCAGGCTTAGCTGTGAGCCTGATCTTAAGAGCCAGGACATTTTTATTAGTTTTAGGTCGAGGTGTTTCCTTTTCAATTTTATGTGAGTCTGCCAAGTTAGCCTCCTATCGAGAGTTAGTCCAAGGTGTTTCGCTGTTGTGCTTTCCGGAATCGTGTCTCCATTAAGATTTATAGGAGGGCTGTTCTTGCGATTCATGATAAAGGTTACATGAATTGACTTCTGTGTGTTCACGGCAATGTTCCATCTTTTGAGCCATGGTTCCAGAATATTTATCTGATTCTGCAAAATGGTTGAAGCTGTCCCAGGATCGCTATTAGTAGCCATAAAAGCAGTGTCATCTGCATATGTTGCAACCAGGAAATAGGTAGGTCAGCAGTGAAGAGCGTGTATAGAATGTGTGCCAGCACACTACCCTGGGGTACTCCAGCTTGGATGGCCTTGATGTCCAATTCTTTATTGTCGCATAAAAAGTTCTTCTATGAAGAAAGGACTTCAATACCAAGTAATAAGGTGCCGGTAATAATGTTTTGAGTTTGAACAAGATCCCGGGGTGTCACACTGTCGAACGGTTGTCGTACATCTAAAAAAGTGGCTGAGCAATACTGTCGGTCTTCGAAGGTATTGATGATTTGTTGAACAACGCGTTCACACTGCTCTGGGGTCCCGTGAGATCTCCTGAACTCAAATGCTGATCCGGTAAGGGCACAATTTGTGTTCGGGTTTCACAGGTTTGGCGATCATGATGATCTCTCCACTGAGAGGAGAAATGGTTGAGCCTCAGAATACCATTGTATATCGCCGTAAGGTGCAGTAGAGCGTTACGGGGCAGTGCTTTTATGTTTAGCGCATGTGTTTATTTTGTCATAGCCGGGAGATTTAGTCTTTTTAAGGCGTTGAACTTCTTCGATGACCTCAAGAACATTAAGGGGTCAAATCGGTAAGTCCATCTGACAAGGAGCATCGATAAACTCCAGTGTCTTTATATTATCTGCGGGCAGACAATAGTCGAACGGAGTGAAAGTGAGGTCTAAATGATTTGCAAATTCCTGAGCTTTTTCTTCGGTAGTCCTGCAGCAGGTTCCGCTTGGTCTCTGAATGGGTGCCTTCCTCTTTATTGATCTTTTGAGATAACTTGTCGCACTTCAAAGATTATGCTCAACACTTCCTGGTTCAACTTCCTCAATAAATTTACCGTTAGTTTTGTTTTTCGACTCCATGACCAATTCCTTCAATTCTCTTGTGGCTCGAGTAAGAGCAGTTTTATCTCGTGGGTTTCTGGATGTATGCCAAATTCTTCGAAGTCTTCTTTTCAGGCGGACTTTATTAGCAATCTCTGCAGACCATAAATGTAAGTGTCGGATAGGTATGTGAGATCTTTCTATATGAACCGGTGTTGCGAGACTTGCTGCAAACAGTTCAACTGCGTTGTCGATATCATTGAAAGAATTTGGATGGATGTTTGGGTCAACAGTACGTTCTAAGAAGGAACGATACGGACTTAAGTTTGTTTTTTCCCTTACTATCTTAGGATACCTCTTAATTATACCTACTGGCATATTGATGAGAATTGATACAACACTGTGATACGAGCATAGATCCAGACAGTTTGCAGTTATGATTTTGCTCGGCTCAATCCCCTTAGATATAGCAATATCTAACACATCAGGAAGATTGCGAGTGTCGGTTGGCCAGTAGGTTGGCTCACCTAAGGAGTGGCTACATATAGTTGCAGGGTTAGCAGGTACCTGTAACGACCGATTCCTTTCGGATTGCAGAGCCGAGAGCCCCACCAAGTGTTTTTTAGCGTTGAAATCACCACCTACTAGAAATCTTAGTCCGAACCACCAACCATTTGCTGCGTCACCGTGTTGTGAGGAGGTACGTAAGCTGCTGCAAGAGTTAAATCACCAAGGGGGCTGTGCATTTTTATCACTGCAGCTTGTACCCATTGAAGTGTGATAGGAGTTTGTTCAGAGAAACTGATACGAGATTTGATCAAAATTGCGATCCCTCCTGCTCGGGTGGTTTGCGTGTATTAGATCGTATTAGACCATTAATTTTAAAGTACGATCTATCTGACAAGTGGGTTTCGGACACAAATAGCACATCGATATTGTTAGTTTTGAGATAGAGCTCAACAGCAGGCCTATTTGAGCATAGGCAGTTAGCGTTCCAAATGGTGGTTGTGAGATTTATTTGCATAAGTTTGCAAACAAATTAGTAACCATCTGACTGAATTGATTGGTGAGTGTGATCATAATTTTTTTCATAAAGTTCTCAATGTACTTAGTTAATGCCTCTGTGTTGAGTCCCAAGTTGTTGGGTTGATCGCTTGCAGGAGGGCTTGCTTGATGAGCACCGTCAGTGCGCATGTTTGATTGACCAGCTAACCGTGGATGATGTTTTCCTTGATGTGGGTTGTTACTACCTGAGGTCCTGCTTTCAATAGTCGCTTTCTCTTCATAATGTGCGTATTTTGCTGGGTCGTCTTTCGGCTAAGTACTCTCGGTGGACATATGTCCATCACCACACTTAACACATTTAGGAAGCTGTCTTCCTTTACGTTTGCACACCGAAAGTCTTTATTTTATTCTTTTCCTTTTTACTGCTTTTTAGGGTTCCGTACCCATAGGGAACTAACGGGACCCTATTACTAAGCTTACAAAGTCCGTCCGTCCGTCTCCTGCTCTATCTCATTAACCGTAATAGGTAGAGAGTTGAAATTTTCACAAAGTGTGTAATTCACTTGTGTGTAGAACGACAAATACATATTTTTGGAAGCATTGTTCTTTAATTTAACCTTTTGTTTAAAAAATTTTGGTTTTTTGTGGTATACTTTGAGCTGTTAATTGTAGTATACTTTTAGGCTATTAAATACAAACATAATTTTATATTTTAAGCAAAAAATCTTGTACGATGGTACGGAACCCTCCGTGTGCGAGTCCGACTCACACTTGGCTGATTTTTTTTTTTTTTTACATACCCTTCGTTCTCGATCGACCAGGCGAGAGAGCGAGAGAGTAACGGTTGTTTGCATGTACGTGCATGTTCTTACGATCTCTCACATGACACCGTTACAATAATATAAGTATAATACATAATCGTTTGCCACAGGCCTGTGCACTTATATGAAACTGCTACAGTTCATCGTGACCGGAGAGCTCCTGATCTGATTTCCTTAGTTATTATTAGAATTAATTGTTAATTTCTTAGTACTACTTATAGTTAAGCTTAAAGTAATACATACGAGCATATGTTTTTTTTTTTTTTAACATATTTTTTATTTTATTCTCGTTTTTCCAAGCCACGGTCTCATATTTGCAACAGCCCATACTCTTTTGAGTGTTGAAACCCCTCGACACCCCCAAAGACATATCTCTTATTTCGCAAAACTCTTATTACTTTATAAGGTCTTTTGAATTTAAGAACTTTTTGGTATAAGCTTTTTTGATTCAAAGTTTTTCAGCATTAGAAGGTACTCTTCTTTATATTTATGTGGTTTTTGTCATTTTGAATCTGTGAATTGAATGTTATACGCCTGTATTTTTTTTTGTGTGACTATCTTCGCTTACTCTTCCTAAATTTCTTGTCCTTTGTTCGTCATTTATTTCGTCTAAGTTTTCTTTTAACACATCTATTACCTTTCCATTTTGAGAAATGGCGAACAACACTTTACTGGGGTGTTGATTTAACGTCCGTTACACAAAGCATACTCAACCGTTTCTACTACTGCATCCCAGTGTAATCATCTATCAGGTTCTACCAGTTTGGCAATCATGGGTCCCAAGCTTCTGTTCACTCTCTCTACTTGTTCGTTGGCTTGAGGTGACTCTGTTGCTATTTTAACATTCTTGACGTTGTTAAGTTCTAAGAAGTCTTCGAATTCTTTCGAGGTAAAACAGCTTCCCCTATCAGATATTATATATTTAGGCCTACTTATAGCTCGGAAATAGTACTGAATGAATAAAAAACAAAGTTTTTCGTTGTGGACTGTAATTTTAATTTTATTGAATTGAATTTCACTTTTTATTTAACAATGTTGCCTTTCCTATTTGTCTTGTGTCTTGTTGTTTTTCATTCATGAATGCGCGTCTGTTTCTTTCTTTTTTTCTTCTTTGTTCAAAAATGTTCTCTGTCTTGTTTTATCTTCTTTGTCTTTTTGTTCGTAATCAGCCGGCATCGTTAGAGTGTTAAGAAACGCAAATCATGCAGTTTCGTTTCAAATTTGAATCTCCAAACAAATCCTTTAAAGCTATTACTGCCTCTTTAGTTGTCGTGAACTTCGTTGTATAGAGTCGTACGAACTTTGTAAATGCGTCAATTACTACGAGTTTATGTTTCTGTTTTTGTCAACGAGCCCATAATGATCTATATGCAAGACTTCAAACGGTACTGATTCCTTGGGTATACTGTGTAAGAATCCTTCTTCTTTACCATGTTTTGCTGAATAAGCAATACATTTAAGGCAGTTGTCGATATGTTGCTTTGCTTTCGCTTTTACGTTAGGAAACCAGTAGCTTTTGGATGTAAAGTCCGTCATCTTGTCTATCCCTATGTGGCCTACCTCATTATGGTATTTGAAAAAGACATGATCCTCCATTTCTTCTGGTATATGGAACAAGAGGGTTCCACTATCTTTTTTTTCTATATATTCGCATTTCGTAGTATTTGTGTTCCAACTTTTCTAACAGTTCTCGCAACTTCTTCAACTTCGTGTCCCTACCTTGACAAATTATTAAATTTTCTTCAAATGTGTTTGTGTCAATTGTTACTATATGTGTATTCCTATTTAGCGCGTCGACGTGTTGCATTCGCTTCCCAGCGCGATGCTGTACAGGGAAGTCATAATTTTGTAGTTCTTATGCCCAACGGGCTATCCTCGGGTTCAATTCTTTTTTATTAAAGGTCATTGTTAAGGCACTACAGTCTGTAACTATCTTGTAGCTCAATCCTTGTAAGTATATCCTAAATCGTTGAAGTGAGTATATTATGGCTAAAGTCTTTAACTCGAAGCTGCGATATTTTGACTCAGTTGTTGTAGTCCATTTTGAGAAGTAGAATACTGAGTGTAGTTTTCCGACACCTTTGTTTTTGCATAAGAATTGAACCAAAACCTAACGCACTTGCGTCACAGTGTATCTCCGTTGGGCCATTAGGGTTGTACAGAGCTAGAACTGGTGATTCTAGTAAATTATTTCTAAGCATTTCAAAACATTTTAATTCGTCTGACCCGAAGTTGAAGATTTTTTCTTTTTTTATCAAATCGTACAAAGGCTTTGCCTTCGTTGAAAAGTCTTTTACGAACCGTCTGAAGAATGAACATAATCCTAGGAAGCTTTGGACTTCGTGCGCTTTAGGTGGAATTGGGTAATCTTCTATTGCCCGCAGACCTCTCAAATCTGGTTTAATTCCATCGCCTGATATTCGGTATCCTAAATACCTTACCTCTGACTGTAGGAATTCACACTTGTCTAACCTTAACTCTAACTTGTTTGCTACTCATCGCTTGAATACCTCTTCCAATATTTCTAAATGACTTTTACAACTGTTCGTCGCAACCATAATGTCATCTATATAAACTCTAACTTTGTCTTCTTATATCATGTCCGAAAAAATCTTGTTTATAAATCTTTGAAACACAGACGGAGCGTTGCGGAGACCAAACGGCATTCTTAACCATTCGTATTGCCACATTGGTGTTCTAAAAGCTGTGTATTTGACAGAGTCTGCGTGCATAAACACGTGAAAGAAGCCGTTCTTTAGATCTAGCTTTGTAAAAACCTTTTTTTTCTAACAATTTGTCTATTAGATCGTCGATTACTACTCCCCTAGTAGGGTAATTGTCTTTCAGTGTCCGTTTCTTTAGCGTCCGGTAATCTACACACATTCTCATCTCCTCAGTTTTCTTTTTACTAGCACGATGGGTGACGCATATTCTGACTCACTTTCTCTAATAAAACCTTTTTCTGTGTGTTCATCTAACATTTTTTGTACTTGTAGCTTTTCAATGTAAGACAAACGTCTAAGGGGCAGTGGATGGGCTTCGAACTGTCAAGATTCATTTTCATTTCACACTTTGTCATGGGAACTTTTGGCCGTTCAGCTGTACTATAAAATTTTTAAATATGGCAGTTAGTTTCTGAATGAGTTCGTGACTATTACCTTCCCCTATGTTTAAATTGTTACATTCATTCGGTTCTAGATACTCTATTGGCAAAACACTAAATTCATCCTGTACGGGTTGCTTTCACTTATGCAATCTGTTTGTGGAGGATCAATTTGGAGGCACTCTATTTGAGAGGTAATTTTTTTTGAGGTTGTCACTGACGATTTTAAATTTACAAAATTTAAAAAGTTTCTACCACGAACTACATTATAGCCCATCGACTCGTTCGCCACAACTAGCAGATCAAAATTGAACTGTTTGTTATTGAGGATAACAAAGCTTTGCATTTTTCCAAGAACATTTAATCGACTGCTATTTAAACCAAAATAAACTAAATCTTCATGTTTTACAAAATTAAAATTTTCAAAATTTTCAAGATTGCTTTCCAAGCAGAATATTTTTATGAAGCTGATGGGGCTCCCAGAGTCTATGAGGCATTATACATACAAAGGTGGATTAATACCATTCTTAATATAAATATTAAAATATCGTACGTATTCATTTTTAAAATTCTTTTTCTCTGGGCAGTTCGCTATGCGGTGTTCAATACTTCCGCACTCATAACATGCTTCGCGTTTGGGTTTGCGACACTCCATCGCAAGGTGACCCAATGCGTTGCAGTTGTAGCATCTCACTAAGTTTGCTCTTACTGGGGTTGCTGTTGCTGCTGCGTTAGTTGTTCTTTTGGTAAGTGTCACTTTTGAAAAAGCTTGTAGCAGCTGGGAGGACAGTGTGAAGCAATGCATATGCGCCTGCTGGCGTAGGTGTGCGTCTGGAATGCCTTTGATTACGTTGTCTATAAGTTCTTCGTCGTCGATGCGAATGTGTGTTGCCAAAGTTGTTTTATCTTTGAAGTATGTTACAAAATCTTCGACAACCATCCACTTGCGTGCTTCGAATTTGCGGCGTGATAACATCTTGTTTTCCTAATTTTAAATTCTTCAGTCACCCTTTTCAATAATTCACTGACAGGCATAGTTAAGTGACTTTCGTTCGAATGTAACCACATTTGAGCATGGTCTTTGAACTTCAATAGAATTAACATGCGCAGCATTTTGTCGTCTAACTAATACACATTTATAACCGCTCTAAGATGCACTACCCAAATGTTGGTAGTAACTATGTCAGCGATGTTACCATCGAATGTCGGCAACATATCCCAAACGACGTTCAGCAACATGCTGTTAGCATTGTCTTGATCTCATCTCTAATTCTCTTTCTTTTTTTAATATTTCTATCTCTCGTTGAGCCAACTCTAACTGACGTCTCAACAGTTCAAATTCGTATGCCGTTTGAGTTTTCTTTGTTTTATTTGTTTGCTTACCTAATTCTTCTTTGTTGTTGCCGTCTTCATTCCCGAAGGCTGGACACTGTCCCCGAACGTCCGCTGGCACCTCATTCAGGCGCGCTGCCAAAGCGGCCTTATTGCCGACTTTGGAAAGCCCAAGCTGTTCCAGCCAATTCTTCAGCTGTTCGGCTTTATAGTCACCAAGGATGACGTCACTCATTTTTATTTATATTTTAACTTTAACTTTCTTTCCCACTTCTGAATTTTAGGCCGCTGTCTTCCTTTACGTTTGCACACCGAATGTCTTTATTTTATTCTTTTCCTTTGTTTATCCTATTGTACAATGTGTATACATGCGCTTCGTTCTCGATCGACCAGGTGAGAGAGCGAGAGAGTAACGGTTGTTTGCATGTACGTGCATGCTCTTATGTTCTCTCACATGACATCGTTACAATAATATAAGTATAATACATAATCGTTCGCCACAGGCATGTGCACTTATATGAAACAGCTACACACATCTATAAGCTTTATTGCAAAATCGCTTAGTGTGTCCAAACTCTTGGCAACGATGACATTGAAGCAGATCGTAGAACTTGATTGGTGGCTCTATTGTCACGACCGCATTGCATAACCGTTTAATATTAAATATTTCCTTGTTATTTTTGGCTGGCGCAAGGTCCACGAAAAATATTGACATGGGAGCTTCGTGTTTCGATTTTTTGCGTTAACAACTTGTCTAACTGTGTGCCAAAGTGATGTCAGTTGATTTGTGATCAGTTTAGTGTTTGTCGAGTAGTGTAAGTTTTTTATTACACCCCTGAAAGATCGCTCCTGCTTAATTTGATAAGTGTGGTATTCAAGTTTAGAGCTCACTTGACCATCACGTCCTGAATTATTTGTGAAGCTATTTTTTTCGATGACAGACTCAACTGTCTGCTGCATCTCTTGTATACTATCCACGAATGGAACGAAAATTGGTGGGGTTTTAGCTGTTGAGATTGTAAGGGAGTTGTTCTGCTTCTCTTCGACAGAAACTTCATCATCACCTTCGTTCATAGCCTCACCAAGGATTTGGAACTGATTGGTATTACTTGAGATGCTTGGGCCATCGTGGTCGATTATGGGTGTGATCTTTTGGATTTTATTTTTCGGTCGCATGTCGGGCGACGTTTTCAGTTTTGGAGTTATATCCACCTTCTTGGGAGGGATCTGCCAAGAGATGTCAATAACCCCATTTTTTTCCATTAGAGTTATTGTCGCACATGGCGACAGAAACCAACGAAAGCTTAGCGCAGAACAAATGCTATCAAAATGTAAACAAAAAGGAATGCAAAAAGTGCAAAAACAATTTCGCTTGGCTTGGCTATTAATAACGATTTAATGCTCGCGCAATAACCACACCTCCGTTGAAACGTAACGGGATTAGCGATAATTGCTGCTTTAGTAATTGTTGTTGTACTAATTACAAAAAAAAAAGAATTTGTGCACAGACCGAGATAAGAACTTATCGCAATCGAAGACAGATTGACACTGAAATACATATTGACATTTTCATTGTTATTATTATACTTTTATAATTACTTACATATGTACATATATAATGCATTAACATTAGTTAACCTCAAATAAATTTCCAAAACAAAAAAAAAATATAAAAAAATAAACGATTTTCCTTGTTATAATGATGAGCGTACAAGTAGTTACAAAAAGTATGTTGTTCCGATATCGTACTCCCAGAAGGAGATCCCATAAAGTATATATATTCTTGATCAGCGCGACGAGACGAGTTGATCTAGCCATGTTCGTCTGTCTGTCTGTCCGTCTGTATGTATGCAAACTAGTCCATCAGTTTTTGAGCTAGAGAGCTTAAATTATGCACGGAGTTTTCTTTCTACCATACGCAGTACGAAGTCAGCCGAATCGGACCACTAGGAGGGGTACACCCCATACAAATTAGAAAATAATTAATAATCATACTGAAGACGCAAAATACAATACATACTTATAATCACTTTAAATTAGTAAGTAAATCAGGTACGCATTTCAGAGAAGATTACTGAAAAGTACCTTTATTATAATTATTGCGAAATATAATCGGTATTTGAAAAATCCACAATCATATGGAAACCAGTTCAAGGGTAGAGTGCAAAAATAGTTTCTTTAGGTAACACTGGTTTGCCAAGATCACGCATAGACCCAAGGTCCCTTGCGATGTCAGATGGAGTAGCTATATGATTCGTTTTAGCGAAGGCATGTATCATTTAGACTGCTAGCGTTGTTGCAAAATCTTAGCAGTTGATTTACCTCCAGATTAGCAATATCGCTTAGATCTCTAAACCGTGCAGCTCCTAGTTACTTCTGTCGAGTTCTCATAAGTGCCGGGCAGAAACATAGGACATGTTCCAAAGTTTCCCTATCTTTCATACACTTTCTGCACCTTTCACTGTCAGTATTTGAATGCGTGCACCGCTTAAGACGCCTATCAATGTTCTGCAGCTCGTACGACTCAGCTCTATAACAGATTCAGCGAATTTTCCATTATAGCCAATACACATGGCTTTAGTTGTTCTGCAGTTGATAATATTTCGCCATCTAGCCTTCGCTTTTTCCTGTAAGCGCATTTCCAGATTGTTTTACATATTATTGAGTGGCATCATTACGTCGCTTATTTCATAGCTTGGTAACCTGCATCCGTATTTCGTAATTTCGTCAACAGTCTCATTTCCATCTATGGCTCAGTACCCAATAGAAACACAGCTTGCGCTGCGCATCGAGTCTTCTCATTGCTACCTTGCACTCTAGAACATTTTTGGATGATGACCAAAATGACGTTATGGGTTGTATAGCTGCTTGGCTATATATGAAGATATTTATGTGAGAGTTGATAGTGGTATCAATACATGCAAGTTCTGCAGCCATTCTTGCAGCGAATATGCTGCAGTAATCCGGAAGCTTGAATGATTTTTCAATATTTAGCTCTGCGCAGTAAATACCAGCTCCAACTCTTTCGTTTATTTTCGAGACATCTGTATAGATGTTGAAGATTTTGCATTCTAGGCCTATACTCATTAGCCAACCATCCTTATTTATAATGGCTTTTATATTCTTTCCAGAGTCTATTTTCAGAACCATATAATCTAGATCGACTGACGGATTTTGCCGCTTTGTTCTCAATGGCGAGATCAATTGGCGGTACATTAAGAATAGCTTCAAGCGCAGCCGTTGTAGTTGTTCTCATGGAACAGTGATGCACAACAGAGAAAGCCGTCGAACTTTTTCCATTAGTTTGACATATGTTTGCTTTTTACATACATATTGTCCACCACACCAAAATACTATAGAGCAGTATTGGTCTAACAATAGCTGTATAACACCAGTGCATAAGAGAGGGCGAAAGGCCCCAAGTGCTCCCAAGCACCTTTTTACATGCGTACAGAGCATTGGTTGTCTTCTTCATCACCCTCTCTTCTACATTTAATTTCCGCAGCAGCTGTTATCCAGAACTACTCCATGCTACCATATAAACTTGGCGGCGTCCATGCAGGAATCTTGTACTTTCTTATAAAAAGTATCATATCCGTTTTCTCTGCATTTACACCTAGCACAGTCTCGGTTGCCCAGCTGTAAACAGTTGTAGGAGTGTTCGTCATAATTGAACTTATGGTTGATAGGCATTTCCCCCTTATAATTATTGCAATGTCATCTGCATATGCAACTAATTTTGGAACTTTTCAATCAAAGTGTTTTAAGATTTTGTTTACCACTTGTAACCATAGGAGCGGGGATAGGACTCCTCCCTGAAGGGTTTCTCTAAATTCAGCTTTTGTCTTCCTGCAGCTCAAAATCGATAAATAGTCAGAGTTTCAAGACTATCGAAGATAGCCACTGTTGATACATTATTGAATGCGCCTGGAATATCAGAAAAACCCCAAGAGCATATTCTTTATATTCTAGTGCCTTTTCTATGTTAAAAGTTAGTGTATGTAGTGCAGTTTCTGTGGATCTGCCTTTCGTATACGTATGTTGAGCATTTGACAGTATCGCTGGGTATATCGAACCCTCAATATACACTGCCAATATTTTCTCGAATGTTTTGAGAAGAAACGAAGTTGAACTTATAGGCCCTTCGAGTAGATGTGACTGCTTTTACCCGCTTTAGATATAAAAACAACACTTGCTACTCTCCATGATACACGAACATAGTTGAATTTCAGGTACCCTTTGTAGATCTTCATTAACCGTGGTGCTATTAGGTCCCACGCCATTTGCAACATGGCTGGGAATATTTAATCAGGTCTAGCAGACTTCAATGGTGCAAAATGAATTTACTTTCTGCTTTTGGTGTTTATATTGTTCGGTACTGACTCAACTCCCCAAACTATTTGCTCACTGTGATCATTGATCCTTAGTCTCGCCACCTCTGCAGTTTTTTCCATGCTCCCACAAAATTCATTCCAGGAGTTTCTCTTGGCTTTACGAATTTCTTGTTTGTATACGTTTAACACATCTTTATATTCCTTCCAGCATTCTTCACTGTCTGCTGACCTAGTCAGCTTTAAGATTTCTGGCAGATAACACCTTTGGGAGCCCAACTCCTTGTGCCACCAAGGTGTGGTCTGCGCTTTGTGCGAACGGGCCGACAGGATATATGATATGCTTTTATGAGAGTTTTTTAAACGCTTCTATTTCTTTTTCTAGTTGTGTATGCGATATGAAGGTTTTTGCATTGCTCAGCTCTCTAGTCAAGATTTTCCTATATAGGTCCCTCTTTGTAAATCCTAGGATTTCTTAGAATGCTTACAAAAAAATGATGCTTATGCTCAGTCTGAATCGGGCATAAGATTACATTGCATTGCAAAACTCACCTCTGTCATTGATGTCAGCGCTGCCCTATACCATGTGGTAAGTATTTTCGTCTGCCCCTACGACAACGGGGCATTTCCTACCGCTGGCTATATCCACCAACCTTTGAAGACCTGTCGATGGTGCATCATGCGGCAAATAGCAGCACGCAAACAGAAGGAGCTCATCCTTAGCGCCCTCTACTGCTACCACCGTCAAGTCATCTGTGGAGACAGATGTTAACAAATAAGATTTTAGAGTTTTCCTTATCATGATACCTATTCTTACCCTGCTAATGGTGCTCGGGATGTATTTGTTGAACTGTTTTGACTTTAGTCCAGAGAACAAGTTACCCGAAGCGATCCACGGCTCCTGGGCTAAAGCCACGTTGTAGCCGTTACCGCTACTTTCCCTAACATGGCTTCTAGCAGTTTCATCTCCGCTGCCTTCCACCGTTCCTGAGTTATTTGACCTAGCGGATTGGTACGATCAGATGTCGTTTAGCAACCCCTTCCGCCGCTCTTAATGTCGATGGTTTTTCCGAGTTGGCAACCTCCTTTTTGTGTTTCCTTCTTTTCCCCGAAGTATCATCACTCTCCGTGGAGCGTTGCATTTTATTTTCGATGTTTTCTTTGACCCAGTTCGCAAACTTCGGGTCCGAAACTGAACATCCACGTTTGGGCTAGCCCGACTTTCTTCCTTTTTGAACTCTATTCAGGTTTTTTGGTTCAGGGATAATAACCCTAGCATTTTCTGCCTACCCGCCAGCCCCTCTTGGCATGACTGCTAGTATCATTTCACTTCCTCATAAGAAAGAATGGAGCGGTTACACCAGTTTTAGCTAGACATCACATTTCGTTAATGTGCCGTGGCTATAATGCGTTACGGACAGGTTAAGAAAAGTATGTTGTCCATTGCCCGGTCGGCACATACAGGGTGTAGCCAAGAGTGTTTGCCGAATAGTTTATTTAGTAATATGTCAAATCAATTCACAGTAGGCAATATTAAATATAAAATAAAACGTAACATAAACCAAGTAAGGAATTGCTCTACTGCAACTAGATGACGGCCGCTTTATTCTGCTACTGAGCTTTCTGCTCTATGTGTCTCCAGTCTTCGCTCTTTCTCTTCTTATATGCCATTCGCCATCTGCCAAGGGTGACCAGCCTATCTCCCTATCCTCCCTTACATATGTAATTAAGAAGTATCCATAGAAAGAGAAAACTAGAATAGAATTTTTGATATAATATATAACATTAAATTATAACGTTTATTACCAGTAGATTATATGGAACTGTATGTATTTTGTTTAAAAATTACAAAATTGTATTTTATGATTTCCTTTTTTACATTACAGCTGAAAATAAAAAAAATAAGTATCACTATTACTTAAAGAAATCTAACCAAAAACAAAATCTGTTAATTTCGGGTAACAATTTTCAAGTACAACAATAAAAGCATTGACGGCAAACAAACGGTTGATTGGTCGATTAGCCGATCTGGTGAAAGCAAGCAGCTACAATAAAAAACAATCAAAATTCAAATTTGAAGAGCAAATCAGTCAAAATCAAAAACTAAAAGAGAAGAATTCAAGCAAGTGGCTTTCCACATATTTTTCACAGCTTCGGCAAAAAGCTTTGTATAAACGAGAAGGGGGATTAAAAAGCAATTCATACTTGTGTGGGTGGAAGTTGTAGTCTTGCATCAAAATGTCTGCTGATTCACCGCGACGTTCTTCTTCTGATCCACGTAGTATAGCTGCCCCAAAAACAGTACCACCACAAGTGGTGAGCGATCGTTCAATTTTGGATTCGGCCATTGGTTTTATAAATGATGTACATCAACCGATTACCGATCCAAAGGATACCATCACTTGGGCACGTTTTGAAACGGTTGCTGATATCAGTGATCCAAGATTTTGTGATGATTGGGAAATAGAGGGCAATGCAGCACCACCATTAATTCTAACGCTTGGTTATGGTCTAGGTGTGCAAGTATGGGCAATACCTGCTAATGGTGAGGCTGAAGAGGTACTCTCTTGGCGTCATGGCGTTGTAACAGCTCTACGTATATTACCTACGCCCATATGTGTATCATCGCTTGATGCAAATGGTCGCGCAGATGAACGTGTTGATGCGTTCGCCGATAAGCGTCCGCTCATTGCATTAGTTGATGGTGGTGCTGTTGGTATATGCAATGGAAGTGGTATGGGTAGTTCCCAGAGTAACACCATTGGTACCCTGGGCTCATCATCACAGTACTGTGCAGTTAATTTTCTTTCACTTAAGACTGGCAGCCAAGTAAAGACGATTAAATTTAAGAATCCCGTACTCGATATACAATCGAATCGTTCAGTCGTAGCGATAACTTTTCATGAACGAATTGCCGTATTCGATGCACGTACTTTAGAAGATCGTTCGACAATAACAACCTGCTATCCAAGTCCAGGGTAAGTAATATGGATGACATATTTTTAATGATAAACAATTAATTTAGAGTGATGATAGCATACATCCAAACCCTGTTGCACTTGGACCACGTTGGCTTGCTTATGGCGAAAGTAAAGTGCTGCACTCAAAACGTAGTAGCGGCGGTTGTGATGGTGAAGGTGTACCTAGTTATACGGCCACAGTTTTAAATGCAGCAAAATCCTTCGGCAAGGGTCTACGTGAGTTGGGTGAGCAAATGGCTGCAGGCTTGACAGGAAACGCAGGAAACATGGGTAGCACCAAAAATAACAACTTTGAAACAACAATGGGTCCGGATGCCAAACAACCTGGCGTTGTTACTATTATTGATATCAAGGTTAACCTGCTTACTGACATATCTCTGATAATAACTTTCATTAAGTTTAAAAATTATGTATCTTTATTCGTTTTATAGCATTCTTTAAAAGACTATAGTCCAAGTAAACCGGCAAGAGGAAGTAATGCTGATCCCATTGTTGCGCACTTCATTGCACACACTGATGCGCTGGTTGCCATGGAATTCGATAGTTCGGGCATGTTATTAACAACCGCCGATCGACGGGGTCATGATTTTCATGTGTTTCGCATTCAACCACATCCCGTTGGCGCAAACCTGGCTGCAGTGCACCACCTCTATGTGTTGCATCGTGGTGATACAAGTGCAAAAGTGCAAAATATCGCTTTCTCTATAGACTCACGCTGGGTGGCTGTATCAACATTGCGCGGCACCACACACGTTTTTCCCATAACGCCATACGGCGGAACTATCGGTGTACGAACGCACACATCAATGCATGTAGTTAACAAATTGTCGCGCTTCCATCGCTCCGCTGGTTTATCAGCAGAGGGTCGCTCTAGTTCTCCCATTATTCATTCTGAAAGTACAACGTTTGTGCAATCACTACAACCTTACCATAATCCCACATTACCGCCATTTCCACGACCAACTGTTGTACAGCCGTTGGCACAATTACGTCAACCATTTGCTCTTAGCTCACCACCTGGTTCGGCTAGCTTGGCGGCTGTTAGCGTCAAGCTAGGTGGTGTAAGTGGTGGCTCAGCGGGAAGTACCTCACAGCGTCAACGACTCTCTTCACTCTCTGATGACAACGGAAAACCATTGAGCGTATGTTCATTTTTTGCCAAGTCGCGTTCTTGGCTGCTTGATCCACCGAATGTGACACGTGAGGCACCGCATCGGATACAACGAAAGGCAGTTGACTCGCTTTTTGTGATGGCCGGACACGGTGCTCTTATACAATATGACCTTGACACAAAATTAGCTTCAAGTTAGTCACTAGTGTATATAAATGCTTCATGGATAAGAAATTTTTTTCAAATTCTAGATATTGCCAAAGAGAAGATTTGTGATGATACCCCCATTGAACTCGAGGTTGAGGCTAAAGCTCAGTGGAATCTAGGTAGACGTAAGGATGGATCTCAAGATATTATACCACCGCTGGCTTTAGACAACTGGTTGGTCAAGGATCGGAATGCATGTGTATTATCAGATAGCACACATATTTTTGATGATGGTGTTTATCGTGCAGAAAGTTGGTTAGCACAAGTTGAGATCATAACCCATGCAGGCCCGCATCGACGTCTTTGGATGGGACCACAATTTGTATTTAAAAACTACAATACACCAAGCGGGTAAAAAATGTGATAACAAACAGAAATATTTTTATATTATTCAAAACTTTACGCAGGTCTAATCTCAGCCATGTTGATGCGGAAGCTGTCGAGATTGGCGTTGTTAAAGGGGCGACAACCTCGTCAACATCAACAGCAGCATTAGTAGCAAAAGCGGCTACTACAGCAGCAACAACTGCTGTTAAAACGGAGTGTCCCAATACTAGTGTGAATAATTGCAATACAATTAGCATTGGTCCATGTAATGATTGCTCCAGTCCTTTAAATATGCCGCTGACAACATCAAGTCGTGGTATTGATGTCCCAGTGCTTATTGAATCAGGTTCGTATAGTAAGTTTTTTGGTAAGTTATGTCTACCTTCCTTCCTAGTCTTTCCAACACCAATAACCTTTTTATACTTTTCACGGGAGTGAATAGTATTATAAGTGTGTCATGAAGTTTGTAGCACACAGAAGGAGACATCGCAGACCACATAAAGTATATATATTTGTGATCAGCTCGATGAGACGAGTTGATTTAGCCATGTCCGCCTGTTCGCACTCCTAGTCCTTCAGGTTTTGAGCTAGAGAGCTGAAATTTTGTACATAGGTTTCTTCAAGTTCGGAAATCAACCGAATCGGACCACTAAGGGGGGTACCTCCTATACAAAGTTCAATAGTACGTATTAGACACGTACATGAGTAGAATCAAAAAAAAAATATATATATTAGGCAATTAAAAAATTCAATAGTACGTATTAGACACGTACATGAGTAGAATCACATTTCTCACTTCTGGATGTACTCATGAATATATACTACAAAATATGATGAGACGAGTTGATTTAGCCATGTCCGTCGGTCCGTCTGTTCGCACTCCTAGTCCTTCAGTTTTTGAGCTAGAGAGCTGAAATTTTGTACATAGGTTTATTTTTACCAAATGCCGATCAAGTTCGTGAATCAGCCGAATCGGACCACTAGGGGTGGTACCTGTTTTTAATGTTCTTATTAAACGTATCGAACTGAAATTTGGACATTATAAGTTTCTGGTCCATATCCACCAACCATATAAATTTCATGTTCCTAGGGTTACCAGGAGGGGTACTTCCCATACAAAAACCCTCTTTTTAAATTAAAGTTCTTATTAGAAACAGTTTTTTCTTTTTACTTATTGAACTGCAATTTGGACACTATAAGTCTCTTACCCATATCCACAAACCATGACAATTTCAAAATGCTCGGATTACTAGGAGGGGTACCCCCCTAGAAACCGGGATCCAAATGAAAGTCTTATTAAAAAAACCTTTTAATCATTTGCATAAGTTTTAAACACTTCTATTATGGATACAATTTCCTACTGCCATTTGCAGGTAGCATTGAACAAAGTCCAAAGCTTATGAATCGATTTAGGCATAGTCATCTTGACTCAGATTATGGGAATGGTGATACACGTCTTAAAGAGGATCTTGCAGATGCAATGCGTGAATCTCCTTCTACTTATGCCGTCAAACGTGATAACGGTAAGTGACTCCAATTAGATTTAGACAACAAATGTACATAAATATATTATTACTTTCTTACTCAAATGTTTTGTTTTGATTATAATTTGTTTTTAGTGACGTTAGTTTTGATAATTTTTTTTTTTTAAGTTTTTTATGTGCACCCAAATAACCATGAATTTTTTTTTTTTTTTGTCTACATATAATTTTTATACTCTGCCGAAAAAGGATATATGTATGTATGTATTAGACTTGTGCAATAATTATAAAAAAAAAATGTACTTTTCAGTAATATACTACTCTGAAATGCGTACCTGATTTACGTACGAATTTGAAGTAATTATAAGTATCTATTGCAATAGACACACAAACGAGCCAAATTGCTCAAATGAAGAAAACGTAGAAATCCAGAGTGAAGAATGAAGAAAATAAAACTGAAGCATCACTTTCTTCATTTTCGCTATCCATTTTTATACTTTTCACGGGAGTGAATAGTATTATAAATTTGTCATGAAGTTTGTAACACACAGAAGGAGACATCGCAGGCCACATAAGCTATATATATTTGAAATCAGCTCGATTTAGACATATCTGTTCGCAGCACTAATCCCTTAGTTTTTGAGTTAGAGAGCTGAACTTTTGTACATAGGTTTCTTTTTATCAAACGCTGATCAAGTTCGGGAATAAGCCGAATCGGACTACTTTCGGGGGGGATGTGTACCTCCCATACAAACCCCCTTTAAATTAATGCTCTTATTAGAAAAAGTTTTTTGTTGTTTGACTTATTGAACCGAAATTTGGACACTATAAGTTTCTGATCCATATCCACCAACCATGTAGATTTCATGATCCTAGGGTTACCAGCAAGGATACCTCCTATACAAACCCACATTAAATGACAAACTTAAAAAGAGTAATTGTACAATACCTATTCTCAAAATTATCACATAGTTGGACAAAAAATCTCAAGCTTCGCTGTTAAAAAAAGATGTTTTTGTAATAATCTGTAAAGTGTATGTTACCAGTCTGTAAAGTTCAGTTTATGCAGGTTTGCCAACTTAAAGAAAATGAAAATATGTTGGAAATATTAAATATTAACGAAAAAAAAAAAATATTATACAAAAATGAAAACAGGTGTTTTTTAGGGGTTCTCCGAGAAATTCTGACTATTTCAAATTTTTTTTCTGAATTTGATTTTTTCCCCCAAGTTGACAAGCTTGATTTGATCTTATATGTATTTGCGAATGTATGCAATTCATGGCACAATATTTTTGAAAATCGATAATTTTTCACATTGAAAATGGATCACGCAATGATTTTAACACATTTCTTTTTTCGTAATTTTCATCATCATCCAAAATTTCCGCGAGTAAAAAACAAAACACAAGATTATCCATTTTACAGAGCGATAACAGTGCACACAAATATTTAGAATTTTTGTCCAATTATGGAAAGACATGCTCGACCTACTATCTTGGCGAATGATATGAGTCGATTTGCTTTGATGATAAGAACTTTTTAATATTAGGCGTTAGGCAATTGTGTGATAAATTTGAGAATAGGTCGGTTAAACTGTGTTCTTTGTTGATACTCAAACTGTAACACAGAGAATATAGTGATGCTACGCATAAGTAAACAATAATGTAATATTTCTGTATACTCAAAACATCTTCTAAGACCATTTTAGACAATAGTAGTCGTTGGCCGAGGGTGCTAAGGCGTCGATTGAGTATATGCACAATAATGCGTACGTGAAATCACGTCATAGTTTCGATACCCATTTTTTTTTTTACATGTCATTTTGTTTTTATTTCTATTATTATTTTTTTTTAAACATTGATACATAAAATAGAAATTTACAATAACACAATAAAAAGATATAAAAGTTCCATGAAGATTATTACAACTTCGGCATAGCCAAAGTTTGCCTTTTTTTATATTTTTTTTTATGAGTGCGAGCGAGCTCGTTTTCACTACATGAATGATCGACTTGTTCAGGCTCATTTATTTACGAAGCCTGCATTTTGTCTTTATTGCACATCTCTGGTACATATCGCTCATTTACTTCAAGACTGTCATAACTACAAAAACACGATTTTTGAGTTAATGATGCAGAAATATCCGTTATATGATGATTTATATTGTGTAAAAATTGCATCATCCTATGTAACATACACAGAGCTAAGAAGAGAATATCCCATTTTCAGGGTTCCGTACCCATAGGGAACTAACGGGACCCTATTACTAAGCTTACAATGTCCGTCCGGCCGTCTCCTGCTCTATCTCATGAACCGTAATAGGTAGAGAGTTGAAATTTTCACAAAGTGTGTAATTCACTTGTGTGTAGAACGACAAATACTAAAAATATAGAGTTTTAGAAGCATTGTTCTTTAATTTAAACTTTCGTTTAATTTGTTTTTGTTTTTTGTAGTATACTTTGAGCTGTTAATTGTAGTATACTTTTAGGCTATTAAATATAAACAATTTTATATTTTAAGCAAAAAATCTTGTGCGATGGTACGGAACCCTCCGTGTGCGAGTCCGACTCACACTAAGCTGATTTTATTTGTTCTTAGTTTTGAATTATTTAAATTCTTTTTGAAGCGTACACAGTACACATGCGTTTATTTACAACAAAAATTTCACAAGAATGAGATAATTTCGTCATCCTCATATAAATACTCGCACAAACGAAAAATTAAGAAGAAGAGATTTGAAGAAAATCAAAACGGTTTGATTTTCGTCCAACATTTGTACAAACGCAAATCGACGACACAAATGGCTTGCGCTCTTTCTCTTTTCAAAACACATATGCAAATATTTGTATTGTCGATGCCTACCTTTATGCGTAGTACGTTTACTTGCATATGCAATGCATATTATGCATTAGATAGCTGCGTGGCCGCACTGAAACGAACCGGCACTCAGAATAGCAGTGAGTGATACTCAAACACACATATAACCAATGCAATCGATACTGAGTTGTTTTGCTTCGAGATCAAATTGTTTGAGTTCCGCCTTCAACCAAAAACTGTTCGACGAATTGAGTTATAGAAAAAAAACTACTCAACAAAATTTTGAATTATCCGGCTAACTCATTATACGCGCAATAGCAGAATTTTTTTTTTCCAATAACAAAATGCAACGAAATTGTTCTTGTAATTTTGAGATTGAGAGAGGAAAACAATTGTGAGAGCGAACACAATTTCGTGAGCGGCTAATTTATAATAAAGCCCACACATAAAAATGTGTATACAGGAAAAAATATTTCTCTTCATCTTTGTCACACTGAGTCACACGAGTTGCGTCGTGCTATGACAGGATTTACACAGCACGTCAGCTATCACTTACCTTGTTTATATAACGCTCAAATCTGCGAGGTTCGATATAAGTTGTATCGATTTTTGTGCTTCTGTTTACATGAGGCAGTCGACATCGGTTTGACTAAATCGATACTAGTTTGTTTACATTATGTCAGAGTTGCCATATGCATAAAATATAATGTAATTTTCTCAACAGAATAAGTTATTTTTTAAAAACACATTGAATAAAATAATATGTAAATGTAAAATACTTATCTTGATTTTTAATAACATTCTACAATAATTTTTCAGTATATAAATCACAAATTATTAAAAAAAATTAAAATAAACCAAAATAATTCTACCACTTATGAAAAAACATTCTGAATTTCAAATCGATTTGAGTGTTTACATGACATTGGAAATCGATTTACAAAACTGAAACCGATTCTCATATGCTGTTTTCGTCAAATCGATTTGTGCATGAAATTCGATTTGAAAAAGTGTTTATTCATAAGGTTTTCGTTATATCGAAATGAACGTTCGTACGTTTTGATGCTGTGCTTCTTCTAGAATTTAGTGTTGTTTTTGTTATTGTTGTATTCTTTCCTCTCTAAGTACGCACAAGAGTATTGCGCTCTTCGTTTCTTCTTTTTGTTTATGTTGGTCACTAAGATCAACCCAAGACAGAGAATGTGTGTTTCTTTGTTTGTGCTTTGATTGCTTTTATAGGGCCCGCACACGATATTGCATGTACCATCATTATCATAGTGTTTGTGAAATAAGTATGTGTGCGTGTCATGTACGAAGCATGACGAAATATCCAAACGATTTGGATATTTCATCATGCATGTTATTCTCTCAATTCTCTCTTCGACCATAATCGTTCTCTCTTTGACCATGCTGTCTTATTTACACCTTCACAAGGTAAATAAGTATGAAAGAGATAAATATAGGTCATTTATTTGAAATGTCTGAAAAACTTGCTTAAAATATAAAATTATGTTTATATTTAATAGCCTAAAAGTATACTACAATTAACAGCTCAAAGTATACTACAAAAAACAAAAAAATGTTAAACAAAAGTTTAAATTAAAGAACAAGCTTATAAAAATGTATATTTTTAGTATTTGTCGTTCTACACACAAGTGAATTACACACTTTGTGAACATTTCAACTCTCTACCTATTACGGTTCATGAGATAGAGCAGGAGACGGCCGGACGGACAATGTAAGCTTAGTAATAGGGTCCCGTTAGTTCCCTATGGGTACGGAACCCTAAAAAAGGAAGTATGTATTTTTATTATCATGTAATAAATTGAATTGGAATAACTTTTTAAATAGATAGGAAAGTCTGCCATCAAATTTAACAAAAATACTGCAAAGAAATGGCCATTTACCAAAAAAGTTTTTGTCATTCACCACGCGATCAAGCAGTTCTTTTGGTTCACAAACAGCTGTTTTCTGGTTCACAAACCAGTTCTTTTTCAGTTGCTGCGTTCGCGAGCAAGCTATGTAACTCGGTCCATACGATTTCATACATTTCAACTTTTTATTTGACGCACGAACAGAGCAAAAGCTGGATTGCAAGAAAACGTCGTTTGTGTATCTCCACCTTAAAGGTGTATGTGTGTATGGAAATTTTCAATGATAGCGTCGTGTACGAATTTTTTAAAGACTTAATTTTTCGTTGCTTATGCTGCTTCTTGAATTTTTTGTTTGCAAAACGAAGTTTGCCCGGCCGTCTAGTCAATAATAAAATGGCCCGGAATAAATATTCTGCCGTGTTCAGAGAAAAGCTTATTAATTGTATATATAGAGAGAAAAAAAATTAAAAATCGCAATAATCAGCCGCCTGTATCTCTGAGTGTATGAAAGCTAGGCAGCTGAAATTTGGTATGTAGATTCTGTCAATTCTAAAACAGATTAAGTTTATATTTCAACCTATGTAGGAACCCAATAAGTTTGCTTTCCTTAAAACTTGACAGTCTAAAAAATTTTCTTCAGTTTGGTACATATGTACCCATATTTCATCAATGTCAATTGACAACTTTAGAACCTTTACCTATATCGTCATCTTTTGATAGCGATACTTTGAATGTGGTTTCACCACTTATCTTGTCGGTAGTGGACCCTCGGAAACATATTTTCCTATCTAGACTTTCTTATGATGCTACCTGTGACGATAATAACAGGTAAATTACTTCCAAATCTAAAGTGAAGGGATATTTCTTCTTTAAGATTAGCGTGCGTTCCCAATCGTTCAACGAAGTGTATAATCCTACAGCGCTTTTCGAGACATGGCTTTACTTTGGTATTCTTAGTAATGAAATTTTCTGTTCTAATTTCGCCACATATATGACATATCGCCTTATTCGCCGCGGATGCGGTTGTTGTTGTCTCTCACCTTCGATTAGATTTTGTTGATCTAAACTGTTCAGCCAGTATTGAGTTTATTTGTGAGAGGATATTTTTGCCTCATGAATCTGATAAAATATCGTGTTATTATACAATATCCCGCCGAATCCCGATTTGGAAATTTATATGAGTCATGCTAGAGCAGTTAATTCTGTCAATAACTTTCTTCGGGACCGTGACTCTTTTATCGTGCTAGGTGATTTTAATATCCACTCATTTCGTCGGTCTATTTTGGTATCCCGAAGTATTTAGTTCCTTCAGCACAACATGATTTTTTGAACACACTGTTTGCAAATTCTTTGTTTTAAATTCACTCTGTAGTCAATCATTGCAATAGATCACTTGATCTTGTGTTTAGTAATGACTGCGCTGGTACTTTTGTGTCAAGATGCCAACCTTTAAGTCTTGCTGAGGACACTTACCAACCAACATTGAAAATTCTGTACTACATGGGGTGAAAAGTAACTTCCTTGACCGCCAGAATGCGCTATCACTGCAAATAAGGCCATGGTGCTTTGTAGTCCGTTCATATTTAGGCTGACATGCCAAATTTCAGTGCGATATTGCCCTTAGTTTTGTTTTGACAGCTGATTGTTGTTGACGTGTTTCCCATCATGTTGAGTATGGACAAAAACGATTTTCGTTCTCTCATTAAACATTATTTTTTGAGAGGCAAAACGGCGAAGGAAACAAAAGAAAAATTGGATAAATTTTATGGGGCTAATGCTCCGTCAGATTATACCGTCAAATATTGGTTTCGAGAGTTTCGTGGTGGCCGCAACTCCACTACCGATGAAGTCCGCTGCGGCAGGCCCTCCGTTACGGTTACAGAGGACAATGTCAAAAAAATACATGAAATGCTGTTGGCTGACCGGAAAGTGATGGCGCGAGTTAGCAGATGCCACAAAGATTAGTACTGAGCGCACACGCCATATTTTGCAAATGAAAAAGTTGTCTTGCCGCTGGGTGCCGCCCAAGCTCACTCCGGACCAAAAACACGAACGCGAGAGCACTTCGAAAGAGTGTTTGGAATTGCTGATGCGGAATCGGGCGGACTTTTGGCGTCGATTGGTAACTGTTGATGAAATCTGGATCCACTATTACACACCAGAAAACAGAATGATTGGACTGAAGCCGGCACGAGTGCTCCGAAGCGGCCGAGGGAGGCTCGATGGGTCGGAAAGGTTATAGTGTCGGTTTTCTGGGATTGTCATGGCATACTCTTCGTGGACTACCTCGAAAAAGGAAAAAACATCAACAGCGAGTATTACTGTGCATTATTGGAGCGATTGAAGGACGAAATAGCTGCAAAACGGCCTCCCATGAAGCGAAAAAAAAATTTTTTTTTGCAAGACAATGCGCCGGCACACAAGAGCATCGCAAAATCAATGATTTAGGGCTCCAATTTCTTCCGCATCCACCGTATTCACCCGATTTGGCTCCCTCGGAATATTATCTCTTCCCAAACCTCGAAAGATAGCTCATCAAAAAAAAATTCAGCTCTCGCGAGGAAATCATCGACGCCGCGGAGGAGTATTTTGCAGACCTTCCGGAAAATTACTTTTCGGGCGGGATGAAGAAGTTGGAAAATAAGTTGGAATAAGTGTATCGAGCTAAAAGGGGACTACATTGAATAAAATAAAAAAACATTTTAATTTTTTTTTTTTTTTTTTTTTTCATTTCCAAGGAGGTTACTTTTCACCCCACCTAGTAACCCGTCCTATTTCAGACTCCTCATCTACTTGTAAGCGTCGATTTTGTTTTCGCAAAGTGAACTTTGCCCAACTACATGCATTCTTTCTTGAAATAGATTGGTCTTTTTTGTACAATTATAGTGATATGTTTATTGCTATGATATACAATATTTTTGATATCTATGTCCCCTCTAACCTGGAAAACATTAAGTCGGGACTATATAAAAAAATTCAAGTTCTGGTTCTTTCATTGCTTTTGCTAACTTTTGTGTGGCCCGGGCTAATTTTCTTTCATTAAATTACCTTTGTTATAATAAGTATCTCTCACGTTGTAGACCACTTGACCCTAAGCAGTTTTATAACTTGGTGAACTCAAAGCGCAAGTCTTCTTTATTTCCCTCATCATTGTGTCTAGTTAATGAACATGGCCACAGTGATTTGGGTATTGCAGACCTGTTTTCAAAATTCTTTCAATCCTCTTATTCCTCTGAATCCTATATTCAAAACTGATATCCTTATCCCATTTGCCATTGTAACCTCATTGTTACTCTTGTAATTAGTGAGGAGTGTCTTATAAATTTAAAATCGTTGAAATCCACTTACTCACCCGGCCTGTCTGCTTAAGCACTGTGCTGAGTCTCTGTGTAAGCCAATTTTGAAACTTTTCACTTTATCACTTCAGAGTGCATCTTTCCCTCCTATCTGGATTGAAGCTTCTATTGTTCCCCTACACAAAAAAGGTGACAAAGCTGACATATCCAATAACAGGGGTATTGCTAAACTTTCTGCAATTCCAAAATTATTGGAAAAAATGCTCAGTTCAACCCTTTATCACTCTCCGTATCAACACGGTTCTATGAAAAAGCGATCTTCAACAACAAACTTTCTTGAGTTTACATCTTTTGTAAATGTTGATTATAGGGGAAAAAGTCAGACTGATATTATTGACACTGACTTCAGTAAAGCGTTTGATTCTGTTAATCATGATCTGCTTGTACATAAACGTAGCCTTTTAGGTTTTCCACAACATCTTCTTTGATGGATTGCATCTTATTTAAGAAATATGGTTATTTAAGTCCACTCTTTCTTTCTTTGTTACTTCTGGTGTTCCTCAAGGAAGCCATCTAGGCCCATTATTGTTTAATCTTTTAATAAATGATTTGTCTCTCTCCATCTTACATTCTCGCGTGCTCATGTACGCTGATAATGTAAAATTGTGCCATTCATTTAATGATGGATGTCGATTCCGTACATTCTTGATGCTTTACAAATTATTTATATCTAAATATCTCTAAATGTAAGTTCTAACATAACATCGATGTAAGCTTTATTTGTTTACTTACAATATTGATAACGTCAAACTCGAGCGAGTCTTTACGTTTAATGACCTGTTTGATCCTTAGGTATGTTTTAACCAGTATATCTCTTCTATCGTAAATAAAGCGAAGAGTGTTTTTGGTTTCATTAAACGTTGGTCTATTGAATTTTATACCACGAAGACTTTTTATATCTCTTGTGCGTCCACTCCTCGAATATTGCACTTGCATTTGCATTTCTGTACAGAAACAATTCCTTCTGTTTGCCCTTCGTGGCCTAAACTTATTTTCCTCATTCCCGTTTGCCATCTTACTATGAAATGCTCCTTCTTATCAGTCTTCTTTGATGCATCGTAAGATAGCTCTAGAGATTAACTTTCTTCATAAGTTTATAGTCAGGAAATTGATTCTCATGAGCTGTTAAATCAGTTAAACTTTTGTGTCCCTAGTCGTCCTACCAGAAATTTTGTCCCTTTACACTTGAATAGATGCGTTACTAACTATTCCCTACACGATTCTTTACGAGTATTATGCGCGTAATAAGTTCTATCACGTTCTCTCGCCTGAGATATCGCCCTCGTCGATTAATACCATCGTCCTTCGCTGCCTACGGGACTCATGGCTAGATGAACTGGATGTCGCTGATTTGGATCATCTACTCCGTCTGCATTATTGTAGTTTATGTGTCTCTGACCACACGTGGCTGTGAGTAAGGGCATAGCTCTCTACTGTTGCTAATAAATTTCCAACATCGGGTCTGAGAGGTTTTTATTTGCTTCTATTTTGTTTTTTGTGATTATTTTTTTTTTAGTTTAAGTTCATTTTAATTTATATTTTTGTGCAACTTTTAAGTGTAATTGTTACTTTTTTTTAGAGGTAGTTTTTTTAAGAGCCTGAACTGGTCTTCATATTTGCCACTTTAGTATGTACCCATGAATGAGTATATTAATCGTACAACACACAATGTTTGCGAGAGAAGATGAGTACAACTTTGTTATGAACTCACTCTTAATGAAGCTCATGTGAATTTTTTGTTTACATGCGGAACCCACGAAATAAAAAGATGAGTGCGTAACAAAGAATGGAATGAAGTGAGTACGGGAGGAGTATACAAGTGTAAAGTGAGCGGACGCATAACCAAAGAGAATGAGTGGGAGAGAGAGTAAAGGGAATGAACACGTTGTTTTCTTTATTTTTCGAAATATTATTGTATCATGCGCCCGCTCACTTCACCTCGCTTGTCATTATAGACTGGGTAAATTTGTAATTTCATGATAAAATGTTCAACGGAATCAGTTCGCTGATACATAAGTTGTGAATCTTTTATCTTTCTTTGCAGCATTACATCGATACCGTTATATTAAGATATATAACCAAGTATCACAAGATCGCACTCTATTTCCTTCCTCCAACAAATCGGCTCATACATGTCGACGCCAAGCAAACAATTGACGACTGTAGACATGATGAGGTTGTTGTGCAGAGTTAATAATAAATCCATAGAATTGCTAGTGAATCTGCCTAAAAATTATGATGAATTTCTGGCAGATTTTATGGAACCCTTATCAGAACAGAAAAAGAAATAATACAGTGGGAAATAACGTCTTACTCAAATATACGCGTTCCAATCAATGCTGATTTCAATGTATTGAAATGGTGGCGAGAAAATGAAAGTCAGTATCCTCTGCATTCCAGAAAAATATAAAAAGAGACTTAACTTTGGCTATGCCGAAGTTGTAATACTCTTCCCGGAACTTTTATATCTTCTTATTGTGTTATTGTAAGTTTCTATTTTATGTATCAATGTTTAAAAAAAAAATAATAAATAGAAAAAAAATGGCTTGTAAAAAAACTGGGTATCATCAAACCTATGGCGTGATCTCACGTACGCATTATTGTGCATATACCGACGCCTTAGCACCTTCGGCCAACAACTACTATTGTCTGAAGTGGTCTTAGAAGATGTTTTGACTATACAGAAATATTACATTATTGTTTACTTATGCGTAGAAATACTATATTCTCTGTTTTACAGTTTGAGTATCAACAAAATACACACTTTAAGTGGAACTTTATTGTACTATTACTATTTATAAGTTTGTCATTTAATGTGGGTTTGTATGGGAGGTGTCCTTGCTGGTAACCCTAGGATCATGAAATTTACATGGTTGATGGATATGGAAAAGAAACTTATCCAGAAGAAACTTGTCCAAATTACAGTTCAATCAGTCAAAAAACAAAAAAACTTTTTCTAACAACATTAATTTAAAAGGTGGTTTGTATGAGAGGTGGTCCCATTTGGTTGATTTCTGAACTTGATCAGCGTTTGGTAAAAAGAAATCTATGTACATAATTTTGGCTCTCTAGCTAACAAAATGAGGGACTAGTGCTGACAACAGGTGGACAGACGGACATGGCTAAATCCACTCGTCTTATCGAGCTGTGTGTTACAAACTTCATGACAAACTTATAATACTATTCACTATCTTGAAAAGTATAAAAATCAAAACTATAAAAACAAAATGCATAAAAAAGTATGTAAGTATATAGGAATAAATAGCAATACCGTGTACAGTATCAACACTGCGCACACTATGAAACCAAGGCATGTTCGATGTTTTTGCTTTGCACACTCGTTGTCTTAAATGTCGTGTGTTGGGTATGACTCGGTAAAACACTTTTGTGGAAATATACTGTCGGCTAGTGTCTTATGATACGAATCTGCAATTCACTGCCTTTATTAAGGAATTTAACTAGTTCATCGATGCAACTATTGATAGTGTGCATGTAGCACAATTTTCGTTTGAACGAGAAAGGATAATTTTAGTGTTTAGGTTGAACATCACTAGGCACTACTCACGCGATCTAACCTACTGGATCACTGACCTGCAGAAGCTTCCTGACATTCTGGACATTGCCCTGATTAAGGGCATTGATTGATCCGAACAAAATTATTGTGAAGAACTGCTTGGATCTCTGCTCGGACCATTGTGCTGTTACAATCCTTAACAATGTGCTAGTGAACGTTGTAAGTAAACCAGCCAAAATTATTAGGAAATCCACAGATCTAACATGCCCTGCCGTTTTCATCAACAGTGACGCCTTTCTAAGAAGCGCCATTATAGAGTACCTGGGGCTGATACTACGCAGGCGCTTCACCTGGTAACCTCACATTTTTACTAACTGAATGAGCTGGCTCTTCAGGTAAAACTCGAAGCTCAACCTGCGAAATAAGATGTTACTGTACAAGGCCATTCTGAAACCGGTATACAGCTTTGGTTCACTGCATCCAACTCAATCCTGGAAATACTTCAGTGGCTTCAGTCCAAACTACTGCGGAGGATTGTAGCTACGCAGTGGTTTGTGTAGAACTCGGTTATCTACCGAGACCTGCAGAAACCCATGATGAAAGAAGAAATCTTCAAGCTCTTCAACAGACACTTCATTAGGTTAGAGGCCCATGTCAATCACCTGGCAATGAACTTGTTGGACAACAGCAGCCAAACGCGACGCCTGAAAAGGCAACTCCCACTAGATCATTCCGCATCCTGGATGAGTGATTAACTCATCATCAGTAAGCTGTGAGTTTGTCGACTCATTGCTGGATTTTTTCCTTCAGCAAGTAAACTACATAGCTACTCCAGAGGATGCTTACCATCCGACTTTGGAATTAAACATCTTTCTGAATGGGTTTGGATTTCGTTCCAATAATCCCTCTAATTTGCTTTCTACGTCAAGACGTGTTTTATGCTTCAAACAAACTGAAATTCTCTACTTATAGCCACTGACTGGTCTTATTTGTATTCCTGTGATAATGTTGAGCTGCAAAGTTTTGTATACAACTGTCAAAAATCATTTCAAAATATGTGTTTCGAAAATTAAACTTAAACATAATCCACATACACCACCTTGGTTTTCTCGTAAAATTTTAAAAATAGACTATTTAAAAAATGTAAAAAGTCCGGTTTGTCTGCTGATTAAACTAAATACGCTATATCCCACTATCAACATCTAAACAATTTCTGCTATCAGACATACGTGACACATGTCAAAGAGGATATTAAAAGAGATCCTAAAAAAAGGTAAAACTTTATTAACACGAAGCGTAGGTTGGATATATTCCCATCATGTATGAAATTAAATGGTGTTGAATGTTGTAGCGATGGAGAAATTTCCAATCTTTTTTCGAACG
The DNA here is from genome assembly GCA_035041805.1 of Amiota mariae. Classification (NCBI taxonomy): domain Eukaryota; kingdom Metazoa; phylum Arthropoda; class Insecta; order Diptera; family Drosophilidae; genus Amiota; species Amiota mariae. Next base: position 35,541 of record JAWNKV010000655.1, on the reverse strand, counting down.
TTTTCGAAAGCGCTTACTAGGTGGGGTGATAAGTAACCTCTTTGGAAATGAAAAAAAAAAATTTAAAAATGTTTTTTTATTGTTTTCAATGTAGTCCCCTTTTAGCTCGATACACTTATTCCAGCGATTTTCCAACTTCTTCATCCCGTCCGAAAAGTAATTTTCCGGAAGGTCTGCAAAATACTCCTCCGCGGCGTCGATGATTTCCTCGCGAGAGCTGAATTTTTTTTTGATGAGCTATCTTTCGAGGTTTGGGAAGAGATAATATTCCGAGGGAGCCAAATCGGGTGAATACGGTGGATGCGGAAGAAATTGGAGCCCTAAATCATTGATTTTGCGATGCTCTTGTGTGCCGGCGCATTGTCTTGCAAAAAAAAATTTTTTTTTCGCTTCATGGGAGGCCGTTTTGCAGCTATTTCGTCCTTCAATCGCTCCAATAATGCACAGTAATACTCGCTGTTGATGTTTTTTCCTTTTTCGAGGTAGTCCACGAAGAGTATGCCATGACAATCCCAGAAAACCGACACTATAACCTTTCCGACCCATCGAGCCTCCCTCGGCCGCTTCGGAGCACTCGTGCCGGCTTCAGTCCAATCATTCTGTTTTCTGGTGTGTAATAGTGGATCCAGATTTCATCAACAGTTACCAATCGACGCCAAAAGTCCGCCCGATTCCGCATCAGCAATTCCAAACACTCTTTCGAAGTGCTCTCGCGTTCGTGTTTTTGGTCCGGAGTGAGCTTGGGCGGCACCCAGCGGCAAGACAACTTTTTCATTTGCAAAATATGGCGTGTGCGCTCAGTACTAATCTTTGTGGCATCTGCTAACTCGCGCCATCACTTTCCGGTCAGCCAACAGCATTTCATGTATTTTTTTGACATTGTCCTCTGTAACCGTAACGGAGGGCCTGCCGCAGCGGACTTCATCGGTAGTGGAGTTGCGGCCACCACGAAACTCTCGAAACCAATATTTGACGGTATAATCTGACGGAGCATTAGCCCCATAAAATTTATCCAATTTTTCTTTTGTTTCCTTCGCCGTTTTGCCTCTCAAAAAATAATGTTTTATGAGAGAACGAAAATCGTTTTTGTCCATACTCAACATGATGGGAAACACGTCAACAACAATCAGCTGTCAAAACAAAACTAAGGGCAATATCGCACTGAAATTTGGCATGTCAGCCTAAATATGAACGGACTACAAAGCACCATGACCTTATTTGCAGTGATAGCGCATTCTGGCGGTCAAGGAGTTTACTTTTCACCCCACCTAGTACACGAATTTCAATAATGATTGTAATAGTACATACCCATATCACATTCCTAAATTTAATCAATTTAATATGTCAATTAGTGAATACAGTATTACAATATTTAAAATCTTCTAAATTAACTTTTTTACCAGGACCAGATGATGTACCTTGTTGTATTCTAAAGCGATTTGCTGATGCTTTGCATAGACCAATCAAAATTGTTCGACTTATCTGACAGTAAAGCTACACTCTGCGCTATTCCGAAGTTGTTTGAACAATTGTAGTTTTTCACAAAACATCAAATGGATGTAATTTACACAGTTTTTAGTAAAATTTTTGACGGTGTTTGTCACTTTGTACTCCTCAATAAACTGAATACCTTTATTTTTCCTCCCAATTTAGTTAGCTGAATTATATCCTATCTAACTTCAACAACCCAAAGTGTTATTTTTAAAACAGTTATATCTTGAGACCATTCGTGTAACTTCTGGTGTCCCTCAGGGTAGCCACCTTGGCCCATTATTATTCAATATTTATACTCTTCACTAGAGTGAATAGTATTATAAGTTTGTCATGAAGTTTGTAACACACAGAAGGAGACATCGCAGACCACATAAAGTATACATATTTGTGACCAGCTCGACGATGAGACGAGTTGATTTAGCCATGTCCGTCTGTTCGCACTCCTAGTCCTTCAGTTTTTGAGCTAGAGAGTTGAAATTTTGTACATAGGTTTCTTCAAGTTTGTGAATCAGCCGAATCTGACCATTTTACCTCCCATACAAACCCCCTTTTAAATTAATGTTCTTATTAGAAAAAGTTTTTTTGTTTTTTGACGTATCGAACTGAAATTTGGACACTATAAGACCCATATCCACAAACCATGAAAATTTCAAGACCTTCGGACTACTAGGAAGAATACCCCCCATACAAACCGGGATCCAAATGAAAGTTCTTATTAGAAAAACTTTTTTGTACTATCGACTTAAAATGTGCACACTATAAGTGTCTGACCATAGCCACCAACCGTATAAAATTCAAGAGCATCAGACCACTACCTGTTGCATGAAGAGTATTTCAACTTCGGCATAGCGAAAGTTAGTCTTTTTTTTATATTTTTTTATAGACGCTTTGCCATCTGCCATAAAAAATTCTAACGTCTTAATGTACGCTGATGTTAAGTTATGTGCTTTTACTGTAAAAATGTAATTGTAAAAAGCTACCACATTAATGATCACACTCTAGAACAAGTCTCACAATTCAATCATCTAGATGCGTTGATGGATCCGAAGCTGTATTTTGGGTCGCTCTAGTGTCATCTGTAAAGCTATCTATTCGTAGAACGACTCTTGGTTTCACACATTCTTGCACAATCTAATTGTAGGCAGCATCTTTTCCCCATTCTTGCTTGGTAGTATAGGTTTTAATGTTCCTTCTCGTGTTACATGGAATGTATTTCCTATACTTGTTGGTACATGTAAGACTACATATTTGCAGCATGATCCATTTCGTTTTTTATGGCAATCATACAATCTATACTATGACCTTGTATCTATTTTTTATTTTATTTCTTCCGATCAGTTAAAATCTAATCTATTAACTCTCCTTAACACATAGCATTCTATTAACTGATGAACTTAATTTCTCACATTTTATTTTGAATGTATCTTTATGTATGTATGATGATTAGTATAAATGGCTGATGATAGAATACATAACTGTATCAACAAGTCAGAGTAGCTTATGTCGTTTATACATACTTTATAGTACTAAGAACTAGCACTAGATTTTACTTGTCAGTAATAGCTATACTGAAAAGTTTTAACTACAAAAAGTATCTAGCTATGCTGAAAAGATTAAACTACAAAGAGTGTAAATACATTTTTGCTAGTACTGGATAAGTAATAAGTACTGGATGTGGCTGCAAAATCAGCTAAGAGAAACTTTTTGTGCATAACTTATGATAACGCTATCAGTTTGTTTTGATCATTTGATATTGTTACCGCCACGATGCACACTGGTCCCAAATCCAAATTTTTTGGCAGAAATTCTAAATACTAGGGCTGCTACTTAAGTTTTGAGACAGACAAATAATAACAAACTTGTATCATCGAAAATGACTTTATTGTTTTCAAAATATTCTCCATGAAGACCAATACACTTTTGCATGCGATTGAACCAATTTTCGAAGCACTTTTTCCACTTGAAATGAGGTATCTCCAAAACATGTGTTTTGAACGCATCAACCGCTTCTTCAGGCGTCGAAAAACCTCGCAATTTATTTTTGGTGTGCGGGAATAAAAAGAAGTAATTGGGTGCCAAATCTGGACTATAGGGCGGATGACCCATCAATTCGACGTTTTGAGTGTTTAAAAAGTCACTTGTTTGAGCCGATGTGTGAGAGCTCACATTGTCGTGGTGGAGAATGATTCGTCTTTGCTGTTGATTTTTCTTATTTCTTCGAACACTTCTGGCAAACAAATGGTGGTGTACCATTCAGAATTAACCGTTCTACATTTCTCTAATGGCACGGTGGCGACATGTCCGGTTATTCCAAAAAAACAGGCGATCATTTGCTTCGTGCGCGAACATCTTTTGTTGGATTTGGCTTATCTTGCAAAACCCATACAGTCGACTGCTGTTTAGTTTCAGGCTCATATGCATAGATCTATGATTCATCACCTGTCACGATCTTATAGAAGTCTTTTGAAGCACCGCGATTGAATTTTTTTAACATTTCTTTGCACCAATCGAAACGACCCTTATTTTGCGCGATTGTCAAATTACGCGAACAAATTTTTTGCGACGGCCAAATGTTCATGCAATATTGAATGTATGCGAGTGGAACTAATGCACAAACATGTCTATATCTCACGATATGTCACATGACGATCTTGTAATATCAGTTCACGCACAGCATCAATGTTTTGTGGCACAACAACCGACTTTGGACGACCTTCACGAAATTCGTCCTGAAGAAAACTACGACCACGATTGAATTCAGAAAACCAGCGAAGCGAGTTGATTGGCACACTCTTGTTGAGTTAATCCAAGTCGAAAATCATAAAAAATCATTGCACGAAAATGTTCACGATTTAATTCCATTTTTTAGCCGAAACGAATTTTTCAAGTCACTGTAAACAATACAAATAGCACTCGTATGACAAAACGTTCTGAGTACATTTATCATTAAAAACGACAAGCTTTACGATACCAATGTCACATTTGACATATCAACATTGGTGTTGCCATATCTCAAGACTTAAGTAGCAACCCTCGTATAAAGGTAAAGAGCTAAAATTTTGCACATTGTTTTATTTTTACCATGCGTTGTACATTTGTCGGAATCAGCCGAATGGGACCACTGAGATCCAAATTCATGTTCTTATTAGAAAAACTTTTTTGTTTTTTATAGCATGGAACTAAAATTTTTACACTGAGCCATATCCACCAACCTTGTAGATTTCAAGATCTTTGGACCTTGAGGGAGGGGTACCTCCCATACAAAATCTAGATCCAAATACATTTAAAGAATTAATTATTTAATTAAACATTTTCCCCATCTAAATGGAAGGAATAGGCATCGATACATTCATATGTGTCCAAATCATCTTTACTATCGTCGTCATCTGCATTCACATTATTATTGAAGAAATTAACATTTGGCGGTCTTAAAAGGTTAATAACCTCTATTGGATAACTGCTGCGTTTTTATACTCTTGACGGGAGTGAATTTTATTTATTATTTTTTTTTTTTGTTATGCGAAAGAAGGAGGTAAAAATCTTCCAAAGATACCTATGGCCCGCGCCACAAGTTATGTCGGAGTCATTAGCCTACCGACTAAAAAGCCCCCTATCGCCTCAAGCCCCTTTCAATCCCTACGGCACCGCTGAAGCATTCCTTCGTAGAGGGAATAGTAAGCTTAAAATTAAGCAGGCGCCATTGTTCGCTCGTACATTCGAGTACCCTTCATAATGTTGGCAATTTCAGAAGAGAAGTATGCCCAGTCATCCACCGATGTTTCCATGCGCCTTACAATCTCATGTGAGCTGCAAAGCGATCCAAGGCGCGTATACACTCTTCGTCGCTCCGCTTCGAAACGGGGGGCACTCATGAAGAAGATGCTCCGGATCCTCCACGACATCTCTGCACAGACCACAGAACGGATCCGCAGCGTGCCCAAACCTGTGGAGATATTGCCTGAAGCAGCCATGGCCAGTTGCGAATTGAGTAAATTCGAACTCCACATCACCAGAACGACGCTTAAGCCAAATCGTAATATCTGGGGTAAGCTGGTGTATCCTCCGCGACTCTGCCCTAGTCCACCTGTGCTGCCAAATGTTCAGGTATCTGGACTTAATCTCCTCCATGTCTGCTACCTGAGAGGATGCACGTGCGATGTACTTGTCCCTGGCAGCCAGGGCTTCCACATCGATTGGCAGTCTGCTTGCAAGTACACCCGCTGTATCGTCTGCCACTGTGCGATACGCCCTACAGATCCTGATGTCAGCAAACCTGTGAGCACTCTTTATACCTCGAGGTATGACTTGTTTGCAAGTGCCCCGGCCCAGATTGGAGCCGCATAAAGCAGTATGGATTTACTCACCGAACCTAACAGAACCCGAGATTGTTGTCTGGGTCCCCCTAGGTTTGGGAGAATCCTGGCCAGTTTTTGTGTGATGGCAGCTGCTTTTTTGGCTGACTCGTTTAAGTGCCACTTGAAACATAGTCGATGGTCCAAGAGTACACCCAGGTATTTGATGCAAGGCCTCGATTCAATAGAGTTGCTCCCAATTCTCACCGAGAGTGTTTCAACCTTTTTTCTGGAGCTCATAAGAACCAACTCGGTCTTATGCTCCGCCAGACCAAGGTGATTCTGTGTTAGCCATCTCCTCGACGCTGTTACTGTCCTCTCTATTTTGGATGTGACCTCACTCAGAGTCTTTGCTACCACGACAATAGCAATGTCATCCGCATATCCGACGATCTCCACCCCATCGGGTTTACAAATCCGCAGAATGCCATCATACATGACATTCCACAGTATTGACCTAGTACCGAACCTTGTGGGACACCTCCAGTAATGTCAAATGTCCTAGTGCCTTCTTCCGAGTCACAGGATTCTCTCTCGAAATAGGACACTACTATCCGGATTAGGTAACACGGTATGTCCAAAATGCTTAGCGCGTTTATGATGCAGCTCCAATCTGCAGAGTTGGCTTTTTTACGTCCATTGTGACCACTGCGCAATACTTCTTGTCACCGCCAAGCCATCTAGTGCCATTTAAGGCCTCCCTTGCAATACCGCAGAACATTTGGATTGCTCCTACGGTACCCCTTCTCGGGCTGAAGCCAAATTGCATTTCAGCCAGACCATTTGGCGACTCCGTGTACTGCTGCAATCTGGCGTAAATAATCCATTCAAAGATTTTCCCAGTACTCAGGTGACACAGGGGCCTATACGAAGATGGTAGCTCTGGGGGCAGGTTTCCTTTCGAGATGAGAACCAGCCGTTGCTTCTTCCAGCATTTGGGGAAGAGTCCTTCTCTCATGCACCTTGAGAAAACCTCGCAGAAGACGTGAGGTTTCGCTGCAATGGCTCTCTTAAGGATGCCATCCAGCCCAGGCGATTTGTTTACCTTCACCCTTCAGCCGCTTCTAGCTCAAGAGTGGTGATAGTGGGCACATTCGCATCTGCAACCTCAATTGGTCGAAGTATCTTCAACAAGGGCGGCTACTATTTTTTCCATTAGCGAGGCGGAGGAAGGGACTGACGCCTTAAGTCCATTGAACTTGCGCGTTACAATTTTGTAAGCGCTGCCCCAAGGATTCTGATCCACTTCTCCTATCAATCTGCAAAAGGCATTTCGCTTGCTCCTGTAGATCTCCTTGCTTAGTAGAGACTTCTTGTGCCTAAATTCGTCGAGGAAGAGAATAGTATCGTGAGAAGCTGGATTCCTCCTTCTGCTGCGCTGGAATCTTCTCCATAGTTGATGGCACTGCGAGCGAAGTTCCGCTATTTCATCAGTCCAGCAGTAGTTAGGTTTCCTGCCATTGTTTCTAGTCTTTCTAGGCATAGAGCCATCGCACATCCTTGTGAGGCCCTGCATAAGTTGCCTGGATTGCTGAATCGCATTACCAGGCGCTACTTCAAACTCGGAGATAAACAAGTCCAATGTTTCCTTATCCAGCTTCCAAGTTTTCCAAGCGATACCCAGGGCCCGCTTCCTCAATCTTGATATAGTGAACCTTGCCTGAGGGTAAATACAAATTTGTAGACATCAGCAACCTCCCATTTTACAGCACTGGCAATCGATGTGCTACAGAGGGTGAGATCTATTGCCGAACTGCCTCTCCCGTTGTCAAACGTGATTGAATTGTCCCTATTAAGTAGAACCATATCCAGCGATGCAAAAAACAGCCCTTCCGCGCCTATTGGTGCTAGTACAACCCCATTCCACCGCCCATGCGTTAAAGTCACCGGCGATTATGAGTGGGGATCTATGCCTCGCAGCACTAACCAGTCTATCCAGGAAGTCATCAAATGAATCATGACTGACGTTTGGCGATGTGTAGCAGCTGTAAAAATGAATACCCCGCATTTTGGCAAAAATGAAACCATCATACGAGCAGGGGACTCTATGCTCAAAGGAAGCATTGCATTGTAGCCAGATAGCCGCTTTGCCACTAACATCCTGCGTCCACACATAGAAGTCTTCCTTCGGCCTATGGAACTCACTAACCAGTAGTACATCAGCCTTCCTGTCTATGGCTGTTTGGGAGAGTAAGTCCTGCGCAGCACTGCACCTATTTAGATTAAGCTGCAGACACTTAATCATGCCTAGCTTTCAGATCACGCATGGCCTTCTTAAAGGCTTCACACTTGTAACTCCCAGAAGCATGTGCATTCTTACCTTCCGGGCAAATAAGACACGTGGGATTTTCCCGACATGTCTTTGCAAAATGTCCTTCAGCTTCGCATCTCAGGCATAATTTTGAGCGGTTCGCACTATTCTTGCATCCTCTCGCAATGTGGCCATACTCCAAGCACTTGAAGCACCTTGTGGGACTTATATGTTGTCTCAGACGGCAACGGGCCCAACCCACCTTCAACGATCCCACCTTAAGCAGAGGTTCTGCCTGCTTGACCGGTAAGGTTATATTTGCTGTCTTCATCCCATCTCTAGCAAATCTCATTGCTTTAATGGCAATGCTGCTGGGCTTGATTGCAGAAAATTGCCTGGTAATGGCTGCTCTCAATTATTCTGCCTCTGTTACTTCATGCAGATCACAGCATTCTATGACTTCTAGCTGGGAAAGCGATTTCACCGTTGCACAGCTCTGCAGGGCTTCCTTAATCTCCTCCTTTAGGGCTTCCGTCTGTGCGCTACCCTTCTTAGAAAGTTGGAGAAAAGTTTCTCCCTTGGCCGTTCTGCGTATACTGCTAACGTTGTCGCCAACTTTCTGGAGCTCAGGTTTCCCTTTTATCGTCCTTAGGATGTCTGCATAGGATAACTCCGACGCTTTAGTAATAACTAGAGCATCGGGCCGTGTTCGGCGAGACCTTACTTCAACTTTTTTAGGTGGTGGCTTGGAAGATGCCCCACCCTTACTTTCAAGGGATGGTCGCTGCGTATCCGTCTTCTTTTTCCGTTTCTTCTGACGCTCAGCTACTTGGCATTTATTTTCCTTTGGCTTAGGGTTTTCATCTGCAACCCTCAATGTACACGTGCCGCTATCAGGATTATTATTTATACCTGATGTCTTTACAGAGGGTGTATCCTCCTTCGCTACATTCACGCTAACCGCACGCTTCACCTGTGCTCTCCCATCTGCCTGTACACCAACCGTGGCGACGCTCACTGCTAGCCGGACAGGATGCAACTTTTTGTTAACCTCATCTCTGTGAAGCCTTATTGCCGTAGCTAACAGCTCTCTCATCTCGTTGTTAACGTGCCGCTGCTTCTCCATCATCACAGCAAGCTGCTCCAATTTCCTCATAACGCTTGCTGTATGTGGTTCCTCCGGACAATCTTCGTCCACTTGCCTATTGTTCTCAGCCGTCGTCTTTCTTGGCTGAGGTGATTTCGACTTAGTCGGCCTAGTAGAAACTGAAATAGACTCACCTAATGCAACACCCACCTCTTTCTCCTTTACTTCTGCATCCTCATTCGCTTGTGCCGACGGCGTATTCTCCACTGCGGCATTTGTGATTACCACCTCTGGCACAATTTCTGATCCTACTTTGAAAGGATAGGGCACTTCATTTGCGCAGGATACCTCCCACGGTATCGTTTGTGGATCTTCGGCCTGTCTTGGAGGCGAGCGCCACATCTTGCTGCTCCGCCTGAAGGCCAAATCTCCAGATGAACTTGTAGCTTTGTCCGCAACCAAGTTGGCCATTGCCGTAGTGGTATTCTTCCCAGAATAATTCGACATTTCTTGTTTTAGTTTGCCAGCGCATCGTGTGCAGGGATGCGTGCCGTAATAGTCAAGAACGGGTATACCCTTGGGACACAGTCCCTACCCCACTTTCCAGAGGCCTGACCTACGCTTTACCAGTCCCAGAATACCCGGACGGACTGGAGCTCGCCCGGAGCAAAGTGCCTGGTTTCTGACCCACGTCACGCCTGCCGCCTCATCACCCCTTCACTAGCAGAAAAACTAACAACGATTCGGAAACTCTCAGCGCGACGTGACGAAGATCGGTCATCTCCGCGTTTTAGGCCTACCGTCAGGCTTATATTACTGCCGACCTATCAGGTTCAGACGCAGACCAAGAAGCCGCCCAATATGGGAACAGACGCTCTTGAGTGAATAGTATTATTAGTTTGTCATGAAGTTTGTAACATACAGAAGGAGACATCGCAGACCTCATAAAGTAAATATATTTGTGATCAGCTCGATGAGACGAGATGACTTCACCATGTCCGTCTGTTCGCAGCACTAATCCATCAGTTTTTGAGCTAGAGAGTTGATGGTTTCTTTTTACCAAACGCCGATCAAGTTCGGGAATCAGCCGAATCGGACCACTAGGGGGGTACTTCCCATACAAACCCTACTCTAAATGTTCTTATTAGAAAAAAGCTTTTTGTCGTTTTAATTATCGTACTGAAATTTGGACACTATAAGTTTCTGATCTGATCTGAGCTTGCACACAATCATTGAATAGTTAAATAAATTTTTTATATCTTTACACTAGGGTGAGTAGGTGTTATCACTTTGTTGGAATGTTTGTCTTATAGTACAGGAGCCGGCCATACATCGACCTTCAAGCATCTGTTTACTGGATGAAACGTATTTTGTATGAAGTCAAATATGTAGATAAATACATCATGAATGTATTGCCTATTAAAATGTGTGCTATCCTTAATTTTAGGTAATTTTCCACCGACTTGTTTACCAAACGAAAGTAATTCAGATCGAAAGTTTGAAATATAAGGAATATGGAAAAGTGGTATTGCCTACTTGTTTCTGCTCATGACTACCTGACAATTGGATGTAACTTTAATGTGAATGCACCAATCTGTTTACCAAACGAAATATTTATCAAAATAGAGATAATTTAATTACAAACTGAATGGTATTGCCTGGAATTAACCGCTCATGAGCTACTATTGCCTGGCTTTAAAGTTTAAAAATCGAGCTTTGTAATTCAAAATGCGTGAAAGAGACAGTATCTTATTTAGTGTAGTAGACTATGACGTAGCATATCAGCTACACATCAGAGATGTGGCGCGAGTGCTTCGTTTTCATGAGTAGCTTTCAAATAAACGAGCTAGCTCGTATCTCAATGAAAACGAAGCATGTCATAGCTCATATCTCGTTAGCTCGTTTGTAGTTCGTTTCATAGCTCGTTTGGTTGCTTTGTGTTTCTATTACTAATTAGCATTGTTTTGTCTGGTTTGGTTTGTCTACACAAATTCATATTGAAAAGTTCATGCATTTGTATGTCCATCTGCTTATGTGCTGCAGTCGACTATTACTTTCTACCTGCACCCCCTCCATCTCTCTCTCTTCACCTTTTCGTTTGCAATCTACTATAGTTTTATTTCTTGCTTTTTTGGTTGGATGGTTTGTTAGCGTACATGCCACGTTTTGTTGTGTATGTGTGTATGCAATGCATAGTATGTCTAGACATAACAAACTAGAGAAAACAATGCAAATTAGCAATAGAAACAAAGGAGACCAAACGAGCTATGAGCTATAAACGAGCTAACGAGATATGAGCTATGACATGCTTCGTTCTCATTGTGTGATACGAGATATCTTCTAGCTCATTTATTTACGAAATGTTCAGGAGTCATTTTTTTCCCTTATTGCACATCTCTGACACAAACATCTTCGTTTGTTGTTCTTAGCACTCGCAAGTGTACTATTGGTATTTTTTTATATTGTTTTTGCAAAACCACACACAAGCATTTCCGTTGTTAATGCTTTGCTGCTTCTTGAATTTTGTTTTGTTGTTGTTATTGTTGTATTTTAACGTGAATACGACAACCTATTTTTGTATGCTGTATTCTTAATGTATCTGTGTGCATGATGATTAGTATAAATAGCTGATGACGGTAGGTCTGTAGCCGTATAGTTGTCAATTAGTTTGTATTGCATGTCTACTAACTCCAGTAGTTCTGTACCGAAGTGAGTTGTGGTCGATACCCATTCTTGTTCGGTTTTTAATGGACCCCAGCTTGCGTTGGCTCTGGGGGGATAGAGGATTGGCCCAAGTTTCTCAATTCGATTGCAAGACTTTGTAATTGCAAATTTGTTTGACAACAAAACTGTTTGTAATATTGGCTCTGCCAGTACCAAGTCTAACGACAGCTTCCAACTATAAAGCAGGAAGATATGTTTTGTTTGAGATTGTTCCTAGCTTCAATGATCAACTCCGGACTTAGCAACATGGGATCTCCTACCGGTAGCTAAGCTACACCCAGCATCGCTCTTACCATCAGTGATAATAATAGTTATACATACGTATATCTAACTTATCGCAACCTACTAACAAAATGGTAATACTCAAAATTTAAAAATTTTGATTTTTTATTTATTACTTTATTTGCTAAAAGTTTAAGAGTACTGAAAAAGTACATACAAAGTAAGACTAAATTAAAAGCTATTGCTACGATGGCCTTAAGCTTACTTACTATATAAGAGTTATTTATAAAATTATTTACAAAAGGGTGCCAACGGGACCCTATTACTAAGCCTACGCTGTCCGTCCGATCGTCACAGAGCTATATCTCATGAACCGTAATATATAGAAAGTTGAAATTTTCACAAAGTGTGTAATTCAATTGCAGCTATAACGAACAAAGCATAGGTTCTTTGAACGCTGCTGGTAGCAGTGGTACTCAAGATTTGGATTGCGTAACGCTTCTCTCTCATCTCAAAATTCATCACTTGGGTCAATAGCCCGAATCTGATCACGTAAATTCGATAAGCGTGCAGCATCCGTAGGAAAACTCGGTCTTAAAAGAGGAATTTTCCATGATTGATAAAAACCCGATTGATACTAGTGACAAAATCATCGGGTTTATCTATATCAATAAGAATAGGAACATTGTCAGAACTCAAGGCAATATCGACAGACCACTCGCAATATGCTAAAAGCGGTGCACTGACGGTGGAAATGTCAGGAGAGCTGACACAGCTAGGACTCATCTAAGTAGCGGAATCTTCATTGATTACACTAAAATCAGATTGATCAATTTGCTCTGTAATGTTTACACCACGATAGTCATTACCCAATGGGAAAATCCAAAGTTCATGATGTGCATTCAGATCACCTAAGATGATACGGTGATCACCGTGAAGCACATGACCTAACATTGGATAATAGCCTGGAGCACAGCTGTTCACGAGGGGAACATAAACGTTCACCAGCTCAATTTCAACATCGGCGGTCTTTATAGCCAGCCATTGAGTCTCTAAGAAAGGATCAGAGGGACAACAGAAGGTTGGGAAAAAGGTCTAAAATTCACCGTGCGATGAACTGAACGCCAGACCACCCCCACTAATTTTACTTCTGTCTTGCCTAACCATAAAATAGTCCGCACGGGACGCCAGACCACATGAGCTAGTTAATTTAGTCTCCTGGACAGCTGGTTTTTTCCCATCCATATAGTCAGCAATCTGTACAATTTACAGACGCAACTCATGACAATTTATCAACAAAGATTCTTTTTATATCTCTTGTGCGTCCACTCCTCGAGTATTGCTCTTGCATGTGATCACCGCAATTTATAAAGAATCAAGATCGAATTGAGTCTGTACAGAAACAATTCCCTCTGTTCGCCTTTCATGTCCTAAACTGATAGGCTTCTTCTTACCAGTCTTCCATCTTTGGTGAATCGTAAGATAGCTCTTGGAATTAGCTTTCTTCATAAGCTCATAGTCGGGGAAATTGATTCTCCTGAGCTATTAAAGCAGTTCAACTTGTGTGTCCCTAGTCGTCCTACCAGAAATTTTGTCCGTTTAGCCTTGAATAGATGATGGATGAACTGGATGTCACTGATTTGGGTCATCTATACCGTCTGCATTATTGTAGTTTATATGTCTCTGATCACACATGGCTGTGAGTAGTGGCATAGCTTGCTACTATTGCAAATAAATTTCCCCCATCGGCTCAGAGGCTGGTATTTCATATTATCTTTCCTCCTTTTTGTTTGTGTTTTTTTTTTTAATTAATTTATTTTAGTTTAAGTTCACTTCAATTTATATTTTTGTCTTACTTTTAACTGTTAATTGTTCCATGTATTTTTATTTTAAGCTGACAGTTTTTTTTGTCAATGTCATGAATAAATAAGTAAATAAATAAATAAATAGACATTAATCATTGTTCGTAGTATGATCAAATGCTTTGTGTACTAAAGTGTTCGAACCAACTCAATAGAAAAATATAAATAAAATCAGCCAAGTGTGAGTCGGACTCGCACACGGAGGGTTCCGTACCATCGTACAAGATTTTTTGCTTAAAATATAAAATTATGTTTATATTTAATAGCCTAAAAGTATAGTACAATTAACAGCTCAAAGTATACTACAAAAAACAAAAAAATTTAAAACAAAAGGTTAAATTAAAGAACAATGCTTCTAAAAATGTATGGTTTTAGTATTTGTCGTTCTACACACAAGTGAATTACATTTTTTGTGAAAATTTCAACTCTCTACCTATTACGGCTCATGAGATAGAACAGGAGACGGCCGGACGGACATTGTAAGCTTAGTAATAGGGTCCCGTTAGTTCCCTATGGGTACGGAACCCTAAAAAGACTAACTTTGGCTATGCGGAAGTTGTAATACTCTTCACGCCCCTGCTAGTAGTCCGAGGATCTTGAAATTCTTGGTGGATATGGGTCGGACACATAGTGTCCAAATTTCAAGCCGATAGTACAGTTTTTCTAATAAGAATCTGAAATTCGACAAATGTATGTATGGTTCGTGCAAAATTTCAGCTCTCTAACTCATAAACAGAGCTAGACAGACAGACATGGCTAAGTCAACTCGTCTCGTCGCATTAGTCAAGAATATATATACTTTATAGGGCCTCCGATGTATCCGATGTGTTACAAACTTCTTGACAAACTTACAATACTATTCACTGTGTGAAGAGTATAGAAAGGCCAATTAATACAATACTAAAAAAACGCATTGTTAAGAATAATAATGTGAAGTGTTTTATAAACACATTTTAGAGTAAATGTGGTGCATAAGTGTGGTGATGCCTTTTTAATTATTCATTTGATCGTAAACAAAACTTGCTTATGGCTTTCTACTTTGTGTTTTTAACTCGTTATAAATTAATATACCGTCATCGCTGCGACTTGTAAATTACATATGTGCATTTTTTTAAGGTTGTTTTTTTTTTCCAAAACCTCAAATTCAATGCGTGCATTTTTTTAAGCCATTTCTTGTATATTGTTTCTGCTAGAGCTTGACTATGATAAGCATTCTAAAACTTTCTGCAACAGAGAAGTTAGTAACTTTGGCTATGCCGATGTTGTAATCATCTTGACGCACCTTTTATATATTCAAATTATTGTTCTTAAAGTTTACATGGTTGGTGGATATGGTTGAGACAATTATAGTATCCAAATTTCATAATACAAAAAACAAGAAAAATTTTCTAATAAGAACATGAACTTGGGTCTGGGTTTGTATGGGAGGTACCACCTAGTGGTCCGCTTCGGCTGATTCCGACAAATGTACTGCGTATCGTAAAAAGAAAGCTCCGTGCAATTTCAGCTCTCTAGCTCAAAAACTGGACAAGTTTTCATACATACAGATAGACGGAGACTTCACTGTGTGAAGAGTATAATAAAGATTTTCACAAAAAGTTTTCTCCTTTTGTTTACTAAAGTGTTTTTTTTTTACAATTTTTGATTTTCCTTTTGTTTATGAAACGGTAAGAAATGGTAGATATCAATTATATTTGCAGAAGGAAAATCGAATTATTAGTTTTGTTTGGCAGTATTTTTTGATGTTCACTGATAGCGAATCAAGATCGAGAGATTTGGAAAGAAGGGCAGCGGGGGTTTTGGGATAGAGAGATAGATTGCTCTTCGTTCTTTTTGTTTTTTCTATGAATAACTGTAATAGAGAGAATATAGTGATTCTAAGAAAGGAAACAACCCTTCCGAAGCAGGGTCGGGTACGCTAGTATGTATATGTATATATATATACATATATAATTTAAACAACAATTTTTATTAAATTCAAATACGTAAGTTTATTGACATGTTATTTCATTGCGTTCTACAACTCAACTAACTAAACTAAGACTTCACAACTACACAGAAACACAGCTTCTGAGACACAGACATTTCTTGAGTCTCGCTCGATCCATGACGTGTTATGGCTGATTGCTTTTCACGAGAGTGAATGAATTGTTTATAGGAGGGGCACTCGAGTAATTCAGGGTATTAACATATATAAACTATGTCGGAAAAAAGTAAAGCACGAAACTGACCATGTCAGTACTTTGCTCAATAAAGGTTTATGACATATTCTGCAATTTTACTGAGCGCAGTATTGACATGGTAAGTTTCGTGTTTTATTAGGTGTACAAATAAGTTTTGATAATTTTTTTAATGACTTTGAAGCTTTATTCCGATGAACTTATACAATGCATTTTTTTCATAATACTGTCCATCATTAGCTACGACTTTTTCAAATCTTTCAGGCCGCATACGGATTCCGCGTTGGAAAAATTTATCTTCTTTTGAAACTATCCAAACCTCTTCCCATATTTTGGCTTCTTCGAAAGAAGAAGGCCAGGCCATGAGTCATCGACCGGAACAAATGGTCGTCGGAAGGAGCAATGTCTGGTGAATACGACGGGTGGGGTAAGACAACCCATTTTTTAGTGCCTCCAAAGATTCCTTAACGACTTTTGCAACATGTGACCAATCGTGCGTTGTCGTGAAGGAGAATCACTTTGTCGTGTCTTTTGGCATATTGGGGGCGTTCGAACTTCAATGCTCGGCTCAATTGCATCAATTGTTGTTTGTAACAGTCTCCAGTGATGGTTTCGTTAGGCTGGATCAGCTCATAGTAGAACACTCCGAGCTGATCCCTCAGATGCAGAGCATTAGCTTCTTGCCATGCATATTCGGTTTGGCCGATGAAGTTGATGCATGACCAGGATTACCTCATGATTTTTTGCCCTTTGGGTTGTCGTAGTGGATCCACTTTTCGTCCCCCGTCACAATTCGATGCAAAAAACCCTTTCGATTATACCTTTGGAGCACTTGTTCGCACGTAAAAAACCGACGTTCGACGTATATTGGCTTGAGTGCATAAGGAACCCAATTGCATAGTTCTTGCACTATACCCATGGCCATGAGACGGTTTAAAATTGCTTGTTGATTCACCCAGTGAGCTCATTTGAGTTTGGCATGAATCTTGATAACGCCTCCAACTCAGCGTCTTCAAACTTTACTGCCCTCCTTTCACGTTTCCTGTCGCTGGTGTCAAAATCGCCACTTTTAAAACGCCGGAACCTGTACTTACATGTTTTTGTTGATGGAGTATGTTCCCCATATGCTTCACACAGCAATCTATGTTTATCAGCTGCACTTGTCTTCAAATGAAAACAAAAAAGCAACGATTCCCGCAAATTGCGTTTTGTCGGCACAAAATTTGACATGTTTAGAGAACAAAAAAGTTTGTTGTTTACACTTCAGCGAAATGACACATACGGATTAATGGCGGGAAATGGCTACGCTTTAACTTAAATAGAATGGCAGATCGTCCGATGTGATTTACCGACCTCTTCTCAAAATGATCACACTATTGGACAAAAAAAATGTTTTTAACATCAGTCTGTAAAGTGTATGTTACCAGTCAGTAATTTTTAGTTTATGCAGGTTTGCCAACTTAAAAAAAAAATGAAAATATGTTGAAAATATAAAATATTTTATAAAAAAAAAATATTATACAAAAATGAAAACAGGCGTTTTTTAGGGGTTCTCCGAGTAATTCTGACTATTTAAAATTTTTTTTCTGAATCTGATTTTTTTCCCCAAGTTGACAAGCCTGATTTTATATTATATATATTTGTGAATGTATGCAATTCATCGATCAATAGATGGGACAATATTTAAAAAAAAAAGATAATTTTTCACAAAAAAATTTTCCGACATTCAAAATGGATTGTTATTATCACGCAATGATTTTAACACATTTTCTTTTTCCGTAATTTTCATTGTATTCCAAAATTTCCACGAGAAATCAACAAATCGAAAGATTATCCATTTTACAGAGCGATAATAGTGCACACAATTATTTAGTTTTTTCATAAGTCCCCGTAATTTCCAGTCTTTTAGCTGTGCGTCTTTAATATTACTACATTGTGATTTCTGTGGCGCAAAACATTTTCAATCTGAATTTATTTTATGTAACACTAGCGCTTTTACTTTGTATTGTCATAAGGGAAAAGTTGCATTGCCACCTCTCATTCAGAATGATGTTTTTATGAATTTATATGAAAATGTCATTAAACAACGATCCAAGAATTACTTTGATAATATCCGTTCTTATAATGCTTTATTTGCAATTAGTGATTGAAAATGCTATGATATTTCGTAGTTTCTCTGTTTTGCTCCTGCTACAAAACACAAGAGTACAAAACACAAATTACGATGCTCGTGCTCTGCTACGTCATGCACCTCTGGGCTTCTGCCATGATTGCAAAGGTATCGGTTAGAACCAATGTGTCACAGAAGGGGAAGAGCGCAGCAACCACATTACCCATCAACTCGGGATCTGACGGCTGTGGAAGCTGAGATCCCTTATCTGTGCTCATCACAACCTTGTAGGCTTTTCCCCACGGGTCAATATCAGAGGTGTGACGAAAATGTTTATAGCATATGTCATTGCCTTCGATAGGAGCTGGCTTAGCGTTTTGTAATTTTCCCGTAATTGCTCCCAGTTTGGGGAAGTTCTACCCCTTTGAGCCTTTTTGTAAGCTTGATTGCAGCGTCCCTTAGTTCAGCAATCTCATTATTCCACCAAAAAGCTGCCACATGAGTTGGAATCTGCGACATTGAGGCATCACAGGCTGAAAAAATATGCCTTTGAACGCTTTCCGCCATGTCGTTTGCCCTATCGGTGATAGTTGTACTATCGAATCGTCGAATACCCTCTCTTCTCATCCTTTAATTTGGATGGAACATTGCAGTCTGTCTCTCGGGTGCGATGTCACCTCACGGTGGTCGCTATTTATGTAAAAGTCACCGATACTCCATGTCATATGCCGCGGAATGGAGCTGTGCATAAACGTCAAGTCAATAGCTGATCGGCTTTCATCAGACTTAAAGGTAAACTGTCCATTATTTAGGTGCTGAATGTTCAGTGTGGCCATACTCTCCATCAACACTCTCTGATTCGTGTACATGTTACCTCATACTATAGACCAGGCATTGAAATCTCCTGCAATGACGGTCGGAATCCTTGTCCTCGCTTCCGCTACTAACTCCGTTATGAGCTGTTCAAACTGGTTGAGCTCCAAGCTTGGAGACGCCATGTGAAATCAGTAGGGAAGGGTGTGTATGTGTGTGTTTTTTTTTTTTTTTTTTTTTTTTTAATCGGCAGAAAAGCATCGAAAGCCAGTCCGGTCTACAACCGAGTGCGGGACTTTAACCTCGCTAAAAACTACCGCCCCATGTCCTACTGTCCCCCTGGAACTGTTTTTAAATATTTCGTCGGAAGGGAGGGGGAGCATCACTGCTCAAAGTCTGTCTGTCCCGTATTTTGTGGGTCCCCTATTGTACTGTTTGTCAGTAGGTCTTGCCTACACGTCAACAAACTATAGATCAGTGCGTGACGCCGTGAGCCAAACGGTCACTTTGCTCATGCCGTCTTTCAGCGGCTCTGTCGCGTTCCAGTGTGCGAGAGTACTCATAATGGCAAACATTGCGGTTTTTACTGCTTGCCACTTCTCTGGAGATTGGCACATATGTTGCACCAGGTTTCCTATTGTTGGTGGTTCGCCAAAACATTCTTCTATCTGTGCTCTCTCCTCGGTAAATCGCAACAGAAAAGAACGTGCTGAGCATCTTCGGCGATGCCAACACAGACAGGACAGAAGGGATCCTCCTCATGCTTAAAACGGTGCAGGTAGTATTTAAAGCATCCGTGTCCGCTTAGCATCTGCGTCACGTAGAAATCTACTTCACCGTGGTTCCGTGTTATCCACACATCCAGTCTGGGAATTAGGGAGAAAGTCCAGCGCCCTTTCTCTGATGTTTCCCACCTTCTTTGCCATTCCCGGATGCTGTTTTGACGCTCCTCTTCTTTAGATGCTCCAGCGCCTGTGTTGTGTGTTCGTTGCAATTCACGAGCCATTATGTCAATTGGTGCCATGGACGCTATTACCTCTATCGCCACGTCCGACACCGTGCGAAAGCCGCTTGCAACACGCAGCGCGCTTAGCCGGTACGTCGAGCGGATACCCGCAATATACGAGCTCCTTAGTGTTGCTTCAGCCCATACTGGCGCCGCGTAGAGTATGATAGAGGTGATTACCCTGGCTAACAGCTTTCGTTTGTTTGCTCGGGGACCGCCTATGTTTGCCATTATGCGGGATAAGGCTCTAGTGACTTTAGCCGCTTTGTCATTTACATTGGCCAGGTGGTCCTTGAAGGTCAGCCTAGCATCAATTAACACTCCCAAATATCTAATAGAAGGTTGGGAGGTTATGTAAATATCGCCTACACGAAACGCGAAGACCTCTCGCACTTACCTCGTGGACAGGAGAACTGCTTCCGTCTTTTCCGCTGCCAACTCCAAGTGTGCTTGGTTAAGCCAGGGCCTGACTTTTGCTGTAGCTATACTGCACCGGACTTGCACTTGCTCTATAGTTTTTCCCACGACCACTAGTGCAATGTCGTCAGCGTATCCTATTAGGGTTGCACCTGCGGGTAAGCTCATCCTGAGAATCCCGTCATACATCACGTTCCACAATGTAGGGCCCAGAACCGAGCCCTGTGGGACACCACACGTGACTCCGTATTGTTTCATGCCGTCGTCAGTGTTATACAGCAAAACTCTGTCTACGAAATAATTGGATATTATTCGCATTAAGTATCTCGGTGTTCCAATACTATGTAGAGCTTGAATAATACGCTGCCAGCTGGCCGTGTTGAAGGCATTCTTGACGTCTAAGGTTACTACGGCACAATATTCTTTGTCACCGCCTTTCCACCTAGTGCCACTTGTCGCCCTACGTGCAATATTTGTTACAGCTTGGATCGCATCAACCGTCGATCTACCACGGCGGAATCCATACTGTGCATCAGATAAAGCGTGCCGTGTCTCCATTGTGTCCTGCAGGCAATTGACAATGATACTTTCCAGTATCTTGCCCATAGTGTCGAGCATGCAAAGCGGCCTATACGCGGATGGGAGGTCTGGCTGCTTATTGGGTTTCAGCAGCAAGACAAGCCTCTGTTCCATATGTTGGGGAAGATTCCTTCGGCGAGGCATACTGAGTATATTTTCGCGAAGGTTGCCGGATCCGCTTTCATTGCAGCCTTCAGGGCAATGTTAGGGATTCAGTTAGGCCCTGGTGCTTTTTTATCTCCTTGCTTACTCAGCGCCTTCAATATTTCTTGGGTAGTAACCTCTGGTGCTTCTTCAACGTCTGCGAAGGAGTCGGTAGGCTCTACTGGGTCACAAGTGGGGTGTGTGTGTGTGTGTTTTTTTTTTTTTTTAAATCGGGAGGAAAGCATCGAAAGCCTGCCCGGTCTACTACCGGAGTGTGCTGGACTTTAACCTCGCTAAAAACTCCCGCCCCATGTCCTAATGTCCCCCGGAAATGTTGTTAAATATTACGTCGGGAGGAGGGTTGGAGCATTGCTGCTCAAAAAAAAACCGTCAGTCCTAATTTCAAGGATCACCTAATGTATTATCGTCGTACGTGGGTCGTAGCTACACGTCAATAATCTATCATCCCCCATAAGGTACGACAGATGAAGGAACAAATTACGACATCTACAACGTCTGCAAATTTCGTCTAGCCTTCTCTAGACGACGCAATTCCAACTGGACAGATGTCACACGTTCACAAATTCGATCCCAGTTGGCTGGAGATGATAACATGAACTGCAACGTGCCTTCTGGTTCGTGCGGAAAGCCCACAGGGACAGGAAACCGTGCACATTGGAAGATCACGTGCTCAGCATCCTCCGGTTCATCACACAGAGGGCACCTTGGTGTGTTGTCGTGCCCAAACCTGTACAGATACCACCTATATCCGCCATGTCCAGACAAGAACTGAGTTAGGTTATAATTTGTCTGGCCGTTTTTTCTGCTCAATCATTTTTGAATGTCCGGTATGAGCCTGAATGTCCATCTGCCATTCACAGCGCTTAGCCATCGCCGCTGCCAAAGCAAGACAGAAGTTTGCCGCTCCCGCCTTCTCCCATCAATGTCCGGGCGCCCATGATGCGTCTCGTATAGTCTGCTCATTTCATCAGCCAGAATGTCGATGGGGATCATTTCCGCTAGCACCAATGCTGCATCATCCGAGATAGTTTGAAAACCCGAAATCGTTCTCAGCGCAGCAAGCCTATAGGTGGTCGAAAGAATTTTCGAGTACGCCGTAACTCTGAGCGACTCTGCCCAAACAGGTGCAGCGTATAACAGAATGGATGTTAACACCCTTGCTAAAAGCCGGCGCTTATCTGCCTTAGGACCCCCGGTGTTTGGAAGCATCCAAGATAAGGCATTCTGGACCCTTGCAGCTCTTTCCCTCACATATAGCAAGTGCTCCTTATATGAAAGTCTGCTATCCAGCATTACACCCAGGTGTCTAATCGCCTTCTTGGACCGTATCACATGCTCGCCAACCCGTACGGAGCAGAAATCCATGCGCTTCCTGCTGGTGATTAGGACCAACTCCGTCTTCTGTTCTGCCAGAGACAATTTCGCCGATCTAAGCCATGCTGTAACCGCGCTAATAGCGGTGTTTGCAGATTGCTCTATGTCCTTTATCTCCTTGCACGTTACAATGAGACACAGGTCATCCGCGAAACCTACCGAAGTACAGTTTTCGGGAAGCTGTAGCCGCAAGACCTGGTCATACATAAGGTTCCATAAAAGCGGACCCAATACTGATCCCTGAGGAACCCCCGCAGTAACTCCGTATATTTTTCTGCCTTCGTCGCTGTCGTAGTGCAGGTACCTCTCCGACAAGTAGGACTTGATCATTGTTTGGAGGTACATTGGCGCTCCTGATCTACGAACTGACCCTTTAATGTGCAGCCAATTGGCAGAATTAAAAGCGTTCTTTACGTCGAGGGTTACAACTGCACAGTACTCTTTGTCCACAAACATCCACCTTTCACCTTGTATTGCTTGTTTTGCTATACCGACCACCTTCTTAATCGCGTCTACTGTTGAGCGACCTTTCCGAAAGCCAAACTGTGTTTCGGAGAGAGCACCACTCTCGTTCACACTCTGCTCCAGTCTACCACCAATAATCCTTTCCAATACTTTACCCACAGTATCCAGCAAGCATATCGGCCTATACGACGACGCCTCGTTGGGTGGTTTACCAGCTTTCGGTATAAGGACCAATTTTTGATGCTTCCATCTTCTGGGGAAAATACCGTCGTACAGGCATTGGTTGAAGACCTGCAGAAATACATCTGGCACATTTGTCATAGCCGCTTTTAAGGCTTTATTCGGCACTCCATCGAGACCCGGAGTCTTTTTATCCTGGATTTTAGCACACGCTCGGGAAAGTTCCTCGTGACTAACACTGCGAATACCTTCCGGAGTTCGCTGGTCAGGCATCTCATGGACTACTGATGTTGCTGCTGGAAACAGTGTACTGACTATGTTCTCCAGCATTACCGGACAGGTGGGTTGTGGTACTCTGCAACCATATACCTTCGACATTACCATCCTGTACGCTGTGCCCCAAGGATTTATGTCGGACTCCTCAAAAAGCTGCTTAAGGCATAGTCGTTTGCTGGACTTGACTGCCTTTTGGAAGGCAAGCCTGGCAGTCCTAAATTCCTCAAGCCGCTGAGGAAAATTGCCTCTGTTTCTCGAACGCTGCATGAGCCGACGGGTTCGAAGACAGGTCGCTCGTAGCTCCCCTAACTCGCTGTTCCACCAGTGACATGCTGGTCTACGTCCAACCTGGATTTTCCTAGGCATCGCGGCGTCACAAGCTAGGGACATCATGTTTGCCAGTCTATCCGCCAGCTGCTCAGAAGAGCCCACACCAAGTTCTTGGGTCCGGAATACTTCCAGGAACATTTCCTTGTCAAAAGACGAGTCTTTCCACCTAGGTCCCGTTATAGGCTGCTGCCGAACTCTACCCCTTTGCTCCAAGTCAATCAGGACTGCTTGATGGTCGCTATGAGTGTAAGCCTCACTAACCATCCACTTCACGTTTGGTGCCACGCAGCTACTCGCAAATGTTATGTCAATAATTGACTCTCTGCCCGCTTTCCTGTACGTAGCCGTAGAACCCCTGTTGAGCAGTACTACATCGAGGCTTGCCATAGCTTCCAGGAGCGCTTGGCCCCTTACGTTGGTGGATCTGCTCCCCCACTCCGTTGACCAAGCATTAAAATCTCCTGCGATTATCGCTGGTGATTTACCCCTGGCTTCCGTGACTAGGTTATGGAGGAAGTGCTCAAACTCCCAAGTTGACATTCTTGGGCGCGCATAGCTGAAGAAGTGTATGCCCCCAATCCTCGTGCGAACAAAGTTTGCAGCACAAGTACCACCATCCTCGAATGCGTATGAGCCACACACCCATATTGCAGCAACACCTTCGGTGTCTTGCAGCCAGATTGACTCTTCGTGTAAGGCTCACTAACCAGAACTACGTCAGCTTTCTCCTCCACTACCATTTTATGCAAGAGATCCTGCGCTGCTTGACAGTGATTCAGATTGATTTAAAGTATCTTCATATCTTTCCTGTCCTCAAAGCCTCCTTAAATACTGGGCAGGTTTTGCCTCCCGCCACATGATTCATCATCGTCGGATGTTTCGTCACACAAAGCATACATCTTGGGGTACTGCTGCAGATCTTAGCAATGTGTCCCTCCACGCCACACCTTAAGCAGCACTTTGACCTATCCTCATTCTTGCAGGACCGAGATATATGGCCGTACTCTAAGCACCTGAAACATTTCTTCACTGCCGAATTTGATCTGATGCGGCAGGTAACCCATCCGATCTTTATTTTCCCGGCCTTGAAAAGAATATTGGCCGCCTTAGTCTGCAGTGAGATTGTTGCAGTTTGAGTGCCGCATACGACCGCCTCAGACTAGTGACATCCAAACTCTGGACCTCAGCTTCCTTGAACCGCTCCAGTATGCTACCACGTATTTCATCCTTTGTTGTTACTTCATCGATGTCCCTGACCTCTATTGTTGTTTTTTGGCTCAGAGATCTGACCGACGCATCCTGCCCCAGGGTACCACTGACCATTTTCCGCAGCTCTTCTGTTTCTGCACCTTTAGTCCTAAGCTCCAGGAGAAGATCGCCGTTTTGCGTCCTCCGGATCCTATTTACCGACTCTGTAAGGCCACCACAAGTCGGGTCCGCTTTCATCTTTTTTAAGATATCGGCATAGGAACCCTCTTCGTACCGATGAATAACCAACGCATCTGGTTTAATATGCTTCGTGAATCCCGCAATCTGCGCATTTTTCCTCCTTTTTGCTCCGACCAATTGCCATTGGTCAAGCTGCGACGCCTTGGATGCGCTTTGCCCTCCTTTTGAAGCGGGTTGATCTTTCACTTCCGCTTGACGACCAGGCACTAATGCCTTCGCAGGTTTGTCCTTCACCCGTGGACCAGATGGAAGCCCCGCTTTGCTAGGATGGCGCTTTTGGGATGGCTCACCCGATGCCAGTGAAGACTTACGAGCACTTGCTCCAGATAAGCCTGGTGTCGTCTGTGTAGATTTCTCCATTTTGCTCACCCCTGTAGCAGCTTCGCCATCATCGAATTTCTCCTGCACTGCCAAGAGATACAATCGGCTAATGCCGTCGATAGCATCTCTCATTGGTTGATGGATTGATCTCCTTTTGCCGTTGTCCAGCATTGCGACCAGCTCCTCTATTTTACAACCGAGCTTTTTAAAGGAGTCAGCTCCTCTCTCGATTGCATTTCGCCTTTCAGATTGAGGACTAAGTAGAAGTGGACTGGAACGCCCAACTGCTTCCAGCATATCTACGTTATCATTTTCCTCCTCCACGGTTGGCGGAACCACCGTATGTCCCGTTGCCTTCTCTATATCCATCGGAGAGCGCGGCGTCTTCGTACTCTTCCTAAATGGATCCGGGACCGCTAGAAGGTCCGAACTTGTAATATTTGATGGTACAGGAGCCAAGTTGCCCACTCCTGTATCACTGCGGTCATAGGATCTCGACGACTGGGGGCCCGCTTTCTCACCCACCATAGCCGCCGGTACTAGGCTATCCTCACCTTGCACCGTAACATTCGCACTCTTTTTATCTTCCATAATTGTTTTTCTGTCTGGGATCCTACCCATAGCCGTTTACCTTCAGCCAGGTCTAATACAGCCGCCCATGACATGGAGACAGACGCTGACCAGGAAGCCGCCCATTCTGGGAACCGTCGCGCCTGGATTTTTTCCGCCTTCTCGCATTAGCTAACCAACTAACGGATGTCAGATTGGTCATCGTCCAGAAGCGCCACGTGGAGGCTGCGAGCTACTTGGGATGTACCCACAAGGATAGTGCTGGACTTCGCCAAGTTAAAGCCAATCAACAACATTGCCTTGCAGTTGCATCCCCGCTTCTGTGTGTGTGTGTGTGTGTGTTTTTTTTTTTTTTTTTTTTTGTTTTTTAATCGGCAGAAAAGCATCGAAAGCCAGTCCGGTCTACAACCGAGTGCGGGACTTTAACCTCGCTAAAAACTATCGCCCCATGTCCTACTGTCCCCCCGGAACTGTTTTTAAATATTTCGTCGGAAGGGAAGGAGTGAGCATCACTGCTCAAAGTCTGTCTGTCCCGTATTTTGTGGGTCCCCTATTGTACTGTTTGTCAGTAGATCTTGCCTACACGTCAACAAACTATAGATCAGTGCGTGACGCCGTGAGCCAAACGGTCACTTTGCTCACGCCGTCTTTCAGCGGCTCTGTCGCGTTCCAGTGTGCGGAGAGTACTCATAATGGCAAACATTGCGGTTTTTACTGCTTGCCACTTCTCTGGAGATTCGCACATATGTTGCACCAGGTTTCCTATTGTTGGTGGTTCGCCAAAACATTCTTCTATCTGTGCCCTCTCCTCGGTAAATCGGGGGCAACAGAAAAGAACGTGCTGAGCATCTTCGGCGATGCCAACACAGACAGGACAGAAGGGATCCTCCTCATGCTTAAAACGGTGCAGGTAGTATTTAAAGCATCCGTGTCCGCTTAGCATCTGCGTCACGTAGAAATCTACTTCACCGTGGTTCCGTGTTATCCACACATCCAGTCTGGGAATTAGGGAGAAAGTCCAGCGCCCTTTCTCTGATGTTTCCCACCTTCTTTGCCATTCCCGGATGCTGTTTTGACGCTCCTCTTCTTTAGATGCTCCAGCGCCTGTGTTGTGTGTTCGTTGCAATTCACGAGCCATTATGTCAATTGGTGCCATGGACGCTATTACCTCTATCGCCACGTCCGACACCGTGCGAAAGCCGCTTGCAACACGCAGCGCGCTTAGCCGGTACGTCGAGCGGATACCCGCAATATACGAGCTCCTTAGTGTTGCTTCAGCCCATACTGGCGCCGCGTAGAGTATGATAGAGGTGATTACCCTGGCTAACAGCTTTCGTTTGTTTGCTCGGGGACCGCCTATGTTTGCCATTATGCGGGATAAGGCTCTAGTGACTTTAGCCGCTTTGTCATTTACATTGGCCAGGTGGTCCTTGAAGGTCAGCCTAGCATCAATTAACACTCCCAAATATCTAATAGAAGGTTGGGAGGTTATGTAAATATCGCCTACACGAAACGCGAAGACCTCTCGCACTTACCTCGTGGACAGGAGAACTGCTTCCGTCTTTTCCGCTGCCAACTCCAAGTGTGCTTGGTTAAGCCAGGGCCTGACTTTTGCTGTAGCTATACTGCACCGGACTTGCACTTGCTCTATAGTTTTTCCCACGACCACTAGTGCAATGTCGTCAGCGTATCCTATTAGGGTTGCACCTGCGGGTAAGCTCATCCTGAGAATCCCGTCATACATCACGTTCCACAATGTAGGGCCCAGAACCGAGCCCTGTGGGACACCACACGTGACTCCGTATTGTTTCATGCCGTCGTCAGTGTTATACAGCAAAACTCTGTCTACGAAATAATTGGATATTATTCGCATTAAGTATCTCGGTGTTCCAATACTATGTAGAGCTTGAATAATACGCTGCCAGCTGGCCGTGTTGAAGGCATTCTTGACGTCTAAGGTTACTACGGCACAATATTCTTTGTCACCGCCTTTCCACCTAGTGCCACTTGTCGCCCTACGTGCAATATTTGTTACAGCTTGGATCGCATCAACCGTCGATCTACCACGGCGGAATCCATACTGTGCATCAGATAAAGCGTGCCGTGTCTCCATTGTGTCCTGCAGGCAATTGACAATGATACTTTCCAGTATCTTGCCCATAGTGTCGAGCATGCAAAGCGGCCTATACGCGGATGGGAGGTCTGGCTGCTTATTGGGTTTCAGCAGCAAGACAAGCCTCTGTTCCATATGTTGGGGAAGATTCCTTCGGCGAGGCATACTGAGTATATTTTCGCGAAGGTTGCCGGATCCGCTTTCATTGCAGCCTTCAGGGCAATGTTAGGGATTCAGTTAGGCCCTGGTGCTTTTTTATCTCCTTGCTTACTCAGCGCCTTCAATATTTCTTGGGTAGTAACCTCTGGTGCTTCTTCAACGTCTGCGAAGGAGTCGGTAGGCTCTACTGGGTCACAAGTGGGGTGTGTGTGTGTGTGTTTTTTTTTTTTTTTAAATCGGGAGGAAAGCATCGAAAGCCTGCCCGGTCTACTACCGGAGTGTGCGGGACTTTAACCTCGCTAAAAACTCCCGCCCCATGTCCTAATGTCCCCCGGAAATGTTGTTAAATATTACGTCGGGAGGAGGGTTGGAGCATTGCTGCTCAAAAAAAAACCGTCAGTCCTAATTTCAAGGATCACCTAATGTATTATCGTCGTACGTGGGTCGTAGCTACACGTCAATAATCTATCATCCCCCATAAGGTACGACAGATGAAGGAACAAATTACGACACAATATGACACATCTACAACGTCTGCAAATTTCGTCTAGCCTTCTCTAGACGACGCAATTCCAACTGGACAGATGTCACACGTTCACAAATTCGATCCCAGTTGGCTGGAGATGATAACATGAACTGCAACGTGCCTTCTGGTTCGTGCGGAAAGCCCACAGGGACAGGAAACCGTGCACATTGGAAGATCACGTGCTCAGCATCCTCCGGTTCATCACACAGAGGGCACCTTGGTGTGTTGTCGTGCCCAAACCTGTACAGATACCACCTATATCCGCCATGTCCAGACAAGAACTGAGTTAGGTTATAATTTGTCTGGCCGTTTTTCCTGCTCAACCATTTTTCAATGTCCGGTATGAGCCTGAATGTCCATCTGCCATTCACAGCGCTTAGCCATCGCCGCTGCCAAAGCAAGACAGAAGTTTGCCGCTCCCGCCTTCTCACATCAATGTCCGGGCGCCCATGACGCGTTTCGTACAGTCTACTCATTTCATCAGCCAGTATGTCGATGGGGATCATTTCCGCTAGCACCAATGCTGCATCATCCGAGATAGTTCGAAAACCCGAAATCGTTCTCAGCGCAGCAAGCCTATAGGTGGTCGAAAGAATTTTCGAGTACGCCGTAACTCTGAGCGACTCTGCCCAAACAGGTGCAGCGTATAACAGAATGGATGTTACCACCCTTGCTAAAAGCCGGCGCTTGTCTGCCTTAGGACCCCCGGTGTTTGGAAGCATCCAGGATAAGGCATTCTGGACCTTTGCAGCTCTTTCCCTCACATATAGCAAGTGCTCCTTATATGATAGTCTGCTATCCAGCATTACACCCAGGTATCTAATCGCCTTCTTGGACCGTATCACATGCTCGCCAACCCGTACGGAGCAGAAATCCATGCGCTTCCTGCTGGTGATTAGGACCAACTCCGTCTTCTGTTCTGCCAGAGACAATTTCGCCGATCGAAGCCATGCTGTAACCGCGCTAATAGCGGTGTTTGCAGATTGCTCTATGTCCTTTATCTCCTTACCCGTTACAATGAGACACAGGTCATCCGCGAAACCTACCGAAGTACAGTTTTCGGGAAGCTGTAACCGCAAGACCTGGTCATACATAAGGTTCCATAAAAGCGGACCCAATACTGATCCCTGAGGAACCCCCGCAGTAACTCCGTATATTTTTCTACCTTCGTCGCTGTCGTAGTGCAGGTACCTCTCCGACAAGTAGGACTTGATCATTGTTTGGAGGTACATTGGCGCTCCTGATCTACGAACTGACCCTTTAATGTGCAGCCAATTGGCAGAATTAAAAGCGTTCTTTACGTCGAGGGTTACAACTGCACAGTACTCTTTGTCCCCAAACATCCACCTTTCACCTTGTATTGCTTGTTTTGCTATACCGACCACCTTCTTAATCGCGTCTACTGTTGAGCGACCTTTCCGAAAGCCAAACTGTGTTTCGGAGAGAGCACCACTCTCGTTCACACTCTGCTCCAGTCTGCCACCGATAATCCTTTCCAATACTTTACCCACAGTATCCAGCAAGCATATCGGCCTATACGACGACGCCTCGTTGGGTGGTTTACCAGCTTTCGGTATAAGGACCAATTTTTGATGCTTCCATCTTCTGGGGAAAATACCGTCGTGCAGGCATTGGTTGAAGACCTGCAGAAATACTTCTGGCACATTTGTCATAGCCGCTTTTAAGGCTCTATTCGGCACTCCATCAAGACCCGGAGTCTTTTTATCCTGGATTTTAGCACACGCACGGGACAGTTCCTCGTGACTAACACTGCGAATACCTTCCGGAGTTCGCTGGTCAGGCATCTCATGAACTACTGATGTTGCTGCTGGGAACAGTGTACTGACTATGTTCTCCAGCATTACCGGACAGGTGGGTTGTGGTACTCTGCAACCATACACCTTCGACATTACCATCCTGTACGCTGTGCCCCAAGGATTTATGTCGGACTCCTCAAAAAGCTGTTTAAGGCATAGTCGTTTGCTGGACTTGACTGCCTTTTGGAAGGCAAGCCTGGCAGTTCTAAATTCCTCAAGCCGCTGAGGAAAATTGCCTCTGTTTCTTGAACGCTGCATGAGTCGACGGGTACGAAGACAGGTCGCTCGTAGCTCCCCTAACTCGCTGTTCCACCAGTGACATGCTGGTCTACGTCCAACCTGGATTTTCCTAGGCATCGCGGCGTCACAAGCTAGGGACATCATGTTTGCCAGTCTATCCGCCAGCTGCTCAGAAGAGCCCACACCAAGTTCTTGGGTCCGGAATACTTCCAAGAAC
Organism: Amiota mariae; assembly: GCA_035041805.1. Lineage (NCBI taxonomy): Eukaryota > Metazoa > Arthropoda > Insecta > Diptera > Drosophilidae > Amiota > Amiota mariae. The sequence goes on along the minus strand of JAWNKV010000655.1, from coordinate 4,242 downwards.
ATTTCCTTGTCAAAAGACGAGTCTTTCCACCTAGGTCCCGTTATAGGCTGCTGCCCAACTCTACCCCTTTGCTCCAAGTCAATCAGGACTGCTTGATGGTCGCTATGAGTGTAAGCCTCACTAACCATCCACTTCACGTTTGGTGCCACGCAGCTACTTGCAAATGTTATGTCAATAATTGACTCTCTGCCCGCTTTCCTGTACGTAGCCGTAGAACCCCTGTTGAGCAGTACTACATCGAGGCTTGCCATAGCTTCCAGGAGCGCTTGGCCCCTTACGTTGGTGGATCTGCTCCCCCACTCCGTTGACCAAGCATTAAAATCTCCTGCGATTATCGCTGGTGATTTACCCCTGGCTTCCGTGACTAGGTTATGGAGGAAGTGCTCAAACTCCCAAGTTGACATACTTGGGCGCGCATAACAGCTGAAGAAGTGTATGCCCCCAATCCTCGTGCGAACAAAGTTTGCAGCACAAGTACCACCATCCTCGAATGCGTATGAGCCACACACCCATATTGCAGCAACACCTTCGGTGTCTTGCAGCCAGATTGACTCATTGCGCTTCGTGTAAGGCTCACTAACCAGAACTACGTCAGCTTTCTCCTCCACTACCATTTTATGCAAGAGATCCTGCGCTGCTTGACAGTGATTCAGGTTGATTTGAAGTATCTTCATATCTTTCCTGTCCTCAAAGCCTCCTTAAATACCGGGCAGGTTTTGCCTCCCGCCACATGATTCATCATCGTCGGATGTTTCGTCACACAAAGCATACATCTTGGGGTACTGCTGCAGATCCTAGCAATGTGTCCCTCCACGCCACACCTTAAGCAGCACTTCGACCTATCCTCGTTCTTGCAGGACCGAGATATATGGCCGTACTCCAAGCACCTGAAACATTTCTTCACTGCCGAATTTGATCTGATGCGGCAGGTAACCCATCCGATCTTTATTTTCCCGGCCTTGAGAAGAATATTGGCCGCCTTAGTCTGCAGTGAGATTGTTGCAGTTTGAGTGCCAGCATACGACCGTCTCAGACTGGTGACATCCAAACTCTGGACCTCAGCTTCCTTGAACCGCTCCAGTATGCTACCACGTATCTCATCCTTTGTGGTTACTTCATCGATGTCCCTGACCTCTATTGTTGTTTTTTGGCTCAGAGATCTGACCGACGCATCCTGCCCCAGGGTACCACTGACCATTTTCCGCAGCTCTTCTGTTTCCGCGCCTTTAGTCCTAAGCTCCAGGAGAAGATCGCCGTTTTGCGTCCTCCGGATCCTATTTACCGACTCTGTAAGGCCACCACAAGTCGGGTCCGCTTTCATCTTTCTTAAGATATCGGCATAGGAACCCTCTTCATACCGATGAATAACCAACGCATCTGGTTTAATATGCTTCGTGAATCCCGCAATCTGCGCATTTTTCCTCCTTTTTGCTCCGACCAATTGCCATTGGTCAAGCTGCGACGCCTTGGATGCGCTTTGCCCTCCTTTTGAAGCGGGTTGATCTTTCACTTCCGCTTGACGACCAGGCAGCACTAATGCCTTCGCAGGCTTGTCCTTCACCCGTGGACCAGATGGAAGCCCCGCTTTGCTAGGATGGCGCTTTTGGGATGGCTCACCCGATGCCAGTGAAGACTTACGAGCACTTGCTCCAGATAAGCCTGGTGTCGTCTGTGTAGAGTTCTCCATTTTGCTCACCCCTGTAGCAGCTTCGCCATCATCGGATTTCTCCTGCACTGCCAAGAGATACAATCGGCTAATGCCGTCGATAGCATCTCTCATTGGCTGATGGATTGATCTTCTTTTGCCGTTGTCCAGCATTGCGACCAGCTCCTCTATTTTACAACCGAGCTTTTTAAAGGAGTCAGCTCCTCTCTCGGTTGCATTTCGCCTTTCAGATTGGGGACTAAGTAGAAGTGGACTGGAACGCCCAACTGCTTCCAGCATATCTACGTTATCATTTTCCTCCTCCACGGTTGGCGGTACCACCGTATGTCCCGTTGCCTTCTCTATATCCATCGGAGAGCGCGGCGTCTTCGTACTCTTCCTAAATGGATCCGGGACCGCTAGAAGGTCCGAACTTGTAATATTTGATGGTACAGGAGCCAAGTTGCCCACTCCTGTATCACTGCGGTCATAGGATCTCGACGACTGGGGGCCCGCTTTCTCACCCACCATAGCCGCCGGTACTAGGCTATCCTCACCTTGCACCGTAACATTCGCACTCTTTTTATCTTCCATTTTTGTTTTTCTGTCTGGGATCCTACCCATAGCCGTTTACCTTCAGCCAGGTCTAATACAGCCGCCCATGACATGGAGACAGACGCTGACCAGGAAGCCGCCCATTCTGGGAACCGTCGCGCCTGGATTTTTTCCGCCTTCTCGCATTAGCTAACCAACTAACGGATGTCAGATTGGTCATCGTCCAGAAGCGCCACGTGGAGGCTGCGAGCTACTTGGGATGTACCCACAAGGATAGTGCTGGACTTCGCCAAGTTAAAGCCAATCAACAACATTGCCTTGCAGTTGCATCCCCGCTTCTGTGTGTGTGTGTGTGTGTTTTTTTTTTTTTTTTTTTTTTTGTTTTTTAATCGGCAGAAAAGCATCGAAAGCCAGTCCGGTCTACAACCGAGTGCGGGACTTTAACCTCGCTAAAAACTATCGCCCCATGTCCTACTGTCCCCCCGGAACTGTTTTTAAATATTTCGTCGGAAGGGAAGGAGTGAGCATCACTGCTCAAAGTCTGTCTGTCCCGTATTTTGTGGGTCCCCTATTGTACTGTTTGTCAGTAGATCTTGCCTACACGTCAACAAACTATAGATCAGTGCGTGACGCCGTGAGCCAAATGGTCACTTTGCTCACGCCGTCTTTCAGCGGCTCTGTCGCGTTCCAGTGTGCGGAGAGTACTCATAATGGCAAACATTGCGGTTTTTACTGCTTGCCACTTCTCTGGAGATTGGCACATATGTTGCACCAGGTTTCCTATTGTTGGTGGTTCGCCAAAACATTCTTCTATCTGTGCCCTCTCCTCGGTAAATCGGGGGCAACAGAAAAGAACGTGCTGAGCATCTTCGGCGATGCCAACACAGACAGGACAGAAGGGATCCTCCTCATGCTTAAAACGGTGCAGGTAGTATTTAAAGCATCCGTGTCCGCTTAGCATCTGCGTCACGTAGAAATCTACTTCACCGTGGTTCCGTGTTATCCACACATCCAGTCTGGGAATTAGGGAGAAAGTCCAGCGCCCTTTCTCTGATGTTTCCCACCTTCTTTGCCATTCCCGGATGCTTTTTTGACGCTCCTCTTCTTTAGATGCTCCAGCGCCTGTGCTGTGTGTGTGTGTTTTTTTTTTTTTGTGATCGGAAGAAAAGCATCGAAAGCCGAAGTGCGGGACTTTAACCACGCTAAAAACTCCCGCCCCCTGGTCCTTTTGTCCCCCCGGAACTGTCGTTCCGCCTTTCGCGTAGGTACCCGAGCTTTCCTAGGCATCGAGGCGTCGCAAGCTATGGAAATCCGCTTGGTGACGCTTTCTGCCATACCATTCGCGTCTTCAGTGACCGTTGCGGTGTCTTCCCAGATTTGGAGAAAGACGTCTTCGTCAAAGAGACGATCTCTCCAGCCTCTGACAGAGTGGAACTGGACCCTGATTGCCGGATGCTGCACAATCTCAATCACAATGGCTCGGTGATCACTGTTCGTATAGAAATCACCGATGCTCCATGTTGTGTGACGCGCAATGGAACTATGTGCGAAGGTGAGATCTATGGCGGAGCGCCTGTTACCTGCCTCGAAAGTGAACTGCCCGTCGTTTAAAAGTTCAACGTTGAGTGTGGCTAGGCACTCCATCAGGACCCTGCCACGCTGGTTCGTGAAACTGCTACCCCACATTGTGGACCAGGCATTGAAATCTCCTGCGATGATGGACGGCGTCCTTGTCCTGGCTTCCGCAACCTGCTCCGTAATTAGCCGTTCAAATTGGCTTATTTCCAGACTTGGGGGGGCATAACATGAGAAAAAGTAAATGCCGTTTACTTTTACCCAAGTGAAGCCAGAATGAGGAGTCAGTGCCTTGCTTTGAGGAGCCTTCCCATCCGTGACCCATATAGCCGCTTTGCAGGATGCGTCCGACGTCCATTCAAGCCCTAAGATGTTGCGGTATTGCTCGCATATTCGGACAAGGTCGAGGTGTTGCTCGAAGACCGTTTGTCGCAGCAAGTCTTGGGCTGCCACACAGTGGTTAAGAT
>JAWNKV010000654.1:0-23399 GCA_035041805.1 Amiota mariae | reverse complement strand
TCATGGAAGATCTTTTCGAAAAGATTGAATGCTTGGAATTACCTCTTCAAGAACAACACAGTCAACTTGCTGAACAAGCTAGAGAGAATCCGCAGCTACAAAAATAAGTGAATGATCAATAACAACTAATTAATGAACAGCAACTATCAATTTATGAACAACAACAGCCAACTAATAAACAACAATTTGATTTCTTAGCTCCAAAAGACATTTTGGAGCAATTCCGTCGATGAAAGCCACTCGACAAAAATCATTATCCATTGGCTTTTATAAAGTCGGTGGACGCTACCATCGCCCTATGTGGACAGAATGCTGGGCTTTTACAATTCGGTCTCCAGATAGTAATCAACCAGAAAATCCAAGGTGAAGACGGACGTTTTGGCAGGGAGCTTGGTGGCGACGCGACGTGGGATCAGATTAAGGATAAGTTATTAAAATATTTGCAACCTCATAAAACATATGCAGAAATTTATAATTTTTGTAGAAATTGTAAAATTAATAATTTAGACGAATTATTTAACATTTTTGAGAAAGCTATGTTTGAAATATATGAGTTGCATGAATTTGATGTTAAAAGACCAAATATATATAAGCCAGAATGTGTGGACCGTGACCTGGTTGATATTCTTATTGAAAAAATAGGTAGACATGTTAGGGCTCACATCGGAAACAATGAATCACTAAACAACATTGTTATGAAATACACTAGGCTTAAACTTTTAGACAATCGGAGATGCATAGACTATAGACATAGAAAAACTGTTACAAATCAGAAGTACTTATTAAATAAAAATACCGAATGTATTCAACCAAAAACAGTTCCGAATAGCAATTTCAATTCAAACCACTCATCTCAATATTTAGGAAATAGACAATCATATTTTACCGTTGGCAATAATCCTGTTGGTGATCGAAACACTTTCACACACAATTTTAGAAGCGAAAGATTAGTGTGAAAGACACACCAACCTAGTTCTACGAACAATATGACACAAAAAAAATAAATTATATCCAAGACAGGGTGACATAACAACAGAACCTATGGAGATAGAAACTATCCAGCAAAGTGATGACAATTTTTATAACGAGCCTCACAAAGAACAGGACTACCAATAATTAGAGTAAAAATTAATAACGTACAATTGAGATGTCTTATAGACACGGGATCAACAATCAATGTAATAGGCTCAGAAATATTCCCAATCAGATCGTACGAAACCCTTAAAGATCCAAAATATTACAACACTATTAAAAATGTGAATAAAATAACAAATAGCTTACATACAGATATCCCTAGAGAATTCAACACCGAGGGTGGGATGACTTGAATGGCTAATAAGCTTCAAAACAAAAATTATGATGCAATTATAGGTCATAATACGTACACTAGTTGCATTAAAAGCAAACAGTAATATTAGGGATGAATATTTGGAAGTGAATGATACTAAAGTATTTTTTCACCACTACCCCTTTGATATTCATAACATTTATGCCATAGAACCCATCAATACTCCTATTATCAATAATTTGAACATATATCACATGAACACTGAAGAAAGAAAAAACATAGTTACTCTCTTACACCGTTACGAGGACCTTTTTTACAAATAGGCGATAGGCTTATAGTACCTTTACTCATAATACTCAATATTTTCTGCTTTACGAAGTACCGGTCTTAAAATACAAATAGACAAATGTAATTTCCTTGTAAAAGAAACAAATTATCTCGGACATATTTTAACGCCTGAAGGTGTGAAACCTAATAGAGAAAAAATTTTAGTCATTCTAAACTTTAAACTTCCGGAAACACAGAAACAAATCAGATCTTTTCTCGGTGCAACAAGGTATTACCGTAAATTTATAAAAGACTACTCTAAAATTGTATTTCCGATGATTCGATATTTAAAAAAGAACAGCAATATAAATAGCAATGACCCAATGCACTTGGGGCTGATCTTTTTCAGGAGGGTCATCCTATATGTTTTGCATCTCGTACTCTCAACGATCACGAAAAAAACTATTCAACGGTAGAAAAGGATTTGCTTGCAATAGTGTGGAGTTGTCAATACTTCCGACCATATCTTTTTGGTAGTGAGTTCCATCTGAGTACTGACCACCAGCCTCTAAAATGGTTACAAGTAAAACATAATGGAAATAACATAAACCCTCGGCTCCAAAGGTGGCTTATTCAACTTGGAGAATATGATGCCAAAATAGACTATATTGTAGGTAAAGAGAACAAAATGATCTGATCTGAATGAAATTCATGCGTGTAATGAAGAATATAATGACAATTGTTCGGCATTAGCTACAATAGACTCTCAACAAGAAAAATTGTCTGACCATATTCCTATTCTTGACACTGTAGTGAACAGATTTAAAACTCAGTTAATTCTCGTTCGAAATAAAGAAGCAGAATCAAAAATGGTTAGCGGCAACAAAAGGGTTTATATTGACGAAAATGATTTAACAATCAATATCGAGGATATTTTGAGAAGACATATCCAAAAATGAATAGTGGTTATATTTTCTGAACTGGATGACAGCATATATAAAGTTATTCAACAATCGTTGATATTACAGCTCATACTTCTGAGATAAAGTTTGTAAAATGCAGGTATTTTGCCCAAGATATTGAAAACGATACTGAAGCTTTTTAATTAATTTCTTTATTCCACGTCAGAGAATCAGGGCATGCTGGCAATGTATCCAATTATGAAAGTTTAAAACACAAAATTTACTACCCCAATCTCAAGATTTTAGTAGACAAAGTAAATAAAAATTCTGACATACATGTGTTCGGCAGCCAAATATGATCGTAACCCGATTAGAAAGTGTTTTGCTCTCACAGAAACGCCATCTGATATTAACGAAATAATACATATAGACAGCTCTGTCAACTGTAAACATGCTTTTGTGGTTTTTTGTGACAAGTTTTCCAAACATGCCGTTTGTTTTTATCTTGAAGATAGAACATCTCACACATTAATTGAAAAAATGAGGCTTTATATGGCTATTGTTGGTAAAATAAAAAAAAATAAAAAAAATTGTTTGTGTTAATGAATTCAATACTATAAATATCAAAGAATTTTGTAAAAGCGAAAATATTGATATTCATTTTTGTAAACCGAATAACCACACTGGCAATTCAGATATTGAAATACTCAACAATACATTAATAGAAAAAGTGAGAACATTAAATTTAGTAGACAAATTTTCCTATAAAGGAGCAATTGATTAAAGCTGTTGACTATTATAATAATACATTTCATTCCACAATTGAAGAAACACCCATAAATGTACATAACAACAAAGTTGATAAATTATTAATAAAAAAACGAATAAAAGAACGAAAACTTACAATTACTCAAAAAAGAAACGAAAAACGGAAGAATTATAATGAAGACCGAATTGAAGGATATATTAGAAATTATAAAAGTTTGAGACATAAAGAGCAACCTAAGTTTAGAAAACAGAATTTAACAAATGTACACGAAAATAATATAAAGAGACCTTTTAAATATTCAAAATGCACAAATCTTTCAAATTTAAATAATAATTATAAATATTTGTATAATATGTAATAATTATTGTAATTTCAAAACAAACAAAATCATGTGTACTCGTATGTATATTGTAATCGTGATTCAGGAGTATCACGAAACAAAGGATGGAGGAGTTATGTATAGTTAGGAATAAAGGATAGGTAATATACTTAATAATTTAAATGTCTTTCCATCCATGTTTCATCTTAATCATCTAAATTTCTTTTTCTCCTTGTTTTTCGTTAAAAGATTTAGAATTAAGATGAACTTTTGTTAGATGTAAGCTTAAGTATTTAGAATCACTTTGATGTTTGAGGAGACACTTTAAAATAAACAATTTATAAGAACAGACATATTAATTCGCGCGAGTTAAATATTCTAGTTTATAAACTGTTGAAATCGTCAATATATAAAAGGGAATTAAGGAAATCATGCATAAAACTTTAGTTTTATATTTGAGGAACAATAAACGTCTCGCTTAGGCAAGCTCTGTTTTGTCACTGACTTTTGTGTCGCCTGCCTGTCATTTCTCGTGTCTCGCTTAACAGAACGGTCTTTTCTGAAACGGGACATGAAGAATAACAGTTGACGAATAACAGACCGACTTTATTTATTAATGTTACTTTTACCTTTTGAATAACGGACAATATATAAAAATAAACAGTGGCGGATTACGGGTCCGTAGCTCGCGCGAGTTGGCTATGTAGCCGACGGCAGCCGTGTCCCATGTACCACAGACAAAAATTTCGCTGCTTTTTTTTTCGTTGTTTTCTTTCGTCTCTTTCGTGTGTTTGATCAATTCGTTTAGCTTTCGCAGCGTGCGGTTGGATTAAATTGAATAGAAAAACGAGGCTTATCATTGTTTTGAATTTTGTGTAGCCGACGGCATTGTATAATACTTTATTTATTTAATTTGAGTTTTGTTGTGTGATAATATTAAATAGAAAGAAAAACATTCTGTACTTAATTTATTTAATTTGAATTTTTTTTTTAAGTTAAATGAATTCCTATACATGAACCTATATTATAATCTTAGTTCTAATTAATAAAAAATAAATAAATGCTCCGGTCTAACAAAGAAAACAGTTTTTGTTCTAAAAAATTAAATTTATTTTTTTACATACTCTTCTTCTTGAGTGATACATACATTCCAAAGCTTTTTTAAGTTAATAATGAAGGGAAAAAAGTGGTCACAGGAATCTATTGGACTGTTGATCGAGAAAATGCAGAATTTCGATTTTTTGTTCAATACAAAATGTGCAGAGTACATTGACAGAGTCCAACGGGCCTCCGCATATCAATGTGTTGCTGATGGTCTGGAATGTATGATGGTAAAAGTAAGCATAAATGATGTAAACAAAAAGAACAAAACCTCCTTTGCCAATACATTAGGGAGCTGAGATGTGAGGAGAAAGTTCCAAAAGAAGTGGTTGCGGTGTCGACGACGTACATACACCGAAACTCTGGTGTTTTGAACAATTGGAATTTCTTCGTTCATATTGTCGACAGCGACCCAGTTGTTTGGAAGAGGTAAATTAAATTCATATATTGTATATGTTTGTGTCGCATATATATATATTTTAAAAATTATTAAAAATCTTTTAGACAAGTAATGAATGCAGCAATGACGAAGCAAGTTGTTCACAGGAACGCAATCCCTCAAAAAAGTTAAGTGATGCATTTCCCTTTTTACAATTTATTTTCCTGCCAATCGACTGTTCCTTCTTCATTGAAATATTTCACGAAGCCTTGCCTCACTGCCTTAGCTGGTCCCTTCCGATTATTTGTTCTGTTTTCTGTGTTGCTGACGCTATCCAGGGTGGTGGAGACCAATAATTGAGAATCTACTGGTAGATTTTTATTATAAACTAAAAAGTTATGAAGAACGCAACAAGTTTTTGTATTAAGTTCGACTTTGTCAGCGGTAACATTCATTTTGTTTTGTAATATATGAAACCTGTTGCTTAAGATTCCAAATGCATGCTCTACAAAATGTCTAGCTCGGGATAATCATATATTAAAAATTCAGTTGTTGTTGTTGTTGGGAACTATGACGAAAATTATTAATTGGTTTTTTATTTCCAGACTAAATATCTATCAAAGACGAAGACGAAGAAATTTAATGAAGTCGAAGATCTTCTTATGGAACGGTTAAAACACAAGGAACTGAATTTCAAATGGTTGGGAGATCGGGTCGTAACCGATCTGAACAATATTGATGACAGTTCCATTCAATGTAAATGTGTGTCCGCCATTGAGAAAATGTTTAATGACGGTCGAGAAGAGAATATGGCGCTGAAAGAGCGTACCAATTCACGATATCCGACTGTTTCGTCAAACCAGCATCATCAGCCTCACCTGGCACCATGAGTTCCTTGGAGTCGTTGCCACCGGTGATGCAATCTGCGGACCTTCTGCAACCTCCAAACAAAGATATTTTGGAATGTTCATTGGAAGCATTGACCTAACCGAATTACTATTTTGTAACACACAAAACATTATTTTATATGCAATAGATTTAAGCAACACACAAAATATTACAATACATAGATTTAAGCAAAAAAAAATTACTTTACGTACATAGATTTAAGGAACTCATAACACTTTATATAAAACCTATAATATAGATTACATTTAAAAAAAAAATAAACTCATGTATATGTCTTTTAAATTCTCCCAAATAGCTAAACTCGCTTTGAGAATCTCTACAGACAAAAACGATGTTGACAACCTGGTTTGGTAATTCGTACTTTGCAAAGATTCGCCGGTTGCCAAGTATCTTACTGTAGCTGATAGTTTTTCTTGTGGACTTATTGCATCTCTCAGCTACGTATCACTTTTCTTAATTTCTTTTTCAATTAATGGAATTATGTTATGAAATTGGTCCTGATTCATTCGAAGATACAATATTTATAATGAATGTTCACCAGTTCACCTTTTTGTTAAAAAAAGAAAACTAACCTTTCTCATCGCGAACCTTCTTCCAATCTTCAACCCATTTTCTTTTCCTTTTCCTTTTTTTTTTTTTTTTTTTTGCAACAGCCTCCGACTTCAGTCTGTAGTGCTCCATCAATTTAAGCATAATTTCATCGTCATCACTCTCACTCTCATCCATGTGCAAAATTAATTTTACACAATCTAAAATTTTATTCGCCTTTTCAAAACTCATTTTGAATATAAAGAAAATTCATAAAAAAGCAAAAATGAACATAAATGTAAACAATGTGCTTTGCGATGAAACACACACCAGCATACGAAAAGAAAAATGAAGAGAAATGAGAAAAAATATGTTTACGACAGTCTCACAATAAATAAGCAAAAAAGACGCAACCATCAGACAACCAAGAAGAATCGACGGTAAGTCTGTGCAGCCAGTATTATAATATAAAACAGGTCAAACCGATCGAATTCTACGACATCATTTTAAATCGAAATCGATTTTGCAATTTCGAAAATAGGCCAATTCTGAAAGGTTTCCACGACACCACTGATTGATTATAATCGCACGAAAGGAGGTGCTGATAATATGGACAAGATGTTAGGAGAATACAGTTGTAAACGTCGAACTCTTAGATGGCCACTTGCATTCTTTTATAACATGTTGGATATTTCTGCTCTTGCGGAGGTATATAATCTTTCAATAAAACAATGCAACGACACAAAAAGGGAAACAGACGTCCGTCGAAAATTTCTCCAGGAACTTGGTGTCAGTTAGTTTTGCCAAATATCCAAATAAGAGCTAACAATACACATGTTACGCGTAATTTTTGTTCGAAAAATGCTATTGAAAGTATGCTACAAAGAAGTGTAATAGAACGTATGGATGGAGGCACATCGAATACGGTAACAAGAGACTCTACTGGTCGCATTCCACAAAAAAGAAAATGCTATTTATGTGTTAAAAAAGATGATCACGTAAAGCCTGGCAACATTGTAAACGACCAGTTTACCTGCGCTAAATGATAGAAAACCTTTTTTTACCTTTTGCTTCACATTTATTTTCGCTTCTACTATTTGCTTATTGTTTGCAATATTGGACGAAACATGCACTTGGTTTGATTTATGGAAAATTAAGATAAACGAAATGATAACATTGCAAGTGATATATACTTTACGGACAGTTTATCAGCCAAGACAAGTAAAAATAAAAGGTACTGAAATTCCATTAAGCAACGTGGCCAACTACTACTTGTACCAAAATTCAAACAGTTATCCGTTTTTCAACAGACAATCAAAACTTCATACTAATGGGAAATTACTACTTTACACATCTGTAATTAAGCCAATATGGACGTATGGCATACAACTATGGGGTACTGCCAAGAAAACGAACGTAAATATTATATAAAGACAACAATCTAAAATCCTTAGAGCAATAGTTAATGCTGATTGGTACATAACAAATTATGACATACGCTCCGCGCCACTTGAATAGAACATTTGTTTAGTAAGACTTCTACATGTGCTGTGTGCACTTGTTTTTTTGTTTAATCGCTTTTTGAGATAAGTTCGAATTATTAAATATCAAATTTAACTAAAATGGGTCGAGGAAAAGCTTTAACGGAGATAGAAAAAGGAAAAATAAAAGGTTTCAAGGACAGTGCCACAATCGAAAAAAAAAAATCGAAAGAAGCCGACAAGTGGTGTCCGCATTCTTAGCCAACGAGTTAAAATATGGAAAAAAAAATGAAAGGCCGTACTAAAAGTGTCCTCTCTGATGCGGACGACTCAATATCCAAAATCAAGGCAAAATGTGGACTTAACGCAAGCCTAACCACTATTCGGCTGAACATTTAAAAAGGATAAAAATAAAAAAAAAACCACCACTGAATCCACTTCGAAAGGAGCAACGCCTTCTTTTTTGCCGTAACCATATGAGCTGGACTATGGAGTGGCAACGCGTCATATTCTCAGATGAAAAAAAATTCGATTTAGATGGACCCGAGGCTACACTTATTATTTCCATGTCCTACGAAAGGAAGCCCATCATTTGGACCACTTACTTAGCAAAGATGGAGGTGTCATGGTATGAGGAGCGATCTCGTATTACGGCACCTGTGAGTTACAATTTTTGACAACAAAAATGAATTCATACAATGGTGTCATAAAAAATGCATTTCCATTCTTCCACAACCTTTTTGGACCCTTGCAATGGACATATCAACATGACAATGCGCCAATCCATACTGCCCGAAGCGTCAAATCCTATATTTAAAGCGAGAAAGTGGCTCTTTTAAGCTGGCCACCTTACTCACCGGATTTAAACATCACCGAAAATGTTTGGGGATGGAAACTGTATGGGGTCGGGCAGCAATATGGAACCATACCTGAACTAATAGAAGCCATCAAACTAGCTTGGAGTTCAATGCCACTCAATTATTTAGCCCAGTTGTACGAATCAATTCCAAGAAGGATCTGTGAAGTCTTGGAGCAAAAATGTACTCCAAAAGAAGAATTACACATGTTTGAAACATACGAATTTTAATAAACTGCTCTTTTGAAGAGGTGTTCTATTCAAGTGGCGCATAAATCTGCGTGTTTTTTTATTGTTACTTTACCAAAAAATTTGTAGCAAATTAACTGTATCAGTTACAAAAACAAATCCTTCTGAAATTGATTTGGAATTAATTATAGATTCATTAAAAATTAAAAAAATAAATGGTATTTTTTCTGGATCTGCAAAATTAACCTTTAAAAAAAAGTTTGTTAGGTGTCCTTTTCAAGTGGCGCGGAGTTTACATAAAGACCTCGGTGTAAAAATGGTGCACGATGAAATCAACAGTGAAAGTAGAAGACACCATAACACCTTAGAACGACATTCCAACGTTGAAATGATTGGCATTCCTTCAGACGAATTAACAAGACGTAGACGACTAAAAAGGAGCAGACCAGTGGACTTAACCTAGGTGCTCTACTTCATACATTATTTCTTTATAATACATTTTTCTTTATATATTAAATATTATACCTACACTAATATGTACATGTGTTGGTCTTGGGTTGTTGAGAGGAACGTTGCAGTATCTCGCGAGAGTGAGTCAGCCGCAAGTAGTACTCAAAAATAAACCAAGCCTTCCATAACACTTCAAACTGACAATTCGAAAATATTCGCATTTGTCAAATATAAACCCCCCTTTTCAATGTTAAAAAAAAGTATTAGTGTTTTTGTTTTTTTTTTTTTTTTTGTAATTTATTGTTATATAATAAGAAACAAATGTACTTCATCTATTGGGGAAAAAAAAATAAATTGGAATCAACGGATTTATATTAGCAAGAAGTTTATGTTCACTCAATTTCTATATTGATAATTGACATGAAAAAGAAAAAAAACATAAAATAAATGCACTACTCACTTCACTTTCTTTTCCTCTTACTTTACTTTATTACGCCGACAACAAATATTTTTTTTTTTTTTATTTGTTTTTGTTTGTCAGTTAATCCGTTGGTTATCTCTATAACCTATTGCTATCTGATCTATTTATTCGTTTCATGTTTCTGAGCATAAAACATATGTTGTTGCGGCATTAGTTTGTTGTTATTGTGTTGTCGTCTCTTTTGCCTATTTTTTCTTATACTGCCGAATCCTGATAATTCGTAATTGCAAGGGAACAACAATTATTACGAATTAAAGGGGCTTACGAATTATCGAGATTTCGATTTAACGAGGTTGAAAAAAGAAAAATGCGAATTAACTGGGTTTCACATTTCAGTTGATTTTCACATATTTTTTAACTTTATTAAAACTAAATACTACTACATACTATTAATTTAATAGGAAAACAAAAACAGAAACATAAAATAATATTAAGAAAGATTAAGGTTTAAAGAAGTTTGTAATTTTTAATTGTTTGAGGTTCTTTTCACGTATCTCTTCAATTGAGTTTTCCACTCTTATGAAACTATTTCGTTGGTATCTTTATTAAAACCACAAGCACGGAAATAGTTTTGAATACAAGCTGTGCTGATACTATTCCACGCTTTATAGGCAATTTGCATTGCCGTAAATAGCGTTCATTTAAACTCTTTTTTGTCATCAATGCTATCAAGCAGATTAATAACCATTTCCTTGCGGTATAATGATTTAAAATTTCTTATAATACCCTGGTCAAGGGGCTGCAGCTTGGAAGTGGAACTTTATTTTTACGTGGCTGAGATTAGAGGACCCATTATGCGCCGTACATTTGTCCATGAACAGCAATATCTTTCGATTTTTAGTTTTCATGGTGTCATTCAACATCTGAAGCCATTCATTAAATAGATCCATTGTCATCCACGTTCTCTTATTATGTCGGTAAAGCATTGGAAAGCTGCGAATGTTTTTGAAGCACCTTGGTTTGACAGACTTTCCAATTAGTAGTGGTTCAAGTTTTTCGGTGCCATCTATGTTTACAGCAAATAATAGTGTAACGGGTTCTTTACTATGCTTACCACCATGACATATTTCATTCCTAAAGCAATACGTTCGATCTGTTATTAAAGATGTTTTTAGCATCGCAATCTTTAATCAGAGCACTCAAGTTGTCTTTCCACTTTACACAAACCCCTTCATCAACAGCAGAACTTTCACCAGACAATTTTTTAAATGTGATGTTGTGTCGGCTTTTGAATCGATCAAGTCAACCACTGCTTGCTTTAAAGCATTGATCTTTAAAAAAAAAAAAGCTTTTTCGGTCAATAACAGCCGCCCATGGGAACATTGCTGTGCCGGCACTGTGTCAGCCACAAGAGTAGACACTTTTCCATATCAGGATATTCAGATTGTTTCTGACGCTTTACTTTACTTAACGAAGATGCTCCACATAATAAATTCTTTTTTTTTTTAGAATTGATGTGAGTGTTGATGGTGTGATTTCGTATTGTTTCGCCACATCATTTTTATTTTTTGCTAAACTATCAATTGCTGCAATAATTTTTTGTTTTTGAGAAATTGTTAAGGTTTTATGCGTGAGTTCGTTTGACATCATGACGTTACAGCTTATTGTTTTCAATGAAATAAGCACTAAGAAAAAACAAATTCAGAATAGTACAAAAAAGTGCAGCGTGTAAGGGACATGAAGGCGGCAAAATTATCTACAAAAGTAAACGGTAAACTGATAAAGATTTTTTTTTGTTTTTACGTTTTGCATTACAAATTATAAGAGGTTTGAGAAATAAATTACGATTTATAAGAGGTTTTATATTCATTGAAGTGCAAATAAAAATACGAATTACCGAGGGGACCAAAATGTGGCGCTGTTTTAACGTTGGAGGGAAAAGTTCGCGCAGACAACGCCGGGCTTATGTAGAGCAACCGCTCCCATGTCACCCCTGCCGCTGGGTGAATCAACCCCACAGCGCCACTGTGACAGAACGGAGATTCCACCCGGCCAACGGGTGAAAGTTGGTCCTATGAAGGCAATGCTATCTGAGCGGCTACCAGGACGAAATACTGACGGAGGAAAAAAGCAGTCCTCTTTGAAAGGAGGGCAAAGTGCACCGAAGGCGCCGCTAGTTGAGAAGGGCAAGAAGGAAAGCGTGCAGAATGCAGTGGTCAGGAGGACCAAACCCGACAAGGAGTGGACAGAGGTACGACGTAAGTCACGGAGGAAGAAGAAAACGGAGAAGACACAGCGGATGCGTCCTGATGCCATCTTTATCTCCAAGCGAGGTGATGCAACATGCTTATTCTGATTAAACAGCAGCCAGAACTGGAGGATTTCAGCACGAAGGTGAACAAAATAAGGAAAACCCGCAAAGAAGAACTGCTGCTGGAGCTAAAAGGAGGAAGCAAAACCAGAGCCAGGGAATATGAAGGTGCCTTAATTAAAGCTTTGGAGGAAAAAGCTTCAGTTAAGACTCTTTGTCAGCAAACATTGGTGAAATGTTGGGACCTGGACGAAGTCACCACACGAGAGGAGGTGTGCGAAGCCATACGCACTCAAATTCCAGCCCTCAGTAGCATGGAGGCGTCAGCGGTTAAATCTATGCGTAGGGCTAGATATGGGACTCAAACTGCCACTATTGAGCTCCCTGCTGCTGATGCCAAACTGATTATGGATGCGGGACATATACTAGTACGAGTTGGATGGGTTCGGTGCAGGATATGTGGAAATATCGCACCGATCAGATGTTATCGCTGCGTCAACTACGGGCATGTTTCCCACCAATGCGAAAGTCCGGTGGATCGCACAGGCGAATACTTACGTTGCGGCAAAAAAGGTCACTTAGCCAGAGGTTGCCAAGCAGCACCGAAGTGCTCAATATGTGTAGACGGGGACAACAATCACGCTACAGGCTGTTTCCAGTGCCCCATGTATGAAAGAGCGATGTTGCAGCTAAGCAAAAATGGTTAAGGTGATCTAAATCAACCTTAATCACTGCAGGGCCGCCCAGGATCTATTGTATCAGACCATTACTGAAAGGCGCATTGATGTTGCAGTCGTATGTGAACCCTACCGTTTACCTCAGGCGAATAACACGTGGGTAACTGATCAGACGGGAGGGGCCGCAATCTGGGCCTGTGGCCAACTCCCAATAGAATCCTGTGGCTCATCGAACAACAAGGGATTTACTTATGCCAGAGTTAAGGGGATCCACATTTTCAGTTGCTACGCACCACCAAGTGACGACCTAGCAACTTTCAATGCGTTCCTTGACGTTCTCGTATGCAATGCTCGTGGAAAATCCCCTCTTCTAATATTTGGGGACCTCAACGCTTGGGTTATTGAGTGGGGAAGCACCAGAACTAATGCTAGAGGTTCGGTTATCTTGGAGGCATTTGCCGCCTTAGACATCACTCTCCTCAATACGGGTAACAAGGTGACTTTCCAGAATAGCCACGGGGAGTCATTCATTGACCTTAGTTTTTCCAGTAGATATCTTGCCCACCTCTCAAAATGGGAAGTACTAGATGTCCTTACACTCAGCGATCACAATGCAATCGAAATAAACACCACGAATGCATGTCCTCGCCGTAGCTGTAGACCAAGGTCGAAAGCTCAAAAGAACGGATGGAAAGTAGGCATGCTAGACATATCCATGCTACATGCTAGAAGGAGTTAACTTGCAGGGATCTGCACAGCAACAAGTTAAGGGCCTAATGAAAGCTATTACTGATGCATGCGATTCCTCAATGCCCAGGGAAGGAAGAAATAATCGGCATACACCAAATTATTGGTGGAATGCAGAGATAGCGCAGCTTAGAAGGGAGTGTATCAGATCTAGAAGGCAAGCACAAAGAGCAAGGGGATCAGACAATTTTGTACGTCGGCAGGCCGAATACAAGGCAAAACGTGCTCAGTGTCGGAAATCCATCCAAAGGAGTAAAAGCATACACTTTCAGGACCTATGTGAAGACCTCAACAATAACCCTTGGGGAGGAGCTTACAAACTGATCAAACGACGCCTGGGAGGAGTCGCGCCGATCGGTGCAGCAGTTATGTTAGACATTGTGCGAAACCTCTTCCCGCAACATGAACGCACACATTGGACAAGGGAGGATGTCTTGGAACCCATTCCCACAATTACGGCAGATGAGCTTCTGGACGCCTCCAAAAAACAGGCAGCAAGAAGACCCCTGGCTTGGATGGAATCCCCAACAGTGTCCTAAAACATGCAATACAGAGGAATACAGACGTCTTCCGTAGAGTGTTGAATACGTGTCTGGAAGAGGGTGTTTTTCCCTCTTGCTGGAAGCGGCAGAGATTGGTGCTGATACCGAAAGGTAACAAGCCGCCGGATCAGCCATCATCATATAGGCCACTGTGTATGCTGGACACAATGGGTAAGATACTGAAGCGTATCATATGTCGGTGCCTCAAATTGGTCACAGAGAGTCCAAATGGACTACACAAAACCCAGTATGGTTTCAGGAAGGACAGGAGTACCATCGATGCAATAAGTAGAGTCTGTTATATCGCAATGAATGCAATCGCTGGTGAACGATGGCTCTGGGGCACAAAACAGTATTGCGCTGTAGTTACCCTGGTTATTAAAAATGCGTTCAACTCGGCAAGATGGTGCAATATAGTACGCTCCTTGGAGAATCTCCAAGTACCTTCTCAGAATTGTGATGTCGTACCTGAGCAATCGAACGCTTCTATATGACACAGAAATAGGGCCACAAATGTACAACACTACTGCTGGTGTACCGATACACACACAATATGTTTTTTGTGCGACAGACGTTTTTTTTTTTTTGCGCGATCCTGGGAAAAAATTATATTGTGAATATTGGTGATTGAAAAAGATACTTGTGCTACGTTACTTGTTCTACTTAGCCGGGTGCATCTGACGGCGTGTTGTGGTTATGATTGTTTCCTTCAGGCGTTTTCTTGTTAGATTTAGTTTTTTATCCAATAAATAAATTAAATGCAGAAGCATTCAGTGCAGCGTGAGCGAGACGAACAACTGATCGTATTGAGGAAAGGGCCTGGTACACGAAACTGCCATAATTTGAATAATCGATTTTTTCGTTACTCTACCAAAAGGGGTCGTGCACAAGAGCTGACTTATTTGTGCTGCAAACAAACATTTGCACATATAAATGGCAAGCAGACAGTCTAGAGATGAGGTGTTCGGTGTGAACAACGGAGGCACTGCAGAAGATGTCTTTAAGGCGAGCTTGAAAACGTTGAGGTCTCCTAGGAAACTGGTGCAAAATACAGTTAAAAGTGGTGAATCAGGGGCAAAGTCGCCCCCCAATGTCCTGAAACCAGCAGAGGAGAAGCGGACCAAGCCCAGTATCTCCGGACTAAATTCAGCGCTACAGGAAATGAAGTCTCGGCTCGAGGACCTAGCAGCCATTGCTAACGACAGGCTATGCGTGATAAAATAGTGACGCTATCATCACTACACAAGAAAGTAATGGAGATGTGTGCCACCCATAAAGAAGTGACTTATGCAGGGACGTAGACGGATGCGGCAGTCACTCTGCGTAGTATAGGCACGCCTAAGAGGGCAAGGGACCCAAGAGACAAGCTGAGGAGAACACCACCAAAATTGGCAAGGACGGTTGAGGCCCGTCAGCCTTTGAGGAGAATTGGTACCCCGATCCATGCAAAATCCAAATGCGGAGTCCCCCCGGAAGGTAATAAGCCTTTCGACACGGTAGAAATGCAGGGGCGCTAAGTCGACTGGCAGTCAGTTACGAAGAGGCCTAGTGGTAAAGGAAAAGGCAGCGGAGTGTCCAAAAGGAGAAACCATCCTGATGCTTTGATTATCGAGGCAAAGGATGAAATGTCGTACAGCGACATCGTGCGGATTATGACCCACAATGAGGGCCTTAAGGAAGTCAGTAATAATGTCAACCGAATCCGAAAGACGTTGAAGGGAGATGTCCTGTTGGAGATGGATGGCCCAAGGAAGGAAAACCTTCAACAGTTCAAGGTTGCGGTGGGCTCTGCACTCGGTGAGACTGCAAGCATACGCTCGTTAACGCAGGAGACCCAACTGGTGATCCTCGATATCGACACTGAATGGATGAAATCGTAACAGTCTGTAAGGAGTAGTTTGAGATAGAGGTTGGCAGAGGAAATATAAAAAATCTCCGCCCTACCATTGCTGGAACACAGGCGGCTACTCTTAGTTTGCCATCGAGAACCGCAGCATTAAAGCCGGCAGAATAAAAATAGGCTGGACATGCTGCAGAATCCGGGAAAGGCAGCAGTCGCGCAGGTGCTTCAAATGCCTTGAAGTGGGGCATATATCTAGTGCATGCAAGAGGCAACTGTTGCCTAAGATGCGGAGAAGAAGGGCACCCGGTGAAAACCTGCTCGAACAACCCGCGGTGTTTCGTCTGTGCTGCGAGACAACTGGGCGACACCAACCACATAGCCGGTAGTCGAGACTGCCCCGCACAGCGTGAAGGAAGCACGAAATAAAAAACAATGATCAAGTTACTGCAACTTAAGTTGAATCATTGTGTTGCGGTCCATGATCTACTTTCGCAGACGATTCGAGAGCAAGAGCTTGACGTGGCTATCTTGAGCGAGCCATACAGGTGTGGAAACGATGAGTCCTGGTGCTGCGACATAGACCGTAAGGCAGCCATATACGTCTGCAGTGAAATCCGTAGGACCGTTACCTCAAGAAGATCTTTCAGATCCTTCGCGAGAGCGAAAGTAAGTGGCTTTTGGATATATAGCTGTTACTTTCCTCCAAGTTTAGGCATGAGTGAATTTGGAGGGTTGCTGGATGAGCTCGTCACCGACGCAAGAGACTGACACCCTGTCGTCCGGTGATTTTAATGAGCACACCTTCACGAGAGGTGGTAATGGGTCAATAGTGGATCTTACGTTTATAAGTCCCTCTCTGTTCAACTCCTCTAAGTGGACTCTGAGCGACTTATACACTGCGAATGACCACCAAGCCATACGCTGTGAGGTTACTGCGGATAACAATATCCCCAGAACACAGCGATATCCGGTTAGAGGGGGCTACATAGAGTATACGCTGAACCCTCAGACTTCCTGTACGACCCTACAGACACAAGCTTTACACGGACCTGCGGATGATATGGCCATCAGGGCCCAACAGGCCATAAAGCAAGCATGTGACTGCAGCATGCAACCCAGTAGATCTCATAGCCGCCACCAGGAGGCAGTATTTTGGTGGAACGAGGAAATTGTAATAGCGAAACGTAATTGCATTCTGGCACGTAGGGTCTATCAGCGGGCTAGACACTCAAGTCGGTTTCTCGAACTGCGGGAGAATTATTACTCATGTAGGAGATCCTTGAATCGAGCAATCAGAGACAGCAAAAGGCATTGTTTCCTCAAGCTGTGCGACGACGCAGAGAAAGATCCGTGGGGTTAGGCTAATCAGCTGATTGTCAAAAACACCAGGTCATGTAAGCCGGTCCCTCTCTTGGAGCCCATAGAGATGTCTAACATCGTGGCAAATCTATTCCCGCAGCAGCAACAATGGAGTGAGACTAGTAGTGTCGGTGAGAACCAAGAGATGAGCAACTTCTTCCCCTTCGCCACGGAGGAAGTCCTGTCTGTAGCGAAGTGGAAAAAAAATGGCAAATTCCCAGGACCCGATCAGATCCCAAACCAGGCTCTCAAGCTGGCAATGACCCTGCGGCCTCAGTTCTCTGCGGACTTATTCAACCTCTGCCTATCTGAGGGGGTCTTTCCATCGTGCTGGAAAATGCAGACTGGTTCTATGGAAACCGTCAGGAGAACCATCTTCTTATAGGTCAATTTTCCTATTGGACACGGCGGGCAAGGCACTGGAGAAGATTATAGCGAGCAGACTCGTGGAAGAAATAAAGCTAGGAGGGGCCTCTCTCCGTCCCAGTTTGGTTTTAGGAAAGGGCGATCAACTATCGACGCTGTATCGGAAGTGATCAAGATTGCGCAGGAAGCGATCCAGGCAAAACGTTGGGCAGGCGGCGCAAAAGAATACTGCCTTGTGGTCACGCTCGACATAAAGAACGCTTTCAACTCAGCAAACTGGGATTTAATAATGGAGGCGCTTACTGAGTACGGAGTTGCGAGGTACCTGCTGAGAAGACTTCGAAGATATTTCAGGCAGCGGGTCCTTCACTATGACACTTCAGAGGGAGAAGTAGCATACCGTGTAACCGGAGGGGTTCTCCAGGGGTCTGTTCTCGGGCCTCTCCTCTGGAATGTAACGAATGATGGCATCCTTGGACTCTGTTTCCCAGCTAGTGTAAACATTGTGGGGTTCGCGGATGACATTGCGCTAGTGGTGGTCGGGAAGCACATCAGCGAGTCAGTGGAGCGATGTAACTCAGCTATCGAAACTATCTCAGCATGGCTGGACAGTGTGAGTCTCAGTTTAGCGGAACAAAAGACGCAATCACTACTCATCTGCATCCAAAATCGTGGTTAGAGCTACGGTCACAGTCGGCAACGTGGCAATCACAACAAAAAGTTCGTTTGTGTATCTAGGGATTACCCTTGACCATAGGCTCAGCTTCAAAGAGCACTTGACATACGCCAGTGACAGGGCGGCTAGGTCATGCAAGGGCCTCACAAGGATACTGTTAAACACACGTGGGTGTAAACAAGGGCGTAGGCTGCTTCTGCTGAATGCAACCAAATCCATGATGCTCTACGGGGTAGCGGTTTGGGTTAAGGCAATGGATAGGGTTTCATACAGGAGACACCTTGAGAGCGTCTACAGACTGGGAAATTTCCTTTTTTCCAATAAATGAACAAAAAAACAAACTACTGGTGTACCGCAGGGATCTGTGCTCGGCCCAATCTTATGGAATGTGATGTACGATGGAGTGTTTAGCGTGCCTCTACCAGATGAAGTAGAGATAATTGGCTACGCAGATGACATTGCAGTAGTTGCAGTGGCAAAGACGCTCCAGGAACTCCATGGGAAATGCAACTCATCCGTTGTAAGCATTAAAAATTGGCTTTGGCAGACAGGTCTAGAGTTAGCGAACCACAAATCTGAGCTAGTTCTAATCAGCAGCAGGAAGAAGCTTGAAACCCTAAACATTCGAGTCGGGGCACAAGACATAACGTCCGCACTTTTCATTAAATATTTAGGGATACTACTGGATTGTCATCTCAACTTCAACCAAAAGTTTTCAAGCGAGAAAGCGTCGAAGACCTACGCAGCCCTAGCAAGGCTTATGCCGAATGTTGGAGGGCCCAGACAACCAGTGCGTGAGCTACTTGCGGCAGTCAGCAAATCGATTGTCCGATACGCTACACTAGTGTGGTCTGTGCAACCAAATACAAATCGTACATTAAAGGAGCTGCTTCCGTGTATCGGCTCAACTCGATAAGGGTATATTGCGCGTTCCGAACGATTTCAGATGACGTCATTGCAAACTGTAAACCGGTGGACCCATGTCACGTTAATGAGTTGACGGCGATATATGCTTTGATACGGGCAGAGCCTGCCACACATAACCAGGGCGACACACTAACTGCCTCCTGGCAGGAGCGCTGGCAAAGCTCAACAATGGGGCGTTGGACGTTCGAGTTAATACCCAACATCAGTGTCTGGGTGGCCCGAAAACATGGAACTCTGAATTACCACCTCACGCAGTTCCTCACAGGACATGGCTGTTTCCGGGAGTACCTGCACAGATTTAAACATGCAGATGACCCGCATTGCCTGTACTGCACAAACAGCCGGAAAATGCTCGCCATGTTCTCATGGAGTGTACCCGATTTGTGCATCATAGACGAGGTAGGTGAGAACCTTACACCAAATGGCGTGATTAACTTTATGTTAAAGGATAAAGACTCCTGGAACAAAGCTTGCAGTATAATCGTTGCTATAATGCAACAGGTCCACAGAGATGAAGAGTTGAACAGAAGAGTGGTCTAACCTAGCTCTCCCTGGCGAAGTAATGCCTCTATTGGTGGTCCCGCCAGGGTTGAAAAAAGAGCCAGCGTAGGTCGGGGGTGGTTTTAGTACGTAGGCACCACATGAGACTGTTTGTCTGGTAAATCTTGCATGCTAGTAGGTCGGTCTACTAGAATCTTTAGAAGATTTACACCTCCATGACAAATCCAAAAAAAAAATTAAAAATAAAATCCCTTCACCAACATGGTATTCATAAGTTGTTATTATTTAGTATGTATGTATTATTAACTAATAATAAGAACGAGTACTGAAGTTCAATGGAATTGTTTTTTATTTTTCTGTTTGCCACCAATAAAAATGATTTTGAAATAAGTACCTCAATAATTCCTTTCAGCTCACTTATTATAGCTATGCATGTCCCAATAACAATTTTGCCAATTGTTTGAGGAGCAATTGCTGTCACAAATTTGAGATCTTCGTAGCTATTGCAGCTTTGCAAAAATATTAATGTAAGAGAAAGTCGGTGGTGATGAGGAATCGCTAGTCTTATCTGAGTGTCCTGCTTCACTATGCAATACTGAATTTTAGCAAGAAGTTTGTCGAATGTGCCTTTGCTCATACGAACATAATTCTTAAAATCATTAGCAGAAGTATATTTTGTTTTTAATTCTCGGTGGTATGACGTCCGCATGGAATTAATTTTTTACTATGTTTGCAACAGCAACGCATAATCTGCATTTTTCTTAATGCGGTCGCTGTACTCATTGCTATTAATCTGCCATAATGAAGGCAATGCTTTGCACGCTTCAATGAATGTTGTTATCATTTCATCATTTTCCATTTTTAAATAAATTTCCTTTATTGCCTTTGGATATAACAAATACAAAAACAAAATCACAAACAAAACAAATAACAATAAAATATTTAAATAATATTTCTTTCAATTCTACAAAAATTAAAAACTGTATTTCTGTTTTCTTGTTTTTGCTCTTTTTGCAAATTCCTTTTATTTATTTTGTCCGTACACAGCACACTCGTCCATTCACAACGACGATTCCACATTTGTGACATGATATCGCCACCAACACATCAAATGGCTCTCAAATGCAAAAATGAGAGCAAGACATTTGATGATAAATCAAAAAGTTTTGATTTTGCTAAACCATTTGATCAACACGTCAAAGAGCTTCCACTCTCTCTTTTCTCTCACTCACGAAGTATTTGGCGTGTCCATGCCTACCTTAACATAAAAACGAACAACACAAATCGCTTCTCTTAAAGCTACCTAGACATGTTGCAACGGTTGGATGAACAACATGTGAGTGTGTGTGTGAAACAGCATACAACTCATGCGACGAAGGGGTTCATACTAGAGGTGTGCAATGATTATATCCGTACTGCGTACTACTATATTTACTCTTGATATGTACATACATATTTAATATACTATTGTTCATCGTAAATATTATAGTAAAATTCGTACGCGAGAAGAAATGTACATCTTTTTCATGTACTAACTGCAAATGGTTACTAGTAATAATCTTACTCTTTCAAAACGTACTGCACATTTAATTTATGTACTATAAGCAAAAATGTATGTACTTTTTTGTTCTTTTCAAGTATATTTACTTAGTAAGAGCGGTGCGAAGTGAGCGAACATAACACACAAACGAAACAACCACGATCGTGCACATTCTCTCAATTCTATCTCTCTCTTTCTCTCTTTGTCAAAGCGTAGTATGCATACTTGGATACGTGCATAGAACCAACCCATGGTGTAAGAAATAAAGGTGAGGTCAATTTGGCTTGTTACGCTCTCAAAATTCGCTCAATCTCATTTTTTAGTAAATAAGTATCTTCAGTGTATTAAAACGCTGAAAAACACGCATTTATTGTAGAAAATGTAAAAATTAGTTTTATGAAATTAATTTTTTGCGTTTTGATCAGCTGTGTTTGGAGAAATTGTGTTCAAAATAAAATGATTAAAAGAAAATATAAATTGAAAATGCGGTCTGGTATTTTTCATTTTCCCTGCAATAAAGAATTGAGGAAACAATGGCTTCAATTTTGAGTGATTATTGGTGAGTGTGTGAATACCACTTCAGAGATGAAGATTTCTTACGCAAAGTCCAACTAGAACGTGGTAAGACTGCAGATTAATTATATACAACGTTCAATTATCAACAAAATAATTTCTATTTTTAGGACAACAACGAAGAATGAAACTGAGAATAGGAGCTGTGCCGTCAATTGAGATTTATGAAGAAATTGAATTCCTAGACGGTGAATATGGTGATGATGGTGATTCTTCCTACGGTAATGTTAACAGTTGTTCCAATGTTATTTTCCCATACAGTAACGGAATGAGTAATGCAAGATGCTTCTTTCGGCAATCTACAAGGGGAAAACTGGATAGAGTGTCATGAGCTACTCGTATTAGATACGGTAAATGTTTTTATTATTTGTGTAAATTTGTAAATTAATAATTTACAATGTAGACAAATTCTTGATTCGATCTTATGAATGTGAGAGTACCGTGATCTGACAGCAGAATCCGTAAGCATGCATTTGGGCTTGAGTTAGATGTACAAATGGAAATTCTGGACAAAATGTCGAACCTAATGAAAGGAATGAAAGTGGGAAGGAGGCAAACTTTAATCCCTTTCCAAAAAGGTAAACATAGTTAATAACACTTTTTCTTAGTTTAAACTCGTATAATTCTTAATTGCAGGTATTATACAAAACAACAACGATACGAAGCTTTTATTCAACTATCTTCAGGGAAAATATGGCATAAAATATATATTGACATATCGACTTAACCAAGATATCCTGGAAAAATTCTTCGGCCTTTTAAGAAGTAAAGGTGGACTCCATGACGATCCTGATCGCCAAGAATTTAAGTACAGACTGAAGAATCACCTTCTGGGCCACAATACTGGCATTTTAACCTCAGAAGGAAACACTTTGGATGATAGCACTGAGGACTTGTCAGTGCCAACAGCATCTATGACAGGTAATGAAGATATATTCTCATTATTTATAATCAATTATTAACATAATTATATCTAATTTAAAAAAAAAAACAAAGCGAGGATTTTGACAAACATTAAAGGGCTACCAGAAATAGTTGAAGAGCCAGATGACATTGGAGTCAGATGCACTGGAAAATTTCACAGGATACATCTGCCACAAGATGAAAGACTGCCTGGACTCAAACGATGTTAGTATTGCTGAGGCACCTTACACTTGGATCGATCAATTGAGCGAAGGCGGTCTTTTTAAACCGTCAATGCATTTGATGCATAAAATAAATGCGATGGAGCAGATATTTCGGAAATTCAACGGCGACAAAATTGTTATCGGGAAAAATTATTTACAAATGCACATTGATGCAGCGAAAGACATTCAATGCCACCCCAATGTATAAAACTGTTTTTTAGGGCACGAATGTTTTTTAACATAAGGAGACTTAATCGTCAATTAATGAATACCCAATGTAGGACATACAATAAATTGAATAAAATACTGAATTAAACAAAAAAGACAGTACATTTTGTATGTTTCATACAC
>JAWNKV010000653.1:0-127991 GCA_035041805.1 Amiota mariae | reverse complement strand
ATAAAGTCATTATCCCATTCCCTTCGGAATCTAAGACCAGCACAACGCCTCATATGACACAACCTATGACAATTATTACACTCAACTGAGACAATATTGCTTTGTATAGCATTGTCACAGATGGGACATACCCGTTCCATATAAGAAGCAGAATTGCGACTTATATTTTGCGGAGCCACCAAAGGTGTGAGCGGTTGTGGCCACGGCTGAAATGAAGTACTCTGTTGTTGTGCACAACAAGGAGCAACATACTACACTGGCCGATCCTTCAAGGAATTTAACCCAGAACAATTCATAAGATGACACCATTCCATACAGCTAAAGTATTGGATAGAGGCAGAACTCTTACCAATCCTCTTACTGCACACGGAACAAAACCAAATCTTTGGACCTGGATTTTGTTCAATACCAGCACGGATTAAGAGGATTTTGAGCAGATGCGCTGGTAACAACTGCTCTCCTTGGAAAAAAAAGGCATGCATGCATACATACCTGCATCCTCGCGGCTGAAATGAGTGGTCCTTGGCCGACTGTTGTTGTCGTGTACTTCCGGGACGTAGACCCAACCACTCGAGAGAAGCTTTTTGTTTTGGTCGATTGTGTTGGCTGCAAAACGAAGTTTGCCGGGCCGTCTAGTAATACATGGTGTAAGAAATAGGGGTGATGCCAATTTGGCCTGTTACGCTCTCAAAAATTGCTCAATCTCAATTTTTACTAAATAAGTATTATAAGTCTATTAAAACGCTGAAAAACACCCATTTACTGTTGAACATTACGTGAAAGTGCATTGAAACTGTAAAAATTAGTGTTGTAAAGTCAATTGCTTGCGCTTTGATCAGCTGTGTTGGTACGGTGAAATCGTGTTCAAAATAATATTATTAAAATAAAATGGCGAGTAACCAAAGTAGGACATATAATAAATTGAATAAAATAATAAATTAAAAAACAAAACAGCAATTTTTCTATTTTTCATAGAATTTTCAGGCAGTTAAATATGCACATTATAACATATGTAAACAATGAACATATGATAGTGTTGTGCAGCGTAAAAATTAAGAAATCAGACGAGAGCACAAGGACTTTTTTGTGAGAGCGACACTTAACTGTAAAAAATTGGCGTCATCTCTATTTCTTACACCCAGAAAAGTTGAGAGCTGTCCTGCTTTACAAGTCTACTCGCTGGCAATTAGTGCTCTCACAGTCACAAATTCTTTCATTTTCAAAGTGAATTTACATCAAGGCAGCTGAGAGTATTTCAGTTGTGTAGAAAACTGCGCGACTACTGTGCTTATCAAAATACAGAATACAAATTTGTCAAGAAATACTCCAAGATATTTGACTATCTCCATGTTTTTAATGACATCACCATTTGGATCAGATCTGATACTAAATTTTTTCCAGTTTTTACGAATATTACGGTTGCATTTATTTACCGGTTGTCTGAACAGTATCGTGTCACATATTCCTGTATTGATTTATAAATGCCAGTTATACGTATAGCGTCTCACCATATCAAATTTGATTTGCAGATTATGATTAATTTCGTCAATTGCACTGTAAATTACGATATCATCCGCAAATGCAATAATATCGTCAACTTCCTTTAGAAGATCGTGTAGATAAATGTTGAACAGTACTGGTGAGTCAACTGTGCCCTGTTGGAGTCCGTTAACCATTTTGAATGTGTTTGGGCTCATATGTTCTGCATTATAAACTTTGAACTTTGAATGATGTACGTACCGCACGAAATGACAAAAATTTTGAAAACACTGAAATAGATTGGCATGTGGACAAAATAAACAAGGTGTTAACTCAAACTGTAGAATTAAAGATTCCCAAATTTCATATGAAAAAAT
Organism: Amiota mariae; assembly: GCA_035041805.1. Lineage (NCBI taxonomy): Eukaryota > Metazoa > Arthropoda > Insecta > Diptera > Drosophilidae > Amiota > Amiota mariae. The sequence continues at coordinate 126,135 of JAWNKV010000653.1, read as the reverse complement.
ACATGAATAAAATACTAGAAACACTATACACTGAAAAAAGCAAAACACTAACTTTAATTAAAAAACACAATAGACAAGATCATAACTACAAAATACGGAATTAAATACACTAAAAGTTAAATTAAAACTCATAAAAATATTAATCAAAGAAAGCATAAATATGTCAATAAATAAACAAATTAAGAACGCACTAACCAAAATTGATCCTACTGCCTCACAACACATGTTTCAACAAATTAAAAATAGTCTTTCAAATGAATAAAACAATAGACCTAAAGTCAATTAAAATTCCATTTGATCTCAAAGAAGTGATTCATAATGCCCAAGTACAAGAAGATCTCATTGAAACGGACAGCAGTTCCTTTTTCATTAGAGATCATGAAACTATACTGAATCCAATAGGTACGTATTTTGAATCAATTCATTCTTCTAAAGAAAATAATGATGGTAATAGTATTCACAACCTAACTCAGATATGCATCAATCGATTTTTACAAATTAAAAATCAATTCGAGACAAACCTTTTAAGGGAAACCATATTTGATTCTCAAAAAAAAAAGCAAATAACTTAAACGAAGAGCAATTAAAAGAGTACTTTATAACAAAAGACGAAGTCAAACGTATACTGTTAATAATTTTTTTCTCTCTCAAATGGTAGATTGCCGAAAAAAATACAGATTCGAATCTCATAAGTAATATTCGTCCAATCAGCTTATTTCCAAATATTAGAAAGTTATTCGAGATATGTGTCAACATAAACATCTCTAAGCACTGCAAGAAAGCAAAAATTATAAGCAACAAACAATTTGGATGCAAACACAGACATTACACTATACATGCAATTAACTGTCTGGTGTCAGAAATCAATTGGAACTGGAACAAAAAATATTGCGTTGTAGCAGGCCTTATTGATCTGGAAAAACATGTACAATATGATCAATTTAAAGTTGTCGTTGTATCAAAATAACAACAAACCAATTATTAGACTGACGCAGCAAAGACCATATATACAATAGACATGACAATTCGAACTTCGAAAATGTGTTTCGTTTAGGAAATAATAGGTGACATAATATTGTAGGGTTTTAAAGGAAATGGAGAAATTTATACACTGACTGATTTAAACATTGTAGGAATTATTCTTTCCACAAAATATATCTTTATGTCTGCAAAACTTTCTAACTTTTCTAATTTTGACAAAACACGGAAAACTAAAACTTATTTTAATCACTTGTGGTCTTATCATTGAAAATAATTATAGAAAGGCAAAAGTATAAAATCTGTCCTGTAACGAAAAAGTGTGGCGGAAATGAAATAAAAAAGGAATGCAACAATATTTGCTTTGCGTGTCGCACAGAAAGTAAAAGTAAACAAGCAAACGCAAAGAAGAAACGATTAAACTTGCAGACGACAAGTAAAACGTCACTCTTCAAAAGGTAGCGGTTGTTTTTCGTTGGTGTGTCCCTTTCGAATGAACCTTCTTGTATGTCCGTCCGCCTCGCGTCTGTGCAAAATACCGTACGTTTAGTTGGTGTGTGAATGAAAAATTAGTTACAGCAATGACTGGAGCCAAAAGAACTCGTTTGTGGAGAGAACGAGTAAAATTAAAAAAAAAGAAAAACAATCAAATGCTGCTACGATTAAAAAAACTCCAATATCGAAAGATGAAAAAACTCGCTTGTGTAGAGAACGAGCAAAATTAAAACAAAGTAAAGAACAACCAGATGCTGACACAATTGAAAAATATCGATCAAGAATAAAAAAAACGAATATCGGTTAAAATTAAAAATGTTGGACAAAAACCGTATAACTTGGTTGCAGAATTATGTTCAAAAACAATTTTATGACGATAATTTGAACTGTATCTGCAGCTTTTGTGAACGCTTTTGGTGGAAATCGGACGTAGCCCACAGAAAATGATGATTTTTTTTTTAAATTAACTAGTGGAAAATTAATTATATAAATAATAAAAAGCAAAAGAATGAAGAATCTACAGACAACGACAGCAATGATGATTGCAGCATTTCAAAACGCCCATTTTGATTTATCATAAAAATATAACCAAAGACTATTAAAATATATATACCAAATAAATAATCTCAAAATTATTTATGAGTTTTTTATTCACATTCAACCGTAAAATTTTGCAGGTCATTTTCAATGATACCGTCGTTAGTGATTTATCGCAGATTGTTCATTTTTTTTTTTTAGTAGCTTTGTGTTGTGTTAACATTGTCAAAACTTTATTTGCTTTATATTTTCTGAGAAATTGGTATTTTATTTATATTTTAAATCTCTCCTCGTTTGAGGTATTATATAGATTCAATAGTGATCATTTACTAGTTATTTTATGCATTATATCACATTAGAGATGATACATAACTCGAACGAGTTACGCTCCGTTGTGAATGATGAAAGAGGACTGTGATCCGTTTTGGTTTCATGTTCATTCTAGCATACCACGTATAAATGTTTTCTTGAAGCTTTGTATCTTTATTTATAACCTGCAACTGTGTTATTATACACATTAATTAAATCTTAATTAAATGTACATAAGTATGTAATCTCGTCTTATCTTATGTAATAATAATCTATGTGTTTGAGAAATTTTCCTATAAAAAATCGATTGAATTTTAAGAAATTTTATGTTTACTATTTTTTTATGTTTATTTTATCAAAACATACAATTCGTTAGCATAAACATAATATGATGGTTATGATTCAAAATTACTATAACTATGCTATAGGGAAAATAAAATATCTGCTCATCATTAGCAACTTACAACTTGGAGTCGGTTTTTAAAAGTGGTGCCAGTTTCTGGCTTAACATAATGTTGCCAGCAATCTTTAATTTACCCTTCATAAAAGCAGCTTGTGGATTTAATTTGCCCACAGCCAAATCGACCATATCCTCATCAGAGATAGTCAATGTAGTGTCCACTTTTACGCCTTGCGCTGGTCCCTCATATACTTTGCAATTTTTGCAGTCCAGAGCTGTTGGGCGTAAAACAATTAAAATAGTATTGATTTTAAAATACATAATTGTTTAACCAAATACAAATTGTTGATTAATTAAATACAAATCAAGTTAAAATCGTCACCACTACAAACGGTAGTGCTAGAGCAAAGAGCGAAATGTGTACTTTGAACATCAAGCCATATTGTATTGTAGATACTAAATCCACTTAATTCAAATTATAAATTATAGAGAATGTTGAATTTTGTATTTATTAAAACTTACTCCACTCTTTTGCGACCTTTTCATCTTTTGTGATTTTATAAAGGAAAACACCATTAATGCCTTTTGCTTTAGCTTTATTGCCTTTAATGCCATCTAGGATTTTTTGAAAGACTGCGTCAGATTGCAGAGCCATGATGTTTAATTATTTGAAGTGTGGTGTTTTTGTTCTAAGGTAAAGTAAACTGATTTCGTTGTTCGTTTTCCTTTAAAGACACGTTACTCACACTTAGATTAGAAAATAACAAAGCAATAATATTTATGTTTTTTTACTGCATAGAAAGCTTTCTACCATAATCAATAGCCATCGCTATTCGTTCTCGTGCTCGCTATCAAACCTAATCGTGAAGGTGAATGGTCTAAAGTCGCATGAAAAGTTTTATGAGAACTGTTAATTTGACAGCGACTGCTGTTAAAATAAAATACCGCTGTTAATTTGACAGCGACTGCTGTTAAAATAAAATACCGCTGTTAACTTAACATTTACTGCTTTATTTATGAGTAATTTTACATATTACTTTTAAAATTTTTATTTTCCTCTTTTTATTTGATGTTTCAGATTTAGTATGTGTTCTGTTAATTTATTATATATAAACTACATCAACTGTGATAATAATCTAAGCAGTAGTTTGTGAAAAGGTCTCTGGGTTAAGACCGCTTTTCTTCATTTCCACAGCAATGGAAAATAAATAATCATAGCATTCAGCCCTGTAAATAAAAAATGTTTAAGTATGACAACCCATTGAATTGCTACCACTGTTTCACACTAAATTTGACATTAAGCGAGGTGTGTCCCAAAAGTCCGCATTTCTGTACCTAAACGGAGATCAGATCCGTTTGGGACACACCTCGTATGCCCTTTTAATACTACATTGTTTTGGCTTTCTCCCAGCTTTGTCCCCATACATAGACGCCATGCCGGCGGACTAATATTGCTGAACAACTGGGATATTCTAGCATAGCAGCGTACATAGAATCAGCTAAGTCACGTTCCTGTGGTGTATTTTCAATAATAGGTACTACTAGTTGTTCATCATAGCGTAGATAGCGCTTCTCGAAATCATTATAGATGCCCTTAATAAAAAGGAAGATTTGAATATATAAATTTTAAGTTTTTCTGATACTATTATCAATCCATTTATACTTTGATCATTTCCAAATGAGAACAGCGAAATTCTTTGCCCTGCCATAGTAGTGTCGCCATTACAGCATGCTGTGAATGTGTATGTATGACAGTTTGAGCATCGCGATGCCGATAAGCAAGCATAAACAGTGGTGTACATTGGCTCTTGCTCAAACTAAAATTTTGTTTATAACAATTGTACAACTCATAAGAAACCGCATACATACGAAATGTAGCACTACTGTACTCACTGCTTGTAATCCGGTGGTAATTGTATATCCTTGCCATCAATATTCTGTACAAATAGATCTTCTGGTAATATACGTTCTTTCTGAACACCCGATGGAGCCAAGTAAATTTCATTTCTGACAAAAAGAGCAAACATATTGAAATACATGGAAATAGGGTACGGAACCACTGAGTATATACTTACTTGTCTCTAATGCTAATACCACCGCCAGTACCGGTAACCCATCCAAGATTGTAGAATTGCTTGCATAGTGCAGGTATTAGATGACGTGGATGATCTGCTTGCAATTCCTTAAAAATAGACATAGTAATAATTCTTACGATGTTGCTTCTGCTACTGTGAGATTGATTCTAATACAACACTGCTGCTTCCGTTAGACAAAAGATAAGGCAAAATTGCCTTATCATAAAAATAAACAAAAGAATTCTACAGACAGGTTGTATCAGCAACAGCGCTAACATATGTTAGCATTACTGTTAATAGTTAAACAATTTTTAGTGTTGGTTGAATAATAAATCCATAATTCTTTAGCGGCCCATACATTATCCGATTTATTGTACAACTTATAGAACGGAACACTGCGTGTTGGTGACACAACATGTGCGGGGAAAGTTGCATGCCAGTTGTATAAAAAAACAAAACAATTTTGATTTTGGTTGTTTGACACTTCACATAATGTATGGCTGGCTTTATACCTTTCACATTAGTGTAAATTGGACTTTCACTTATTCCTGATGATTAATAGCCTTTTCACACTGGGTCATAATTCAAATCAATGGTGATGCAGCGCTGATCCATATCAAAATCGACAACAACATCTACATCAAGAAAAAGTGATGTCATTTAAGGATCGTTGTTGTAGAATGTGTTGCAAATAAAGTCACATCAAATCTTATTCCGATTTTGATGCGGAATTTAGGATGGTCAGTCGCGTTAGTGTTGGGAAATTTCTGCCTTATTTTTAAGTCTTTTTCGAGTGTCTTTATGCTTTTTTGTTGCGCTCCAACATAAAATAGCTGATCAATGCACAAACAATTTGAAATAAATTTTAAATTGTAATTATTTTTTTAAATTTTACTACACGAATTTTTTGCATATACTGCAAATTGTTCTTAATTTTATATTTTTCACAGAATTTCCATTTTAATTTCTCACAATTAGCCACAACGTTCTAAAAAAACAAAAAACAGCTCTTTATGATTCAAAATTGAAAATCTGAACGAAAATATACATCATTGCAATTCAGTGTAGTGTGAAAAGGCTATAAAACTACATATACGACGATCGCATTGGATGCTTTTCAGGCTTTGACGACAAAAGTTGTATTGTATTAATTTGTATAAAGTTAACTATGTGAATATCTGTAGCTGAAACTACACAAACGACGTTAGCTTGCAAATCGACTTTTGGTGCTTTCGTGCAGCAAAATACAAAAGTTGAAATGTATGGAATCATATGAAGCGAACTACATAGCTTCATCGCTAAAGCTAGAACGCCAAAAGTTGATCAACTTCAACTTCAAATGGAAACAGTATTGGTAAATGGAAAAAACTGGTTTGTAAACCAGAAAACAGCTGTGTGTGAACCAAAAGAACTGCTTGATCGCGTGGTGAATGACAAGAAACTGATTTGGTAAATGGCAATATCTTTGCAGTATTTATGTTGAACTTGATGGCAGACTTTCCTATCTATTTAAAAAGTTATTCCAATTCAATTTATTACATGATAATAGAAATACATACTTTTCATAGTTTTCTACAATAATTACTTTCTTAAATTTTCAAATTCACAGCTGTTTTTTACTGAAGTCAATAACGTTGAAGTCGTTTGTGTACCTCGACGTTGTTTGTGTATTTTGAAGCTGCTTGCTGCGTTTGTCGACAATGCAGCTTGCCGTTGAATTCGTTTGTGTATCTCAACCTTTAAAGCGTCCAAAGCTCGCGAAGCCACAAAGCGTGCGTTGTAGTTTCAGATTTATACTCGACTTACAGTGAGCATTAAATGCAGCATTCAAACCCCTACAGCTGTTTTGGTTATACATACAAATGAAAGGTTGTGGCTAATAATAAGAAATTAAAATTGACATTTTGTGAAAAATCATGTATTTTAAATTAAAAACATTTCGCAGTGTTTACAAACCGTTCTTCCTTTTTCATGCTTGCTACCTATTTTATTAAAATTTTAATAACAAATTTAGAATTTAAAACTTAATTAAAACTGTTGTGTGGTACCCACCATCAGCTGTTTAATAATGTTGCGCAACAAAAAGAGAGGAAGCCAGTCGAGAATGACCAAAAAAAAAAAAAAAAAAAAAGGATGGCCAAAAAGAGAATATTATTTAACCCTGTGCAGTGACATAAATATGTTATAAATAAAGTTGGAGATACACAAACGACTTAAAAGTTGAATTATTAAAAAAAGGAAGTATGTATTTTTATTATCATGTAATAAATTGGAATAACTTTTTAAATAGATAGGAAAGTCTGCCATCAAATTTAACATAAATACTTGCAAAGAATTTGCCATTTACCAATTCACCACGGTCACCACCAATGCACCAAAAGAAATTCACCATGTGGTCAAGCAGTTGTTTTGGTTCACAAACAGCTGTTTTTTGGTTCACAAACCAGTTCTTTTTCCATTCACCAATACTGTTTTCTGTTGAAGTTGTTCAACTTTTTACGTTGCTGCTTCGCGAGCAAACTATGTAACTCGGTCCATACGATTTCATACATTTCAACTGTTTCTGGTGATGATTCTCCTCACAACACGGTTCACCTTTTCAACTGTCCCATAAAACCGACCCAGTTGACTTATGGCTTCGACCGATAGAAGTAGCTTCTTTTTAAGGACTTGATATGTAGGTGTAAGAACTTTACCAATTTTTTCCAAAAACTAATTAAGCAACGTTAATTAAAAATTTTTTTTTTTTCAATTTTTTCTTTTGTTCCCTCTGCTGCACACAAATTTTCATTTCCTTTACCTTTCATTATCATGCATACTAGACATGTGCAATCGTTCATTCACATTGCCTACAAAAGTTGTAATTCATGAATGCATTCAATATTAGTATGTACAACGAAACTTGTATGTTGTATATGTTTTGCGATAAGAAACATTGTATATGTATTTGCTATATGCAGCCTGAAAAATATTGTTTTGGCATGAGTATAGTGTTTGAATTTGAATATAGTGTTAGACTGGAAGCGAGGCAATCTAAATTTTTTTTGTTAAGAAATAATTATCGAATCTAATATCTATATCTATCTACTTATTATATTATACATATAAAAATGAATCGTCGAAATGTATGTAAGGGGCTAACTCGAGAACGGCTGGACCAATTTTGATCAATTTTTTTTTTTTGTATATGTGGGATCACCTAGAAGGTTTGCATCTATATTTGGACCCGGTAGGTGGCGCTGTTGTCCAAATATAGATAGTTTTATAACATTTTTAGGGTTCCGTACTCATAGGGAGCTAACGGAACCCTATTACTAAGCTTAGACTGTCCGTCCGCCCGTCCTACTCCTGCTCTATCTCATGAACCGTAATGTGTAGAGAGTTGAAATTTTCACAGAGTGTGTAATTCACTTGTGTGTAAAAAGACAAATACTAAGCATTTTTAGAAACATTGTTCTTTAATTTAACATTTTCTTTAACAAATTTTTGTTTTTTGTAGTATACTTTTAAGCTGTTAATTATAGTATACTTTTAGGCTGTTAAATATACACATAATTTAAAATTTTAAGCAAAAATCTTGTACGATGGTACGAAACCCTCCATATGCGAGTCCGACTCACAATTGGCTGAGTTTTTTTTAACATTTCTTCTTTTGGCGCAAAATATACTGAAACGATTTTAATAATTTTTTTTTTTAAAGAACAAATGAATCCTAATGTATCAATTTGCATACTTATTTTTTTAATTATTTAAAGTATATATATATATATATGTACTATTTTTTAGTATCAAGTGTTTGGAAAACCACTGCACCACCAAGCACAAAACGTTTTTTCGTTGTTAATGCTGCGTTGCTTCTTGAAATTTCTTTGGTTGTTGTTATTTTTGTATTTTTTCCTCTCATTTATTAGTCTCTGAGTACGCTCAAGAAATTGCGTTTGCCCTCAACATTGTTGTTGTTATTAATTTGGCAAACCTATACACAAACATTTTATTTATCTGTCGTTAATGCTTTGCTACTTCTTGAATTGTGTGTTGTTTTCGTTATTGTTGTAAAATCGCAAGTAAAAGAGAGCAAATGTGTGTCTCTCTCAAAGCAAGCACAACTATCGTTATGAAAATTTCGATTGATAGCGGCAATAGGCACAAGACCGAAGATAAACATTAGAAGCACATTGGTTTTGTTGTTGCTGTAACAGCAGGGGAGCTGCAAGTAGAAATAAGCATGCAATTAATAAGGAAAAGGAGAGGGTAAAGGAAACGGTAATTTGTAGCTCATCACGACCAGACTTATAGCGACCACTGTCAAGAGTATCGCTTATGAAGGAAGCAATATCTTCCTCGTATATTCTGACGTCATTACGAATATGTCTGGGGGGAATAACGCCCATAATAGTGCTATAGTTGGGGTGTGCACTCATATGTGTTGCCAATAAAAACTACTTAGAAAGCAGCTCATTATGTTGGCGAACCGATAAAGCTTTTGCTTCCTGGTGGAGATGGTCAATACTGGCCATCTGGAAGAAACCGGTCACTGTTCTAAGAGCGTTATTCTGACTTACTTGCAGGTGCGGCATAGTTGAGGGCGGAACGTCCAATTGCCTTATAGGTGGTATTTAAAATCTCCTTCTCCTTTCCCCAGGAAGTTCCCGCTAAGACCTTAAGCACTTTATTCCTCGTAATCACACGATTAAAGGTGTTGTTTGTAGAGCAAGCTGTCGAAAGTTACACCAAGAATCTTCAGATGAGAAATAGTTGGAACGCCTTAAACCCTCAACAAAAATGTCCAATTCCATAGAAACCTCCTTAGTCCAGGAGGTAAAAATGGAAGATGTTGATTTGGACGGTGAGAGCTTAATGTTGCGGCTACAGAAGAAATCAGAGATTTCCCTGAGAGAATTATTTATCCGGCCGCAAATTTCGTTCACATTCACACCCGAGGAAAAAATGGTACAATCGTCAGCATAGGTTACTAACTTGATGCCTGAAGGTGGTAATGGCATCTTGGACATATATAGACAAATGCTTTTCTACCATGAAGGTAGTTTTTTAGCCAGCGTTTGGTGGTTACACTCAGTGTGGTACCAAAAAGATCCTGCAGCAAGACTGCATGATTGACAGTGTCAAAGGGTTTCGTCCGATCTAATGTCACCACAACTGTCCTTTCGCATGGCCTCACATGATTGAGTCCATTAGCAATATATGTAGCAACCTTGCTCAGGGCCGAGGTAGTGCTGTGCCCCTTCCTGAAACCATGCTGATGATCTGCAGTAGTGGTTAGTTCTGTCATTGTCGGAAGAATCAAAGACTCCAGAACTATAGCCAATAAAGTTTAGTGAGGTACGAAATCGCTACTGGTCCCAAATGTTTGAGCATAAGCATCGAAATACCATCAGGGCTTTAGAAGGCTTCGCGTTGCGAATCGCAGCTTTAACTTTACCAGAACTAAATTCCTCCGGCATAACTTCATGTTTGGTGTTTTTAAACCTACGTATGGAAGACCGCTTCTTCCTGCTGTTATTCGAGGGATACATAATAAACTGATGACAAAATTGAGCGTCACATTTTTTAGCATTCCCTATTTGTTTCCCCTCAAACATGACAAAAGATTGAGCTTTACGCTGTGGCGCACCAGAAAGGCGTCTAATAGTATCCCACAGCTTACGAGATCCAGGACTACATGAATCAAGATGATGAAGCCATTTCGCTCTACGATGATCCGAGACATGTTTAGCGATCTCAGGGTTCATCCCAGCTAGACGTTCATCACTTGTATCAGAAGCCCGAATCTGATCACGTAAATTCGCTAAGCGTGCAGCATACGCTGGAAAATTTGGTCTTAAAAGATGAAATTTACCAGCGGGAATATACTTCTTCGCGGCTTTATTGATCGCGTGCCTGAAAGCTTTCTCTCCCAGTCTAGAATCATCGGGAAAAGGGAAGTGACTTAAAGTATGATCTGCCGAAGCCTGAAATTCTGCCCAGTTCGCTTTTCCATGATTGATATAAACCCGATTGTCACAAGTCACAAAAGCAAAAAAGGTTTAGTTATATCAACAAGAATAGGAGCATGGTCAGAACTCAAAGCAATATCGACAGACCACCCGCAAAATGCTAAAAGCGGTGCACTGACGATGGTAATGTCAGGAGAGCTTGCACAGCTCATCCGGGTAGCGGTATCTTCATTGATCACGCTAAAATCAGATTGATCAATGTGATCAGCAATGCTAACACCACGATAGTCATCTCCTAATAGGCAGAACCAAAGTTCATGAAGTGCATTCAGATCACCTAAGATGATACGGTGATCACATGACCTAGCATTGGATGATAGCCTGGATCACAACCGCTCACCAGCTTAATTTCAACATAACCGGGCTGTATAGCCAGGCATTGAATCTCTAAGAAAGGATCAAAGGGACTGACAGAAGGTAGGAAAAAAGGTCTAAAATTCACCGTGCGATGAACAATGAAAACCAGACCAACCCCACTATTCCTACTTCTGTCTTGCCTAACCACACAATGACGCCAGACCACATGAGCTAGTTAACTTAGTTTCCTGAACAGCTGCCAACAATATTTTATTCTGAACCATATAATCTGCAATCTCCACATATTCCCACGCAACCCCTTACAATTCAACTGCATAATCCTGAAAGAATCAAACAATTGAGAAGACGTAAGGCTACGAGCACGCGGTGTTGACAAATTTTGCGGCGGAAAAAGTAGAGGTGACTGTTCGATTGGATTAAGGTAAAAATGACCGGATGGAAAACGACGAAGTCATTATCCCATTCCCTTCGGAATCTAAGACCAGCACAACGCCTCATATGGTACAACCTATGACAATTATTGCACTCAACTGAGACAATAATGCGTTGTATAGCATTGTCACAGATTGGACATATCCGTTCCATATAAGAAGTAGAATTGCGACTTATATTTTGCGGAGCCACCAAAGGTTGTGGCCATGACTGAAATGAAGTACTCTGTTGTTGTGCACAACAAGGAGCAACATACTGCACTGGCCGATCCTTCAAGGAATTTAACCCAGAACAATTCATAAGATGACACCATTCCATACAGCTAAAGTATTGGATAGAGGCAGAACTCTTACCAATCCTCTTACTGCACACGGAACAAAACCAAATCTTTGGACCTGGATTTTGTTCAACACCAGCATGGATTAAGAGGATTTTGAGCAGATGCGTTGGTAACAACTGCTCTCCTTGGAAAAAAAAAGGCATGCATGCATACATACCTGCATCCTCGCGGCTGAAATGAGTGGTCCTTGGCCGACTGTTGTTTTCGGGTACTTCCGGGACGTAGACCCAACCACTCGAGAGAAGCTTTTTGTTTTGGTCGATTGTGTTGGCTGCAAAACGAAGTTTGCCGGGCCGTCTAGTAATACATGGTGTAAGAAATAGGGGTGATGCCAATTCGGCCTGTTACGCTCTCAAAAATTGCTCAATCTCAATTTTTACTAAATAAGTATTATAAGTCTATTAAAACGCTGAAAAACACCCATTTAGTGTTGAACATTACGTGAAAGTGCATTGAAACTGTAAAAATTAGTGTTATAAAGTCAATTGCTTGCGCTTTGATCAGCTGTGTTGGTACGGTGAAATCGTGTTCAAAATAATATTATTAAAATAAAATGGCGAGTAACCAAAGTAGGACATACAATAAATTGAATAAAATAATAAATTAAAAAACAAAACAGCAATTTTTCTATTTTTCATAGAATTTTCAGGCAGTTAAATATGCACATTATAACATATGTAAACAATGAACATATGATAGTGTTGTGCAGCGTAAAAATTAAGAATTCAGACGAGAGCACAAGGACTTTTTTGTGAGAGCGACACTTAACTGTAAAAAATTGGCGTCATCTCTATTTCTTACACCCAGAAAAGTTGAGAGCTGTCCTGCTTTACAAGTCTACTCGCTGGCAATTAGTGCTCTCACAGTCACAAATTCTTTCATTTTCAAAGTGAATTTACATCGAGGCAGCTGAGAGTATTTCAGTTGTATACAAAACTGCGCATTGTGTGTTATTATTTGCATACACTGCGAATTGTTTTCAGTCATGTATTTTTCACACAATGCCTATTTTAATTATCACAATTAGCCACAACGTTATAATGTATGTACATATTTATAACCAAAACAGCTGTTTTTTAAGCGAACCCTCTGTATGAACGTTCGCTGAAAAAGCAACAATTTTTAAGCAGTGTGAAAAATTATCTCGGTGCATGTTAGTATGTTTTTGTCACACTTTCATTTTCTTATACGGCGTTTATACGATAGCTGATTTGGTGTTTAGTCAGCTCGGGTCGACTAAACCCACTTGTTTTTAGGTGTTTGTACGTGCAATAGTCGAGTACGAAATAAAATGAGACAGAAGCATCACTTTCTTCATTTTTATTGTCCACACTTGAAACACTTAAAGACATATTACTGGTTAAACTAAATTCTGTATATTTTCACTTACCTGGGTGTGTTGATGGATCTAAAGCTGCATTTTGGGTCGCATATTTCTTGTATCACATGTAAAGCTAGAGATGTTTTAGGATACATTAAACGTTGGTCTAAAGAGTTTAATGATCCTTACACCACCAAATTATTATTCACTTCTTTGGTTAGGCCAATACTTGTATATGCTTCATGTGTTTGGGATCCACAGTTTAAAAAGTATAGTGATAGTATTGAGTCAGTTCAAAAGCAATTCTTTCTTTTTCCACTGTGTCACTTACACTGGGACCCCAATATAAACCTTTCATCTTACCCAAGCCGTCTTAAACTAATCCGCCTACCGAAATTATCCAGTCGCAGAACGACTCTTGGTGTCACATTCTTGTACAATCTAATTGTAGGCAGCATCTTTTCCCCTTCCTTGCTTGGTAGTATTAATTTTAATGTTCCTTCTCGGGTTACAAGGAATTATTCTCCTATACGTGTTGGTACATGTAAGACTATTTATTTGCAGCATGATCCTTTTCGTGTTTTATGTGAATCATACAATCTATACTATGACCTTGTATCTAATTCTATTTCTTCCGATCATCTAAAATCTAGTCTCTTAGCTCTCCTTAACACATAGTATTCTTTTAACTATTTAACTTAATTTCGCACACTTTATTTAAATTTATCTTAATAGTGCTTTATGATTAGTATAAATGGCTGATGATATTAGTTCTGTAGCCGTATAGTAGTCAATTAATTTGTTTTGCATGTTACTAATCTCCAGCAGTTCAATACCGAAGTGACTTGTGGTCGATATCCAGATGTCCAGAACGATTGAAATTATTGCTTGCATAGCTAAATCGAACACTGCTCTGCCCAGAAATAGTAAACGAAACAGTAATCAAGCACAAGCACTTCCAAACAGCTAAACTCTGCTGCTACTATATATAAAAATTGGTGCTTCATAAAATAAACAGTAAAAAGAAAAAAATCAGCCAAGTGTGACTCGGACTCGCACACGGAGGGTTCCGTACCATCGTACAAGATTTTTTGCTTAAAATATAAGATTATGTGCATATTTAATAGCCTAAAAGAATACTACAATTAACAGCTTAAAAGTATACTACAACAAAAAAAAAAAAATTTTAAACAAAAGGTTAAATTAAATAACAATGCTTCTAAAAATGTGTATTTTTCATGGTTGTTGCTCTACACACAAGTGAATTACACACTCTGTGGAAATTTCAACTCTCTACGTATTACGGTTCATGAGATAGAGCAGGAGAAGGACGGACGGACATCGTAAGCTTAATAAAAGGGTCCCATTAGCTCCCTATGGGTACGGAACCGTAAATAAGACTAAAAGAATACTACAATTAACAGCTTAAAAGTATACTACAACAAAAAAAAAAAAAAAATTTTAAACAAAAGGTTAAATTAAATAACAATGCTTCTAAAAATGTGTATTTTTAGTGGTTGTTGCTCTACACACAAGTGAATTACACACTCTGTGGAAATTTCAACTCTCTACGTATTATGGTTCGAAATGAGATGAAAAATTACTTGCTTGATCTCAGCGGCGCCTTTCTTTTGAGAAATGTCGCTACTGCTGACTGCGTAAATAGAAAACGAAAGGCTGGCTGCGTTCAAGCAAGTAATTTTTTATCTCTTTTTGCCTTTGCTTTTCGCTTCTGCTTCGTTATTTTACGAAGTTGTAGTAAAGCAATAAAAAATTCATTGAAAATAATCAAGCAATTTCAATCCCTGATTTGATCTCATTTTTTATTAACTATGTATGCACAAGATGATTGAGGTATTTTCTCTTTTCTTTATGTATTATTATTCACTGAGAGCGTAGCAAAAGAAAGAGTGTGTTGTTGTTATAATTGCATTATTTCATCTTATTTTTATTAACTAAATGTGCACAAGAGGATTGCCAATATACTATAAATCGCATGTGGTAGAGGGAGTTGAGGGGAAGGTATAGCACACTGAGCGGAGCGGGCCGGGCCTACTATAATTAATAAACTAATCTAATTTGTGTTTTTTCTTACAGGTTTTGCGTTCTATTTGGATGGATTTATCAAAAATCGCATATCGTTTAAATCTCTTCACCTCGGAAATGATGCATTTCGTGCATCAAATACAATATTATGTTCTGTTCGAGGTAATCGAATGTAGTTGGGTTGAATTTCAGAAGCGTGTACAGACAGCAACCGCTTTGGATGACATATTAATTGCACACCATGATTTTTTGGATACTATTAGACGAGGCGCATTTCTCGACAGTAATTCTAACAACATTTCGTTATATATGGAAGGTGTTTATGATAGTATTATACGCTTAGAAATATGGCAAGGAAAATTTTATGACACGTGCTTTAATGAGTTTCATGCACGTAAAAAATATGAAGATAGTATCAAACAAGCTGAAGGTTTAGGTGAATTTGGTGTAACAACTGCAAAACAATTGGAACGTGATCAAGAGAGAAAGCTGTTTGAACATGAGTTGCAAATTTCCTATAAATCATTGGAAAACATTGGCAATGAATATGAGAAAACTGTACGTGGTTTTTTATTAGCGCTCAATTCGCATGACGATAACAATTTACGTTTATTTGGGATACGCTTAGACTTCAATGAATATTACAAGAAACGGGATATGCGCTTAAATGTACCATTAACATTTGAACACATGCGTATGAGTAATGTTTTTGGTGTGTCCAATAAAAGTTTGATTGGTAGTCGTTATTTAACGATTAATTGACAAATTATTAAATTCAATTAAAACCACTTATTATTACTATACTAGATGAAGTCATTGTTACTTTGCTATTACACTTGGCGGCCTCGTATATATGTATGTTAAAAAAGGAAGAAATATCAATATGTATACTTTTCTTTTTTCATGGTATATAGCGTTAAATTTTGATGTGTGTCAATACGTTCCTCGATATTTGTCTCTGTCCAAGATGTTCATTCGATAAAAAAAAAACAAATACGGCAATTCAATGATATAAATACATATTCAAGGTAAAAAAGTTTAAAATGTAAACAAACTCAACATAATATGTTTTAAATAATTGCAGTTACAATAAATTGATTGTTAAATAATTAAAAATGATTTCTTTAAATCTTAGTGAAATATACAAAAAAAATCGTATTATATTATTCGAAAACATAATAAATTCCCTCTTTATTTATTTCATATTTCGGAGAATCTATAGTTATTTGTAGCTATGGAAAAGTCGATCTAGTCATGTTGTCCATTTAAATAATGGAAGAAATATTCCTACCACTAAAATACAAATAAAACCTTGAAATGAGGAGTTAGTCGGTTTGTTAGGACTGTTGAAAGATGAACAGTGTTTTGAGGAAATCCACCGCACTTAATCGGTTAGCGATAGTTTAAATCGATTCTTGGACTTGTTTTTAGTCATTAATAAAGCAGGAAATTCTTGTTCGAATAAATAAGCATAAAACTGCTCCCAAGAATCAGGTTTCTATCATTTTGTAATTCAATAAGTTCTTCATGGATTACTTCTGTAGCATGTAAGATTAGGGTTAATATTGAAGCATATAAAATTACGGTTAATATCGTATTCCTCTATGTTCGATATCCGTATAACAATTATCAACCAATAAGGAGATAGTACTTAACATCATATCGTATTATACATAACGGGATCCTTGTTACAAATTAGTATAAATAAGGCAGGCTAGACTTAGCTTAAGTCACTTCTAAGTTGTGAGCTAAACCTTTTGGTCGTTTGCTCTATCCTAAAAAAAAAACTATATTTTGCAACATTATTGACTTATTACAGTATGACAAGACAAATCAGATGGAATGGTTAGGAATTGTTAAGAAAATTAGACCTCTCAAAGAATTATTTGACAAGTCACATACATGCTTGAGTCGAAAAAGAAACAAGAAACAATCAATAAACATTTTAAAATACTTAGAGATCGTTTAGAAAATATTATGGTGATAATAAACGTACACTATTCAAAATTATCAACACGGCATAAAAAAGATTCTGATAAATTATTCACAGAGCTAAGAGGGAAAATACTAAGTATACACACATACACAGGAAAATAGACATTAAATTACCTGAAACCCATGAAATAATTGAAAATAGTTACCAACCAAATCAAAACAAGAATAATCAAACCCCAAACAAAAAAAAAAAATAAAATACTCAAACACCTATAGAATTTTTAAAACACGCTTCCAAGCTGTTAATACAATTCGATGGTTCATCAGAAAACCTGCAAGGTTTCCTTTCGGCTCTTAGAGTCATCAATAGCATCAACGACAACAAAGACGCTGTTGCCATTCATTTGATAAAATAAAAATTAAAAGGAACCGCTAAAAATTTGATCACTGATCAAGAAAAAACTATAGAGCAAGTCATAAACAAATTAAAAGCAACCGACAGAGGCGAGGCGGTTTATCTCATTACTACAAAGTTAATGAACATTAAACAACACTCGTCACCAGCCAGTAGTTATGCGAAGGAAGTAGAGGATTTAACTAAAAAACTACAAAGCGCATATCTACATGATGGAATAGATCCCCAACATGCACAGTCATATGCAAATAAAACGGTCATAAATGCAATAATACAAAACACTAGCAATGACAAAGCAAAATTAATTATGAAGGCGGGCACAAATTTCATATTAATGACGCCCTAACAAAGTTCATTAATTGTTGTACAGAAAATCAACAATCAAACATTTTATACTTTAGAGGTGGCCGTGTTACCGCAATAATGGTAACAACTACAATGGTAATTATAACCAAAATCCTCGTGGACACGGAAACGATCAATACCGTGGACATAGCTACGGTCGTGGTAATTACCAAAGAGGAGGATACAATAGAAGCTACAGTCAAAACTACGATAATAGACAAAATGGCACGATACGTGTCACCCAACAAACGGAAAACCTCAGGTACTCGATAGTGGACCTTGCAAACTACATCTCATCTGAGTCCACACTCAATGACAAAAATACTGCATTTTTGATTTCCACTGGTGCGGATATATATATAATAAAGAAAGGACAAATAAAAAATTTAAAAATAAATTCAAAATCAAACATAAGCTTCAACGGCATAGGTGATGGTATATATACAATAGGAATGGTACAAGCGGAGCTAAAAATAAGAAATTTTCTTATAAAACATAATTTCCATGTTGTAAATGATAACTTCGCAATACCATTTGACGGAATCCTGAGCTTGGACTTTTTCAAAAAGTACAACTGTATTCTTGATTACCAAAAAGGCCAACATTGCCTAGTACTAAGGCCAGATAACCTATAAAGAACATTTGGATTCCGAACAAGTAAATTCTATAACTCCAGAGATATTAATACCACGTCAAGAACTTCAAAATGGAATTTTTATTGCAATCACTATAGCTACCAGTGGTTGCGCATACATACGAATAATCAATACCACAAACCAAACATATTTTCATTCCTGACCTCAAAATCAGTACAGAAAGTCTAAACGACTATGACATAATAATGTCACAACCAAATAAAAATACAAAAGAAAAAATAATAAATTGTCACAAAATTTTCCAAACTTTGTCAAAGAAAAATTAACAACTTTATGTAAAAAATACATTGATACATTCGCTCTAGAGACAGAACCAAAAACTGTCAACAATTTCTACAAGCAAAAACTACGTTTAAAAATAGATAAGCCGACTTACATAAAAAATTACAGAATACCACACGCCGTAAAGATGAAATAAGCAAGCAGGTAGAAAAATTAATCAAACGAGAAATAGTAGAACCCTCAGCATCAGAATATAACAGCCTTATATTGTTGGTATCCAAGAAGTCACTAAAAAACAGCGAAGAAAAGCGATTTAGATTAGTAATGGATTACAGGGGAATTAATAAAAAATTATTACCAGATAAATTTCCTTTGTGAAGAATCGATGATATCCTTGATCAATTAGACAAAGCAAAATATATACTTCTCATGTCTAGATTTAACGTCAGCTTTCCATCAAATAGAACTTGATAAAGAATCTAGGGACATAACTTCATTCTCAACAGACACAGGTTCATTTCGCTTTAAACGACTACCATATGGTCTAAAAATAGCTCCAAATTCCTTTCAACGAATGATGACAATAGCATTCGCAAGTTTAACGCCAAATCAAGCATTTCTTTACATTGATTATTTATTTTCAAAATTATATTCACTATGCAACACCCAAAAATGCCGACGCAACCAAACGTTTTGTTGCATTTTGAAATTACTATAGACGATTCGTTCCTAATTTTGTGGAGCACGAACGCATCTTAACGGGGCTATGTAAGAAAAATGATAGTTTTGAATGTACAGAAGAATCTGAAGAAGCGTTTAACTATCTAAAAAATCAGCCAAGTGTGAGTCGGACTCGCACAAAAAAATCGTATTATATTATTCGAAAACATAATAAATTCCCTCTTTATTTATTTCATATTTCGGAGAATCTATAGTTATTTGTAGCTATGGAAAAGTCGATCTAGTCATGTTGTCCATTTAAATAATGGAAGAAATATTCCTACCACTAAAATACAAATAAAACCTTGAAATGAGGAGTTAGTCGGTTTGTTAGGACTGTTGAAAGATGAACAGTGTTTTGAGGAAATCCACCGCACTTAATCGGTTAGCGATAGTTTAAATCGATTCTTGGACTTGTTTTTAGTCATTAATAAAGCAGGAAATTCTTGTTCGAATAAATAAGCATAAAACTGCTCCCAAGAATCAGGTTTCTATCATTTTGTAATTCAATAAGTTCTTCATGGATTACTTCTGTAGCATGTAAGATTAGGGTTAATATTGAAGCATATAAAATTACGGTTAATATCGTATTCCTCTATGTTCGATATCCGTATAACAATTATCAACCAATAAGGAGATAGTACTTAACATCATATCGTATTATACATAACGGGATCCTTGTTACAAATTAGTATAAATAAGGCAGGCTAGACTTAGCTTAAGTCACTTCTAAGTTGTGAGCTAAACCTTTTGGTCGTTTGCTCTATCCTAAAAAAAAAACTATATTTTGCAACATTATTGACTTATTACAGTATGACAAGACAAATCAGATGGAATGGTTAGGAATTGTTAAGAAAATTAGACCTCTCAAAGAATTATTTGACAAGTCACATACATGCTTGAGTCGAAAAAGAAACAAGAAACAATCAATAAACATTTTAAAATACTTAGAGATCGTTTAGAAAATATTATGGTGATAATAAACGTACACTATTCAAAATTATCAACACGGCATAAAAAAGATTCTGATAAATTATTCACAGAGCTAAGAGGGAAAATACTAAGTATACACACATACACAGGAAAATAGACATTAAATTACCTGAAACCCATGAAATAATTGAAAATAGTTACCAACCAAATCAAAACAAGAATAATCAAACCCCAAACAAAAAAAAAAAATAAAATACTCAAACACCTATAGAATTTTTAAAACACGCTTCCAAGCTGTTAATACAATTCGATGGTTCATCAGAAAACCTGCAAGGTTTCCTTTCGGCTCTTAGAGTCATCAATAGCATCAACGACAACAAAGACGCTGTTGCCATTCATTTGATAAAATAAAAATTAAAAGGAACCGCTAAAAATTTGATCACTGATCAAGAAAAAACTATAGAGCAAGTCATAAACAAATTAAAAGCAACCGACAGAGGCGAGGCGGTTTATCTCATTACTACAAAGTTAATGAACATTAAACAACACTCGTCACCAGCCAGTAGTTATGCGAAGGAAGTAGAGGATTTAACTAAAAAACTACAAAGCGCATATCTACATGATGGAATAGATCCCCAACATGCACAGTCATATGCAAATAAAACGGTCATAAATGCAATAATACAAAACACTAGCAATGACAAAGCAAAATTAATTATGAAGGCGGGCACAAATTTCATATTAATGACGCCCTAACAAAGTTCATTAATTGTTGTACAGAAAATCAACAATCAAACATTTTATACTTTAGAGGTGGCCGTGTTACCGCAATAATGGTAACAACTACAATGGTAATTATAACCAAAATCCTCGTGGACACGGAAACGATCAATACCGTGGACATAGCTACGGTCGTGGTAATTACCAAAGAGGAGGATACAATAGAAGCTACAGTCAAAACTACGATAATAGACAAAATGGCACGATACGTGTCACCCAACAAACGGAAAACCTCAGGTACTCGATAGTGGACCTTGCAAACTACATCTCATCTGAGTCCACACTCAATGACAAAAATACTGCATTTTTGATTTCCACTGGTGCGGATATATATATAATAAAGAAAGGACAAATAAAAAATTTAAAAATAAATTCAAAATCAAACATAAGCTTCAACGGCATAGGTGATGGTATATATACAATAGGAATGGTACAAGCGGAGCTAAAAATAAGAAATTTTCTTATAAAACATAATTTCCATGTTGTAAATGATAACTTCGCAATACCATTTGACGGAATCCTGAGCTTGGACTTTTTCAAAAAGTACAACTGTATTCTTGATTACCAAAAAGGCCAACATTGCCTAGTACTAAGGCCAGATAACCTATAAAGAACATTTGGATTCCGAACAAGTAAATTCTATAACTCCAGAGATATTAATACCACGTCAAGAACTTCAAAATGGAATTTTTATTGCAATCACTATAGCTACCAGTGGTTGCGCATACATACGAATAATCAATACCACAAACCAAACATATTTTCATTCCTGACCTCAAAATCAGTACAGAAAGTCTAAACGACTATGACATAATAATGTCACAACCAAATAAAAATACAAAAGAAAAAATAATAAATTGTCACAAAATTTTCCAAACTTTGTCAAAGAAAAATTAACAACTTTATGTAAAAAATACATTGATACATTCGCTCTAGAGACAGAACCAAAAACTGTCAACAATTTCTACAAGCAAAAACTACGTTTAAAAATAGATAAGCCGACTTACATAAAAAATTACAGAATACCACACGCCGTAAAGATGAAATAAGCAAGCAGGTAGAAAAATTAATCAAACGAGAAATAGTAGAACCCTCAGCATCAGAATATAACAGCCTTATATTGTTGGTATCCAAGAAGTCACTAAAAAACAGCGAAGAAAAGCGATTTAGATTAGTAATGGATTACAGGGGAATTAATAAAAAATTATTACCAGATAAATTTCCTTTGTGAAGAATCGATGATATCCTTGATCAATTAGACAAAGCAAAATATATACTTCTCATGTCTAGATTTAACGTCAGCTTTCCATCAAATAGAACTTGATAAAGAATCTAGGGACATAACTTCATTCTCAACAGACACAGGTTCATTTCGCTTTAAACGACTACCATATGGTCTAAAAATAGCTCCAAATTCCTTTCAACGAATGATGACAATAGCATTCGCAAGTTTAACGCCAAATCAAGCATTTCTTTACATTGATTATTTATTTTCAAAATTATATTCACTATGCAACACCCAAAAATGCCGACGCAACCAAACGTTTTGTTGCATTTTGAAATTACTATAGACGATTCGTTCCTAATTTTGTGGAGCACGAACGCATCTTAACGGGGCTATGTAAGAAAAATGATAGTTTTGAATGTACAGAAGAATCTGAAGAAGCGTTTAACTATCTAAAAAATCAGCCAAGTGTGAGTCGGACTCGCACAAAAAAATCGTATTATATTATTCGAAAACATAATAAATTCCCTCTTTATTTATTTCATATTTCGGAGAATCTATAGTTATTTGTAGCTATGGAAAAGTCGATCTAGTCATGTTGTCCATTTAAATAATGGAAGAAATATTCCTACCACTAAAATACAAATAAAACCTTGAAATGAGGAGTTAGTCGGTTTGTTAGGACTGTTGAAAGATGAACAGTGTTTTGAGGAAATCCACCGCACTTAATCGGTTAGCGATAGTTTAAATCGATTCTTGGACTTGTTTTTAGTCATTAATAAAGCAGGAAATTCTTGTTCGAATAAATAAGCATAAAACTGCTCCCAAGAATCAGGTTTCTATCATTTTGTAATTCAATAAGTTCTTCATGGATTACTTCTGTAGCATGTAAGATTAGGGTTAATATTGAAGCATATAAAATTACGGTTAATATCGTATTCCTCTATGTTCGATATCCGTATAACAATTATCAACCAATAAGGAGATAGTACTTAACATCATATCGTATTATACATAACGGGATCCTTGTTACAAATTAGTATAAATAAGGCAGGCTAGACTTAGCTTAAGTCACTTCTAAGTTGTGAGCTAAACCTTTTGGTCGTTTGCTCTATCCTAAAAAAAAAACTATATTTTGCAACATTATTGACTTATTACAGTATGACAAGACAAATCAGATGGAATGGTTAGGAATTGTTAAGAAAATTAGACCTCTCAAAGAATTATTTGACAAGTCACATACATGCTTGAGTCGAAAAAGAAACAAGAAACAATCAATAAACATTTTAAAATACTTAGAGATCGTTTAGAAAATATTATGGTGATAATAAACGTACACTATTCAAAATTATCAACACGGCATAAAAAAGATTCTGATAAATTATTCACAGAGCTAAGAGGGAAAATACTAAGTATACACACATACACAGGAAAATAGACATTAAATTACCTGAAACCCATGAAATAATTGAAAATAGTTACCAACCAAATCAAAACAAGAATAATCAAACCCCAAACAAAAAAAAAAAAATAAAATACTCAAACACCTATAGAATTTTTAAAACACGCTTCCAAGCTGTTAATACAATTCGATGGTTCATCAGAAAACCTGCAAGGTTTCCTTTCGGCTCTTAGAGTCATCAATAGCATCAACGACAACAAAGACGCTGTTGCCATTCATTTGATAAAATAAAAATTAAAAGGAACCGCTAAAAATTTGATCACTGATCAAGAAAAAACTATAGAGCAAGTCATAAACAAATTAAAAGCAACCGACAGAGGCGAGGCGGTTTATCTCATTACTACAAAGTTAATGAACATTAAACAACACTCGTCACCAGCCAGTAGTTATGCGAAGGAAGTAGAGGATTTAACTAAAAAACTACAAAGCGCATATCTACATGATGGAATAGATCCCCAACATGCACAGTCATATGCAAATAAAACGGTCATAAATGCAATAATACAAAACACTAGCAATGACAAAGCAAAATTAATTATGAAGGCGGGCACAAATTTCATATTAATGACGCCCTAACAAAGTTCATTAATTGTTGTACAGAAAATCAACAATCAAACATTTTATACTTTAGAGGTGGCCGTGTTACCGCAATAATGGTAACAACTACAATGGTAATTATAACCAAAATCCTCGTGGACACGGAAACGATCAATACCGTGGACATAGCTACGGTCGTGGTAATTACCAAAGAGGAGGATACAATAGAAGCTACAGTCAAAACTACGATAATAGACAAAATGGCACGATACGTGTCACCCAACAAACGGAAAACCTCAGGTACTCGATAGTGGACCTTGCAAACTACATCTCATCTGAGTCCACACTCAATGACAAAAATACTGCATTTTTGATTTCCACTGGTGCGGATATATATATAATAAAGAAAGGACAAATAAAAAATTTAAAAATAAATTCAAAATCAAACATAAGCTTCAACGGCATAGGTGATGGTATATATACAATAGGAATGGTACAAGCGGAGCTAAAAATAAGAAATTTTCTTATAAAACATAATTTCCATGTTGTAAATGATAACTTCGCAATACCATTTGACGGAATCCTGAGCTTGGACTTTTTCAAAAAGTACAACTGTATTCTTGATTACCAAAAAGGCCAACATTGCCTAGTACTAAGGCCAGATAACCTATAAAGAACATTTGGATTCCGAACAAGTAAATTCTATAACTCCAGAGATATTAATACCACGTCAAGAACTTCAAAATGGAATTTTTATTGCAATCACTATAGCTACCAGTGGTTGCGCATACATACGAATAATCAATACCACAAACCAAACATATTTTCATTCCTGACCTCAAAATCAGTACAGAAAGTCTAAACGACTATGACATAATAATGTCACAACCAAATAAAAATACAAAAGAAAAAATAATAAATTGTCACAAAATTTTCCAAACTTTGTCAAAGAAAAATTAACAACTTTATGTAAAAAATACATTGATACATTCGCTCTAGAGACAGAACCAAAAACTGTCAACAATTTCTACAAGCAAAAACTACGTTTAAAAATAGATAAGCCGACTTACATAAAAAATTACAGAATACCACACGCCGTAAAGATGAAATAAGCAAGCAGGTAGAAAAATTAATCAAACGAGAAATAGTAGAACCCTCAGCATCAGAATATAACAGCCTTATATTGTTGGTATCCAAGAAGTCACTAAAAAACAGCGAAGAAAAGCGATTTAGATTAGTAATGGATTACAGGGGAATTAATAAAAAATTATTACCAGATAAATTTCCTTTGTGAAGAATCGATGATATCCTTGATCAATTAGACAAAGCAAAATATATACTTCTCATGTCTAGATTTAACGTCAGCTTTCCATCAAATAGAACTTGATAAAGAATCTAGGGACATAACTTCATTCTCAACAGACACAGGTTCATTTCGCTTTAAACGACTACCATATGGTCTAAAAATAGCTCCAAATTCCTTTCAACGAATGATGACAATAGCATTCGCAAGTTTAACGCCAAATCAAGCATTTCTTTACATTGATTATTTATTTTCAAAATTATATTCACTATGCAACACCCAAAAATGCCGACGCAACCAAACGTTTTGTTGCATTTTGAAATTACTATAGACGATTCGTTCCTAATTTTGTGGAGCACGAACGCATCTTAACGGGGCTATGTAAGAAAAATGATAGTTTTGAATGTACAGAAGAATCTGAAGAAGCGTTTAACTATCTAAAAAATCAGCCAAGTGTGAGTCGGACTCGCACATGGAGGGTTTCGTACCATCGTACAAGATTTTTGCTTAAAATATTAAATTATGTGTATATTTATCAGCCTAAAAGTATACTACTATTAACAGCTGAAAAGTATACTACACAAAAACAAAATTGTTAAACAAAAGGTTAAATTAAAGAACAATGCTTCTAAAAATGTGTATTTTTAGTATTTGTCGTTGTACACACAAGTGAATTACATACTCTGTGGAAATTTCAACTCTCTACCTATTACGGCTCATGAGATAGAGCAGGAGACGAACGGACATCGTAAGCTTAGTAATAGAGTCCCGTTAGCTCCCTATGTGTACGGATCCCTAAAAAGGGACTTCTAAGCCCAGAAGTTTTGCAATACCCTGACTATGATAGAGAATTTTGTATAACCACAGACGCAAGTAAATACGCTTGTGGTGCGGTGCTAAGCGAAGAATACGATGGTATGCAACTACCAATGGCTTATGCGTCAAGATCCTTTACAAAAGGCGAAAGCAATAAGGCAACTATAGAGCACGAATTAGCTGCAATACATTGGGCAATAAACTATTTCCGCCCATACATTTATTGTAAACAATTTGTAACACGAAGTGATCATCGTCCATTGTCGTATCTTTTTTCAATGAAAAATCCATCATCAAAGCTTACAAGGATGAGACTTGATGTAGAAGAGTATGATTTTATTATAGAGTACCTAAGGGGAAAAGATAACTATGCTGCTGATGCATTGTCGCGCATAGAATTTAATGACATTAAAATCATAAATGCAGAGACACAAAAAATTTTCAAAGTAACGACTAGACTCTAAAGTAGGACTAGTAGCAATATAAAAGAAAAAACCAGTAATGATTTCAAAATATCTAAAGATAAGCTATATGCATATGAAACGTCTGACTGAATAAAAATTAGAGCAAGAATATATACAACAAATAATAAAATACAAATAAAAAAAGGGAAGAAACTACTTAATAGCATTAACATATCCGACATTGTTGTTCATAGAAAGATTGACTTAGATCAATTATTTTTAAAGCTTGAAAAATTAGCTGACAACAGCGGAGTTAACAAATTTCAGATATCAGTTAATGATAATCTGCTAAAAGATATAAAAATAAAAGTATTAAAAGATATAGCAAATAAAAGAAAGCAAGTAGAACTTGCACTTCTCTCTAGTCTGATTCACATAATCAGTGATGATGAAAAATTAAAATTAATGAAAAAATTTCACGATGACCCGATTTTCGAAGGACACGCAGGAATCCAGAGAATGATTACCAAGATATGTCCACATTTCCACTGGAAAAATATGATAGCAGACATTCCAATCATGTCAAAAATGTAAAACTAATAACAAAACATACAAAAGAACCTATGGTCATAACACCAACACCACAAAAAGCGTTTGACATTGTTTTAATATACACAATTGGACCATTACTTCGAACTGAGTATGGTAATGAATGTGCTGTTACAGTAGTATGTGACTTAACAAAATACTGAATCACAATACCCGTACCAAGCAAACATGCAAAAGTGGTTGCGAAAGCCATATTCGAAAATTGCATACTTATTTACGGACCAATGAAGAAGGTAATAACTGATATGGGAACTGAGTATAAAAACCAAATATTTCGAGAGCTGTTAAAATTATTAAACATAGACTTTACAACGTTTACAGCATACCACCACCAAACACTAGGAACTATAGAACAAAACCATACAACATTCAATGAATACATAAGAAACTATATATCAACGGAACGTGATGATTGGGATAGGTGGTTAAAGTACTACATGTACTGCTATATCACAACACCTTCAACAGTACATGCTTACTGCCCATACGAATTAGTATTCGGTAAAATCCCAAATATTTATGAATTCCTCCAAGAAAATAAAGTAGATCTATTATATAACATAGACGATTATAGTAAGGAAAGAAAATTTAGTTTACAAACAGCTCAGACAAGAGCTAGACAATTAATAGAAAAACATAAGAATAGTAACATAACAGGACATAAGATGGACAAGAAATACACTGGACCGTATGCAGTAACCAATACAGATGACAAAAATAATTGGATAATGGATAGATTAAAGATATGACATTTAGAAATAAGAATTAATTTGAAATTTACTTAAATTAATTATCAATATTTAATTATAATAAAAAAAGAAAAAAAAAAAAAAATTGTACATCAAAATTTGTGAATGGATTTCTATAAATCCATTTAAATAAAAAGGGAGGTGTAGCATGTAAGATTAGGGTCATTATGGAAGCATGTAAGATTAGGGTTAATATTGAAACATGTAAGATTACGGTTAATATGGTATTCCTCTATGTTCGATATCCTTATAACAATTATCAACCAATAAGAAGCTAGTACTTAACATCATATCATATTACACATAACGGATTCCTAGTTAGAAATTAGTATAAATAAGTCAGGCTAGACTTAGCTTAAGTCACTTCTAAGTTGTGAACTAAACCTTTTGGTAGTTTGATCTATCCAAAAAGCCTCTTTTGGGAGCTAAGCCCTAGTGGTCATTTGCTCCATATATAAATAAATAAAAATATATTACTATAAATCAAAAAGGCTAAATTGTTTCATTATACTTCTGAAAGTTTAATTTATTTAAGTGTGTGAAAATATCCACAAGATAAGCCAAATGCATTTGGGATGCTAGATCAGGAAACTGCTCCAGTAAGTCATTATTTTTTTTCTCGCCTAAAAACAGCTCTACCTCTGCCCTGAGCTCGAATAATCTTTCCAACATGTTGCCTTTCGACAACCAACAAACCTATGGTCGGAGTGCATTTCAGTGTACAGTTTTTGAAAATGGCAAGCGTTCTGCTATATGATCACATTGTCATAGTGTTATGAAATATGTAGGTATGCATCTCATGTATGAATTAAGGAATATCTGAATCGTTTTGATATTGGTTTATGTTTGAAATCTTTAGCTCTTGCGGACCACTGGCTAGGAACCACTGCTCATTGTCAACTGTCCTCCGATATAATTCATCGTGACCCGTCTTATAAGGACTACTGTTAAGAGTATCGCCTCTCAAAAAGGCTATGTCATGTGTATATATTCTGATGTCTCTACAGATATGCCTATGGGGAACAACGCCCATAATAGTGCTGAACTGCATTCAAGTGCGCCCAACAAATACTGCTTAGAAAGCAGTTCTTTATGCGGGCGAACCGATAAAACATTTGTTTCCTGGTGGATATGGTCAATACTGGCCATCTGGAAGCAAAATGCGGCCAATGGGTATGGGTGGTGTTTATTGCCTTTCCCTTGGATATTCCTGCTAGGGTCTTAAGCACTTCATTCCTCGTATTCCCTTTACAAAAATGTCCGGTTCCATCATAACATCCTGTTCTTCCATGGCAGGTACATAAATAATTCCAGAGCCCTCTTCGGAGGCAAACCCGCAATTTCATTTGGTTTCATATGCTGGCCACCCAGATAGCGAAGTGTGGTCCAGATTAGACTCATAATGGGATAGTAGATTCTCTACTGTCTCCTCTTCTCTACATAGTCTACATGAGGACCACCTGCCCAAGTAACAAACCAAGAAAAAAAAATAGAAATCTCATTCGTCACTTAACAACTGGTTTTCTTTTTGCTCGCTGCTTTGGGCGAAAGTCTTTTTTTTTAGCTATGCTTGCGGCCCAAAGCACCACATCTTCTTCCAATGCGCCCCAGGAACCAAAAAGGTTGGACACCCCTGGTCTACATAGATCGTCTCGACTGATCCGCATATCACTCTACAATGTCCTGAATCTATACGAATACCATTCCGTATTAGTCCCAGTAGTTCTTGTGTTCTTTTGCGAAATCTAGTTGGCATGAAGGCTTTTTTTTAAATCTTTTTTTTCTTTATTTATTGAATCTTCTCTTTACTTTTCCTTAGAGACTAACAACAGTTTAAAAATCTTAACCTAATTTACTTTACTATACCTCCACTTGGAGTAAGTGTATTTAATAAATGCCCTTATAGTTGAAGGTGAGCTGGTAGGTCATTTCTCCTAAGTCGAGTCTGTGATCTTTGTCGGGTAAGTACTTTTGCTAATGGATTCAAATGGGTGTTTAGTTTCTGGACATATTCGAGTTTTATATTGGTTATGTAATTTTTAACTGTGGGTATATTAAAATCTAAGTGTAGTCGCTGTTTTTCAATATAACAGGGAGCTTCAGTAATTATTCTCAATATTTTTGATTGCATTCTTTGAATAATATTTATATTAGACACACTTGCATTTCCTCATAGCAGTGAGCTGTTGGTCCAGATTGGCTTTATAGCGCTGTTGTATAGGAGAACTTTATATACGTTTTCTTGGCTTCAATGTGCTTACGACAAGTAAGTCGACTGTCAAGATAAACACCAAGGTACACAACATCATCTACTCGCAATATTATTAAAAGTTAGCGGCAGACAAGTGCTTCTGTTGAGCGTGAGGTTTGCGTTTTTGTTCATTCACTTTCCTGCGCCCACTCTTCGACGAGTATTAAATATCTTGCCATGACAGATGTTGTTTGGGCCGCACAACGAGTTCTGCTCAATACTGCGGTAATATCAGCAAAAGCAGATGTTGTGAGTCTACACTCCGTTGGTATGTCTGATGTGTACAGCACATATTGGAAATGCCCAAGAACACTTCCTTGTAGAACACCAGCTTTAATTTCATTGTTGCTTGTTGTATAGTATACTTGTTTTGTCGCACTACAAACATCCTGTTGTTGACATAACTATCTAGGATTTTGTGTGTATTTTGTGAAAATAATTTTTTTTTTTTTATGTTTTTTGGCGGTCCAACCAAACTATCGAATGCTTGAGCTGCATCGAGAAATTTTGCGGAGCTGTATTGGCGGAAGGTATGTACTAGACATCTGTACGAACGCATTCAGTTGCTTAGCATAACTGAGTACCATTGAATTTCTTACTAAATTTTTGGAGCCAGACACAAACTGAATGAATTCTAATTCATTTGGGAGCAATTGCCATAGTAAACAGAGAGTAGATCGCCACTCAAAACGATTAGAACAAGCAGAGTGTGTAAAAGAAG
The DNA here is from genome assembly GCA_035041805.1 of Amiota mariae. Lineage (NCBI taxonomy): Eukaryota > Metazoa > Arthropoda > Insecta > Diptera > Drosophilidae > Amiota > Amiota mariae. The sequence continues at coordinate 94,787 of JAWNKV010000653.1, read as the reverse complement.
CGAAAGAAACAAAAGGAACAAGAAACAATTTTATTGCATTCAGTCGCATTCATTCGGTCATTGGTTGTTTAGTTTGTCTACGCAGAGGCGATTTTTAGAGCTATTGAATTTTCGATTTTGTGTATAATAATATAATAAGCAACAAATTTTGAAGATGATGCATTTGGAGACTTCGTAGAAGCATCAATAAGGGACAGTAATATTGACGAAGTGGGACAGGAAGTAGAAAAATATTTAAATCACAATGTAACATTTAGCAATACTTTTGATTGCCTTAACAGAAATGTATACTCATTATTGTACAAAACAAGCTGCAAAATTTTTGCCATACCAGCAACTACTGTACTGTAGTGCACTTACACCATCTGAGAGAGCTTTTTCAAATGATAGGAATTTGATAACAGAAAAACGGTGCAAAATTTCTACAAACCTTGATAAAATAAACAAAATAATGTTTCTTCATAGCAATAGCTCCAATAATTGAAATTTAGTTATTTTTGTTATTAATTAGTATTAAGCAAATGCAATTATGTACAATACATATTTTAGAATTTAATTTTTCATTTACGTTAATTTTTCTATTTTTTTTTTTTTTAGATTTTAATTTTTCATTTATGTTAAATTTCCTAGTTTTAAGTTTACTTTATTTAGAATTTCATTTTTCCATTTACTTTAATTTTCCTAGTTTTAAGTTTACTTTTGAATAATAATGATAATGAGACAAAATACACACACAATTGAATTTTTATTCATTGTCATGAAGTTTGTAACATACAGAAGGAGACGTTGTAGACTCCGTACAAAATATATAGTCTTGATCACCTCGACAAGGCAACTTCATTTAGCCATGCCCGTCTGTGTACCTGTCCTAAATATAAGCCAAATCAAAAATAATATGTATAATATTTCTGTATGCTTAATTACAAAACCGTGAAGTGTATAAGAACGTTGCCATAGCCGAATATAACCTTCATTTCCTTATTCGTACTAACATAAATCGAAGACTATGAAATATGTAAGCATAAAATCCTCTCACAACAACAACAATTGCATACAAATTCTTCGAAATTGTTGTTGTGACTTGTAGCAGGGAAGAGCAGATGTGTTTGTATACCAACGTATTGTACAACGCAATACAAAATAAAATTCGAATGTAAATTTAATTCAATTCGCCACCGTTTGGTTTGAATGAGAACATGGAAATTTCTCTTAGCTACATTAAGACATTGGAATTCATTTGAATGAATTAATATTATTGCACGACCCGGTAGTTCCATTAGCATTTTGGGTGTGATTTCATCATATCCTGGGGCCTTTTTTAGGCTTAAGTGTACAATTATTACTTTCTTTATGTCCAGTGGGTGAAATCGATTGGACGAGGTTGCAGGATTTATCGGACCTAAAAGCAACATGAAACCATTTTCTGGTGGATTTGGTTGAAAAACAATTGTGAGCTGCTGTGCAAAAACCTTCGATTTTTCTTCGTAACTACGTGCCCATTTACCGTTTCGATCCCTTATCGGCGTGTCGACATCATGCTTTTTTGCGCCCTCCACAAAGGAAATTTTCTGCTTGTATGTGATAAGTTGGCTATATATTGGGGCTGGGCGAACTGATCCTCGGATTTTTTAAGTTCACGAGCGGTAACTCTTAAGCAATGTTTTGCGTCAGGAGACCTGAGAGTTTTTTATTCCTTTCATTGCCGACGGTTGTTTGCGACAAGACGATCAATATGCCTGTTCGTTATGGCCTTGTCAGACCAAGAAAAAAGTTGCTTTTTCTGTAAGCAGCTTCAAATTTCTGCAACAACAACAGGGAAATTTTTCAATTTCAGGGTTGCTTTGGTTTAGCTTTTGTTCAGCTTCCAAAGAAAAAGTTAAGATGAAGTTAACTATGGCTGGTAAAATACTGTCAGTGTGGCGAAGTTTTTGCTCATGTCTGCCTTTTTTTTTGTCATTCTCGACATTTAACACCTGATTATTGAAGAAAACAATTTGAAGAAAATTTTAAATTGTAATTTTTTTTTAAATATTAATAAAATAAGTAGCAGGAATAAAAAAGAAGCTGCACGAATTATTTGCATAAAATGCATTTTAATTTCTCATAATTAGCCACAACGGTTCATTGGTATGTATAACCAAAACAAAAAATAGCTGTTTTTTTAAGCGAAACCACTGTGTGAACGTTCGCCAGAAAAGCAACAATTTTGAAGCGGTGTGAATCGGGCGTTACATTGTAGTTTTTCAGGGCTGGTGGTGCTTGGGGAGTTGACTGAGCATATGTTACAAACGGATTTTTTAATGTCATTTACGCTGATTATTGATGGGCTTAGCTCGATATGGGTGCTACTATATATCTTGTGTTTGAGAAAGTTGGTCTTATTTGAGGTTAATCTCAAGGAGATCTCTCTGATTTCAGGGTACTCTAGTAAACTAAAGAGAATCGGAGAGTGGTCCGACGACAAATCTGAAAGAGCCTCTGCCCTTATTAAGCTGTGTGGGATCCTCGCCTACTGGTAATAGCGATATCGATCAAGTCAGGTATTTTCTTTGGATCTGCTGACCAGTATGTAAACATAACTTAGTTTGTTTTGTGTACTGATGAACGTGTTAAGGTTTGTCACTCGAGAGACCTAGAGTGGGTGCTTTACATTGTAATCCAAGAAGCGATCTCCTATTGAGTTGAATAGCACTTCTGTTATTGCAAAACGTGGAGGACAATAAACTACTGACAAAACAATATCAGCACGTTTTAATTATACCCATATTGATGTGGTTTGCATATGATTTTCCGTAAGTCCAGCCAACTGGTAGTGTTTAATGCGATTTTTGACCAGAATACGAATTCCGCCATGCGATTTACCATTTGGGTGATTTGTGCCATAGAAGACATACCCTGAATATCGAAAATTATTTTTGTCCGTAAGTTGGGTTTCAGCTAGGAGCATTATATCAATATTCCTATCGTTAAGAAATTTCAACATTTCTAATTTGTGTCGAGAGATTCCATTTACGTTGCACAGACAAATATTTAACAAACCCATTGATCTTCTATTTTGATGGCTGCTCTGAGAGCAAATGAATCAGCCTATTTTACTTCTGGATCAATTCTTGCATTGTACTCTGCATAAATGTCATGAAGTTCATCATGCTTTGCTGCAGGGACATTAACATTGCTTCCATGCTTTTCGGTGGACTTTGAGAGCTTTGGGACACATTGTTTTGTTGCTGGTTTTCACCTAGGGCAGCTGTGCTAATAGGGAGCGGTGAGTGTACCAGTATTCATTCCTGATTATAGGTCCTGATTTCAAGGCGTTGGAAAGGGATACTCCAGGGACAGCGGTCCCTTAGGATCGAGCTTAGGTGGTATTCTGAATAATCTTTTGAAGTCGAGAAATAGCGCTCGTAGTCCGGTTGTTCAAACGACTCTTCAGATTTTTGAAGACAGGATATCCCTTATTGTTTGCAGTGTGGTTGCCACCACGGTTGCTGCATTTTTTCATTTTATTCTTTGCAGTTCACCACAAGCGACGCATACAGAATGTAGCAAGCAGTAGGTTCTTGTGTGTCTATATTCCTGGAAGTTGGTACATTGTACAGGAGTGTTATGTTTCTGCGGCTGCTCTACAATAATTCTACAATATAACAAGTACTATAGATTATATATTGTATAAACTCCATTTTTCTTCAACGGCGTATTCTCTGCCTCTAGTTCCACTTTAAACATAGGCTGCGGTATTTTTTGCCTATTGATGATGTTATCACTATGCTTAATTTTTTTTTCTTTACGAGCACACATTATTTTATTGGTATCAATATTTGCTTCAATAACTTTAATGACAACTTGCAGACCATTCGAGCTTTTCAGTGTGAAATTTTTCGTTGCCGATGAGTTGAGTACATTCGCTTACAATGGAACTCGTTTCTTTTTCTCGTATGTAAATTGGTGACGGCTTATAATTACTGACTTTAGGTGTACCTTGCTCAGACTTTTTGGTTGGTACATCTGAATTTACAGTTAAAAATTGGAATCTTTTTGAGGTGAGTGGATTCTGTACTTCGCTTGTGTTATTGGCGCGGTTTATTTGTGAATTATTGCAAGCCTTTGCATCTTGCGGGCTTAGACTACGTTTAATTTGCGCGTAGCGATCGATCCCAGCCTGCACTGCGGATTCGTTTTTTGGTCTTCCCTCTTTCTGTCGCTGTATGCTTTTTTCTGTATTCGCACCACAATTTGAACGAATTTCTTTATCATCACTGTTACTATTTTAGTAAGACGATTTACTCAACGGGTGAGACATTGCTGATACTGCAATACTTGCCATAGTAACGAATAAAGAACTTGCGGGACTCGTTGTGACTAAGTTAGTGGTTGTAGTTGTACTTGTATGTGTTCTTTTTGCAAACTGGCTTTGCAATGAGATCAGATTTAGTGAATTTAGTTGTGGGGTTTTACATTGTTCGCTCCAAGTATGTGATATATTTGAAGTAAGCGGAGAGCGTTGCTGTTTTTGCATTATTACTGCGCTTTTTCTGAGATGGGAAATTAATATACGAGATGTTAACGCCTAACATAGAAACGACTGTCTGTTAATTATTTGCGTTCACAAGAAAAGCTCTAATGATAACAATTTGTCATGTACTGCTGAGGAGGTGTCAATTTGTTGTTAATATAAAAAAATGTTAATTTATGTGCACTGTTATCGCTCTGTAAAATGGATAATCTTTCGATTTGTTGATTTCTTGCGGAAATTTTGGAATATAATGAAAACTATGCAAAACGGAAATATGTTAAATTCATTGCGTGATCATAATGATCCGTTTCCAATGTCGGACAATGAATAATTATCGATTTACAAAAATATTGTGCCATCAATTGATAGATGAATTGAATACGTTTGCAAATACATATAAGATAAAATCAGGCTTGCCAACTTGGAGGGATACAGTCAAATTCAGAAAAAAAAAATTATAGTCAGAATTACTCGGAGGACCCCTAAAAAACACCTGTTTTCATTTTTTATAATATTCTTTTTTGAAGTGAAACTTCTTTAGCGGCATTGGGAAAAAAATTTGTGTAAAATTTTTAATGAAAAACTAAAAATGGTAATGTTTTTCGGATTCTGTATCTCATGAACCACACTTCAAATTTTCACAGAATGTGTATTTCTATTGCCATATCCTCAACAAATAAGCAAATAACAAATTTTTGGAAAATCCACTCGAAAAGTCTCAATAAAATGATTACAATTACACAGCAACAACATGCAGCTTATGTGTTATAAAAATGTTTATAAGAACAACATGCAAGCAACCAGCTTGTGTGTTATACAAAAACAGGCGAATGTACGAAGAAAAGAGAACGAGAAACACACGGAAGCTCGCAGTTGATCTTATTTTTTGACAAGAGGAGACAGACGGCAAATGTAAACACATTGTTTAACACAACAACAAAAATGTTTGGTCTTATTTATTATTAACTGAGTACTCACAAAGAATATTGAATATAAAGTTGTATTTGTGTATTGTGTACGATGGTGCACGCGTATTTTTTTTTTTTAAATATTTTATAATTCCAACATATTTTTTATTCTTCTTCTGTAACTGAAGTTTACAGACTGGTAACAAACACTTTACAGACTGACGTTAAAGACAGCTTTTTGAACAGCGCAGCTTTTGAGCGAGAATCAGAGAGATGACACAAGTTTTCCTTGTTTGCAGTATCAACGCACAATGAGAATAGGTCGGTAAATCAACGATAAGTTGCCTACAAACTGAACTAATTAATTGGCAATTGATTTGGGTTCTGACTTTTTGTTTTGCTTCGTACAAATTCCATTCTGTCTATCTGTCTGTCTGATTAATTGTTATTAATAATTGTCCTTAAAATGGAGACCAAGGAGAATGTTCCTTTAATGATGTTATTGATGATAAAATGTGAGTGAAAATAGTACTATCATTGAAAGAGTATAAGTTTCATTTGGGAAAAAGTTTATATGATAAAATAATAGTTTAAGTTAAGATTTACACTTATAATTTTCATATTAACTTACATACGTATCTACTAAAAAAATATAATCCATTATGTAAATAAATTATCTGAAAATTGTAAGCATATAAAATCTGGAGCAAAATTAAAAATGTAAGAACAATCAACATAGCTTATGTTATTGATCAGTTCAATTGAATACATGATACTCACTTATAGTAAAAAAAAGAATCTTTAACGCATCTATTCTCAAAAACCTCACAAAGTTAGGAAAAACAAAGCGCTTTTAGCGATCTGGCACACGGTGTTGTTGTTGTAACAGCAAAGGAGCTGCGCGTAGAAGTATGCATGCAATTAATAAGGAAAGGGAGAGCGTAAAGGAAACGGAAATTTGTGTGCAGTAGAGGGAACAAACAAGAAAAATTGAAAAATAAAAGAATTAAAAATTTAAAATTACGTTAATTGATTAAAATTAAATAAAATGGGTAATGTTCTAACATCAAGCCCTAAGAAGGAAGCTACTTCTATCGGTCGAAGCCATAAGTCAATAGGAGTCAATTGGGTCGGTTTTATGGGACAGTTGAAAAGGTGAACCGTGTTGTGAGGAGAACCACCACACTGCGGACAGCGATTATTGTCAGAAAGACCAATACGCTTCCTGTAGCACTGGAGGATAAGAGACCAACCCGACCTTAACTGAACTAAGGTGGTTCTAGTATTCCGAGGGATACGCTTTTCACTATCATCAACAGGTGGAGGACGGCCTCCTAACACAACACTATTCTGGTGTGGCTCTAATGCAATTTCAACTGCTCTCCGATGTAATTCATCACGACCAGACTTATAGCGATCACTGTCAAGAGTATCGCCTATAAAAGAAGCAATATCTTCCTCGTATATTCTGATGTCATTACGAATATGTCTGGGGGGAGTAACGCCCATATGTGTTGCCAACAAACGACTCCCGAACTTTAGCCACTGAGGAAAGAAGTGAAATAGATATGTAAGAACTACCTAAATCATCATCATTTCCCGGTTTCAGGAGAGGATTAACTCTTGCTATCTTCCATACGTCAGGGACAACAAGTTGACACATAGAGGAATTAAAAAGTTTAGTGAGGCACGAAATCGCTTCTGGTCCCAAATGTTTGAGGATAAGCATCGAAACACCATCAGGTAACAGGGCTTTAGAAGGCTTGACGTTGCGAATCGCAGCTTCAGCTTCACCAGAACTAAATTCCTCCAGTAAAACTTCAGGTTTGATGTTTTTAAACCTACATATGGAACACCGCTTCTCCCTGCGGTACATTTTTAGCATTTCCTATTTGTTTCCCCTCAAACATGACGAAAGATTGAGCTTTACGCTGTGGCGCACCAGAACGTAACATGAAAATAAACGTTCACCAGCTCAATTTCAACATCGCCGGTCTTAATAACCAGGCACTGAGTCTCTAAGAAAGGATCAGAGAGACTGACATAAGGTAGGGAAAAAGGTCTAAAATTCACCGTGCGATGAACAATGAAAGCCAGGCCACCCCCACTATTCCTACTTCTGTCTTACCTAACCACACAATGACGCCAGACCACATGAGCTAGTTAACTTAGTTTCCTGAACAGCTGCCAACAATATTTTATTTCGAACCATATAATCTGCAATCTCCACAATCTTCCCACGCAACCCTTACAATTCAACTGCATAATCCTGAAAGAATCAAACAATTGAGATGACGAAAGAATACGAGCACGTGGTGTCGACAAATTTTGCGGCAGAAAAAGTGGAGGTGACAGCATTCGATTGGCTAAAGGTGACAATGAGCGGATGGAAAATGGTGAAGCGTTAACGGTAAGAGTCCTACAACAAGGCGCTATAAAGTCATTATCCCATTTCCTTCGGAATCTAAGACCAGCACAACGCCTCATATGACACAATCTATGACAATTATTGCACTCAACTGAGACAATATTGCGTTGTATAGCATTGTCACAGATTGGACATATCCGTTCCATATAAGAAGTAGAATTGCGTCTTATATTTTGCGGAGCCACCAAAGGTTGTGGCCATGACTGAAATGAAGTACTCTGTTGTTGTGCACAACAAGGAGCAACATACTGCACTGGCCGATCCTTCAAGGAATTTAACCCAGAACAATTCATAAGATGACACCATTCCATACAGCTAAAGTATTGGATAGAGGCAGAACTCTTACCAATCCTCTTACTGCACACGGAACAAAACCAAATCTTAGGACCTGGATTTGGTTCAATACCAGCACGAATTAAGAGATTCTCACACACGTTGAAAGCTTCGCTGTTAAGAAAAGTTGTTTTTGTAATAATCTGTAAAGTGTGTATTACACGAATTTTGGGGTCAGAATTTTGGAAGACGCGTCAAAAGAGAAAAATAATATGGCACGATGTTACAATGACGAAAGTTTCTGCAAAGCTAATGTGCGCAAAATAAAGATAAGGGCTTCAAAGTCTTGGGAATCATTCAGGTACATTATTATTATTATTATTTGTGTCTTGTGCCGTCTACTTTTGTGTCGTTGTCGTTGTCTAGTCTTCGTTCCTTTGTCGATTCCATTTCTGCTATTGTATTAACAAATTTTTTTACCGCTTCAGTTCTAGCAAAAGTGATTTTTATTTCAGCAAACGAGTCACAACTAAAAATGTTACACTAAAAAATGTGTACTTATATCATCAAAATAGTCACAACTAAAAATATAAAAAAAGACTAACTTTGGCTATGCCGAAATTGTAATACTCTTCACGCCCCTTCTAGTAGTCCGAGGGTCTTGATATGGATCAGAATCTTATTGTGTCTAAATTTCAAGTCGATAGTACAAAAAACAAAAGTTTTTCCAATAAGAACATGAATTTGGATCCAGGTTTGTATGGGGGTACCCCTCCTAGTGGCCCGAGGGACTTGAAATTTTTGTAGTTGGGTCAATTTCAAATCGATGGTACAAAAACAAAATTTTCTAATATTAACATTCATTTAGATCCCGGTTTGTATGGGAGGTACCCCCCTAGCGGTCCATTCGGCTGATTCCGACAAATGTACTGCGTATGGTAAAAAGAAAGCTCCGATCAAAGACTGAGGGACTAGTTTGCACACATACAGACAGACAGACGGACATGGATCAACTCATCTCGTCGCGCTGATCAAGAATATAAGTATATACTTTATGGAGTCTCCGATGTCTCCTTCTGTGTGTTACAGACTTCATGACAAACTTATAATACTATTCACTGTGTGAAGAGTATAAATATTGTTTTCTACCAGATTAAGAAAAAATAACTTTTACGTGTGTTAAGTACACAGCATGTTCAGTCAGTACCTACATTTAAATAATCCACACTTTATTTAAAAAAAGAAAAATGGTTCATTAGCTCCAAAATAGATTTTTGCGTATCCTGAAAACTCCATTTTTTTGAGTTGTGACACTTTAGTTAGTGCGATATATTTGTTTGTAATGCAACGTAACTGATCCTGTTTATATTTATATAATCTTTTTGTATAGCTCTACAAATGCTGTAATGCTGTTTTTTTAATATATCGATAATAACAGAAATATTTACTTAACTATTTCAGCTTGCAACAAATGCTTTTGAGATTAACTTTTAGTCTGTTTAAATTTGTTTGTAAAGTCAAAATTTGTGTATATAAAATGCAAAAAATGATATTGTTGAGTAAAACTAGTAGAAAAATCTGTGTACCAATTTGTTGCAGCGTCGCTACCACCATTGGCAACGATAACGAAATTTTATGTTTTGTTTGCCGGCTCACGTGCAATATAAGTTATAACATCTAATTTTTTGGCGATAGCTTTTAAAATTGGTTTGCTTGCCGAAGTCTGGTCAACAATTAATACGCTAGCATCGACCTCTAAAACTCGTGCCAACTTGCCAAGTATATCTGATGCTGACAAACGAATAACTCGCTTATTTACCGCCTTCAGAATTGATTCACTCTGTTGTCGATTCATGGTGACAATTTGGTTAATTAAATTCTCCTGACCAACAACACCAACAATGGAGCTTGAATAGAAAAATAAAAAAAAAAATAATAATTAAAAACAATGAAGTGACTCCGGCTTCCGTGGTTGAATTATTACACTTGAAAAAAAAGATCTAAGAAAGACCAAATTTCATCTTGTGTTTAATTTATGTTTGTTGTTTTATTGCAAGGGGGCTGTAGCATGTAAAAAAAGGGTGTCCCATCCTTGTTTGAGAAATTTTATGTTTTCATAGACCTTACCACACTTCAAAGTGAGGTGGAGCTCTAAAGATGCCACGCAATTCTAGTTTTTATACTTCTCGCGTAAGTGTGTAAAATTATTCAAATTTTGGTACCTATTGCGTGTAGCTTAAAAAAAAAAATTCTGATACAAATACGGGACACCCTAATGTACAACTAATGGCTGATTTATGTTGGGTGATTCCGGGACCTAGGCAAATCAATTTATATGGTGGCTCCGCTTAGTACTTTTATCTTGAATGTTTAGACAAATCTTTAATAAAATGCATACAATAGTTTGTTGAGTTTTGTAATTTCTTACCCTGTGACATCATCTATAACTGGCAATTGATCAAGATTTTTCTTTTGCATAAGCGCTATGGCTTCGCTAAAAATTGTTTTGGTTGTAAGCACAACCGGTTCGGATAAGTCTTAAGTCACCAATTGGCACATTCCACCACCAATGATTATGCTCGTTAACAATATCTTTAAAATTACGTGCCTCCATCCAATTGTCCGAGACAAACTTCGTCATATAATTACGTATCCCATCGGGTAATATGACTACACATCGATTACCCTTTTTAAGGTTTTTAGCAAATTTAAGGGCTGCACTCATAGCAGCACCACTTGAACCGCCACAGAGTAAGCCCTCTTCGGCATTTAGACGACGGCTCATAGGAAAACAGTCCTTATCAAGAACCTTTGTCCAAACATCAACGACACTATGATCGGAAACTGTTGGTAAGAAATCATAACCAATACCTTCGACCTCATAAAATTGTACATCGGATGTGTTTAATGATTCTGGCCGAGCCAGCACCGATCCATAAGGATCAACACCAACAATTTCACAATTGGGTGCATCCTCCTTGATCTTCCGTCCAATGCCACTAATTGTACCTGCTGTGCCAGCACAAACTACTATCATATCAACGTTGTTATCCAATTGCCAAAGAATCTCTGCACCGGTACCATCGTAATGCGCAAGCGGATTTCCTGGGTTACGGTATTGATCCAATACAATTGAGTTGGGTATTTCACGCTGTAGCTGCTGTGCCATATATATTAATCCTTCTGGCGCATCATATGCTGCTTCTGTGGGAGTTCTTATGATTTTTGCGCCTAATGCTCGAAGAGCAGACACTTTTTCGTTAGACATTTTCTCGGGCATTACAATCATACATTTAAAGCCCTTGACAGCACATGCCATAGCTAATCCAATACCAGTATTGCCCGAAGTTGGCTCTATAACCGTAAATCCTGGCTTGAGCAAACCTTTCTCCTCGGCATCTTGAACCATTCGATAACCAATTCGATCCTTAACTGAGCCGCCTGGATTTAAAAATTCACATTTAGCAACTGCAAATAAATCAAACTATTTTTTTTATCTTTATAAAAACTTTAAATTTACTTTCTTACTCACACATCTCGCATTCGATACCCTCTGCTTTGGGTATATTATTTAAACGAACAAGTGGCGTGAAACCAATCACCTCTAATATATTAGGTGCGATCTTTTGACGATGTGCAATCCCGCGTTGCGTATGCGGTGTAGGGTTTTTGTTGCCCAAATGCCATTTGCAGCGGGATGGTAAACCAGGATCCATGAAATCGGCGGGACGATTGTGTGACTTACTAGAGGCCATCGTATATTTAACTAAAACAAAAAGGTTATTATTACGAGTTTTGTATTAAAAACGATATATATACATATTTGCAATGAGTCTTATTATTGTTTTTCGGCCATCAATCTTACAATAAATTAAAACATCATCTTCAAATGTATGATTGTATGCCAATAGTTCGAAAACAACATATAGCACAGCTTAACTAAAGTGTCAAAACTTAAAATTATCAAATTTTGATTTTTTGTTAAAAAAAAAAACAAAACACAATGATCATCCTCAACCCCTGTAAAAATCTGGTATTTTTTTCTTTAAGCTTTACAAAAAAAAACATCCTGACTTAAATAAATCCATTTAAAAAATAAAATAAACGAGTACATCACTCACTATCAAAGGTGGCAAATGACAGTTAACACTTATTTTCAATGCGGTCTGCTCATTGAAAAGCAGAATCTATTTCGTTCTACGCAGACCACTTAATTTTGCTGTGTCAATGTTCTCGCTCATATATTTCCAGTTGAACAAAAACTAATGTCTGTGCAACAATAACACTTTGACATGCTGCAAAAAAAAAAAAACGTTCGTTGTGTAGTTGACGTAAGTTGAAAGATTCGGACCGAATTAGAGAGTAAGAGGGCACAACAGTACAACTCTTGCTCTCTGCGATACAAGGGCTTAGCCAGGATTTTGTTCTGGGGCTCAGGCAAGTAAAAACGTTTATTAATGTAAAAAATATTTATTTTATTACTGATAATTAGTAATATTTGTGGTTCTCCGCAAAATATGGTATTCACTAAAGAAGATACGGCAATAGACCTTCGAGACAATTTTAATAAAACATAAAATACCCTTCTTGTGGCAATTTTTTACCGCTATGTGTCGATCTCTGCAAATGGTCCTTATTTCTTAATTTTTACGCTGCACAGCACTATCATATGTTTATTGTTTACATATGTTATAATGTGCATATTTAATTGCCTGCAAAGTGTATGAAACATATAAAATTTACTGTTTTATTGTTTAATTCAGTATTTTACACAATTTACACCGCATTTTCAATTTAAATTTTCTTTTAATAATTTTATTTTGAACACAATTTCTCCGAACACAGCTGATCAAAGCGCAAAAAATTAATTTCATAACACTAATTTTTAAATTTTCACGTTGTGTTCAACACTAAATGCGTGTTTTTCAGCGTTTTATACACTGACGATACTATTTACTAAAAAAATGAGATTGAGCGAATTTTGAGAGCGTAACAAGCCAAATTGGCGTCACCTTTGTTTCTTACACCATGCCCCTTACCCGTATCAGAGGTGATATCAGTAAACACAAAAAGAGAGCGAGAGAGCAAAGTGCACATACAGCTGCTCATACAATTGCATAAATACTCAAAAAACACATTTTTCTTTGAAAGTGTCGGACAAAACCATGATGGAAAACAAACTGAAAATGTGTTGAGGAATAACATTTCCAACAATGTTTTCGGTTATTTGCGACCTCTGCTCACTATACCTGTATACAAACAAACAATATTGTCCGGATGTTTTGCACTTCTAGAGTAAAGTTATTGAAATAAAAGAAAAAATGTTTGGCAGATGTTTTTTCAATATATTGTATTATATGGTAATCTTATAAAAAAACCAACAAAAATATTAATTTTTAGAAACAAAGTAAACAAAAACTAAAGCAGCCTCAATCGGACAATTATGCACAATCACAGGATTGTTATATGACGCGGTATATTTTTGCTCTTCGATATTCTTGATACTCTTTGTTCTGCTTTTATTATTTTAAATTTATGCCCGATTCACGCTGCTTAAATATTGCTGCTTTTTCAGCGAACATTCACACAGAGGTTTCACTTAAAAAAACAGCTGTTTTTTTGATTTATTTCACCGTGACATGTTATTTTTGCAAATCAACTCAAATAAATTTTTCAGAGTATAGTATAGTTTTACATTAACTTCACAACTATGATATTAATATTAACAAATGAAGAGATATAGAAAATATAGAAATTTATTATGACTAAGGAAAGTGGAAAACAAAAACCTTAATTAAGACTTACAACTAGAACCCATTACCAAAACATATAACTAACTAACAACTAGGTTTTCAGACTAAGAATAAGAAACATTTTTTTGTAAGCAACTCAAAAAGCAGATAATTCTTGCATGTCCCCCTTTTTCATTCCTGCTACTTATTTTATTAATATTTAAAAAAAAAAATTACAATTTAATATTTTCTTCAAATTGTTTTGTGCTGTTTAATGTGGAGAATGACCAAAAAAGCCGGACACGACCAAAAATTTTAATAATCGCGTAAAATCAACATTCGAAGAATTATTGGCAAAATACGGCCGCAAATGCTGCGAAAAGTGTGTGAAAATTTGACTTTCAGATTGCGCCTTGCGCCAGCCGTGGCGGCCTCATGGCCGAAATCATATCTAAACATTAATGTCATAAAATGATCTATCAAATAAAGCCACCTTAATTGATATTAAAAATATTTTTCTTTGTTTTATTTTAATTTAAAGTTGTGAAGCTCTAAAAAAACATCATTTATCTACTGGTGTGTCTATTTATTTCATCGCCTACAAATGGGAAGAGTAGGTCATGATGCAGGGATTTATTGCGGACGTACCGGGAGCACCCCTAATTGTGCGTAGTATTCTATTTTGTAGTACTTGAAGGTTTTTTATGTGGCATACCGATGCTGTACCCATACTTGGATGCCATAAGTGCATGCGGGCTTTACAAACTGTTTATATACAATGCCTTATTGCTCACCGAGAGTTTACTTTTGTTGTTTAACATCCAATGGAGCTTGTTTATCTTCGCAGTACATTTGACTTAGATTCTACGAATGTGATGCGTGTGTGAGTTTGGAATCCAAATGTACACCCAGGTAGCAGTGCGTGCTTGATTTTGGTATGGTGTGAACGTTATATTTACACATTTCTTTAACCAAACCTCCAAGACATGTAAATAATCCTAGATGTGATTTGTTGCTTCATTGGGACATCCGGAAGTAGCTAAGACAGCGATATCATAAGATTGGTAGAGGCAAATCTGAAGTGTAAATGTTGTATAGTATCGGCCCTAGCACGCTGCTCTGGGGAACTCCTGCCTTAATGTATCCTAAGAATGATGTTTCATCCTTTACCGTCTCTTCATAAGTTCTATTCTCTAAGAAAGATTTTGACAGTAGGTACTGCGGTGCTGGAACAAATGCTTTCAGTTTGTATAGGATCCCGTCATGTCACACCCTGTCAAAAGCTTGTTGCACATCAATGAACACAGAATTGCAGTATTCCTTCCTTTCAAAAGCATCTAAGATTTTGTGGACCACCCGGTGCACCTGCTCTGGAGTGCTATGCCTTTTCCTAAATCCAAATTGGTGTTGTGGCATGGCTCTCTGGATGCTTCCTACTGCTATCAATCTGCTCTCGAATATTTTGGAGAATGAAGACAGTAAGCTTATTGGACTACAGGATTCGATTTTCCGGCTTTCGAGGTTTAGGAATCATCGATTTCAAGGCGCACTTCCATTGTGTTGGATAGTGGCCGATACGTAGAATTGCGTTAAATATATTCACCAGAAACAGGATACCTTTCATGGGGAGGGCTTATAATATTATTCCATCGACTTCCATAGCCCGGCGCTGTCTTCACTTTTGTGTTCTTAATTTGCACATCAACTTCAGCTGGAGTAACGGCTTTTATAGAGAGGATTTAATGATGATTTAACCTCGCCTGAAGGTGATTTGCAAACGCCTCCGCCTTCTCCCCTTCTGTTCTATACCAACCACCTTTGTCATCTTTTATGAACAGGATGATGACGAGTGGCCGCATCCTTAATGCTTCTGTCCAAAATATCCACAGCATCATCGATATCTTCTGTCGAAACAATTTCATTATTTCAGTGCAACCTCTGTTCCAAACATCGTTGGAACTTTACCAGATCAGAGCTATAAGATAGCTTTCCCATAACTTTCAGCTGGATGATCAGTGGTAAGTAATCGGAGTTTAGCTTATGCTAGTTTTTGATGAATAGCTCTGATTGCCGTAAACTTCCGGAGATTGCAAAACATCCCAACCACTATTTAGGACGCTATTTAAGAGCTCAGTACCCCTAGAGAATGCTTGAAAGTTACCCCTGATTCGGTGTTTGGCATTCCAGTCACCTGCCACTATAAATTTAGGCCCGAGCTAGTGCAGTAAAGATGTTAACATATTTAAGTGCCAAGAGAAAACTGGTGGACAGTAACGCTGAGACTGCAATATCACCTTGGAAGCTTTGTATCTTTATTGTAGCCATTTACAGATGGTTTAGACAAACTGGATCAAGTGAGTGATGTTTGATTCTGGAGTGCACCAATATTGCAGCACCACCATGAGCTCCATCGTGAGGTTGGTTAACGGGATATAATAAATAACCAAATTGTCTAAATGTAGTGCGGCTGCAGAAACGGGTCTCAAATATTAGCATTATGTCTATTTGGTGATTAGCAATAAACGACTCAAGCTCTAAAGCTTTGTTGGCGTTCTATATGCCTATACATTTTGATGCAATAATGACAGTAGTTGCAGGATTTGCTTTTGCATGTCCGTAATGTATTTTTGCATGATTATAAGCTGGTCGAATCTATCCACTAGATTTCCTAGTATGTTTTATAGGCTCGGTTGTAGAGGTTGGTACGGTATGGGGTTGGAGGCAGTCACGTTGCCTTGCTGTTGTAATGGCGGATTAGGAGTTTTCATTGATCTAACACAGCTGGCTGCATCAGCATATGAGTGGGATCTGCTCATGACGGTCAATTGTATTTTTGGAGGTGCAAAGTTTTGTGAGAATTGTTATGGCTTGAATTTTTAACTGTATGACTTTTTCTGAGCTGGTTATCCGACTTTGGTTTGCCTTCCTTGGAACGTTTTTGATATATGGAACAGTGTGTGCGTCAAAGCAAAAAGCACAAGTTGGACTTTCATTGACTGGTTTTACGCAATCTGATGAGTGATGACCATCACCACATTTAACAAACCTGTATTGTTTACGACAGTATTCTTGGCAACGATGACGTTGTAGAAAGTCGTCAAATTTGCGTTGAAGTTCTATTAAAACTCTTTGTCTGCAAAGGAGCTTAATCTCATGGACAGCCTTATTGTTATCTTTCGGTATCAAGTCAACAAAGAACATGTCAAGTTTTTTGGGCGCTTTATCTTCCAATCCATTCGTCTTCTCGTGACTAGTAGGGTTGTGTACGTTTCTAACTGTATGGTTGTGATTCGCGAGAACTTTTTTGATCCTTACATGTTGAGGAATGAAGACCTTTTATCGCTACTCTGCAATCTCTTTCCTGCCGTAATTGGAAACAATGAAATTCAACCTTCAGTACCTCGAGATTATCAACTAAAGTTCTGTACAAATCAGCATCTTTGTCAAGTATTCTTACATGACTTTGATTGGGTTTTGTTATGTAATTTTCTGGACTGACTACTTTATCAATGTCATTCCAAAGACAACTGATGTCCTTGATATAAGGAATTATGATTGGGGGTGATGTAGGCATCATTGGTGGTTTTCAATATTGGTAACATAATCAGGACTTTGGGCCTTTTTAGGTTCCTCTACTAATACAACCTCTACATTACTGAGTATTTGGAAGCGGTTCTCATTTATTTTCTTTAACTTAGTTGGCTTGATTCCTTAAGAGGTCGTGGGATAGTTGTTGTCACTAATTATTTTTTTTACAACACCAGGTGTTGTTTTAATTATCTTCCTCGGATGATCAGGGGAAGTTCCGTTCCTTTTACGGGGATGCTTACCGCCTCAGATTCATCAATGGATTCGACCATATTAATTTGACAGCTACAGTCGTATCAGCGAGAGTTAATATGAACACTTAACTCTCACCCCTCGCAAGCGTAAAAGCTTAAAATTTCGCTTTGTTTTAGCTCACATGTTATTGGTTAGATTTTTACTTTTCTTATATCCGACACTGATAAGAAATTAATTTGTATAATTTGTTTTACTATGTTTTTGATGTAAAATCAAGTATTATTTTTTGTTAATTATACAATGATATCAGAGAAAAAACACTTAGACACATCTGACTCAACCAAAGCACAAATCAGAACTGAGACCATAACTTCGGCAAAGAGTAGGAAATTACATATACACTCATCCACATAATTGTTTGCAATTTCAAAAATAGCAGTAATAATCCACTTTAACAGTAAATTTAAACGGTAAAAAATTGTATATCGAAAAAAATAAAAATGCAGTTATGTTCTTCTATTCATGTTTAATACGTATTGAAGGAAAAAATAACAGTTATCTCATTGGAAATATACACACAAAGAGAAAAGAAAAAATAAGTCAGATTTTGCGCTAACACATAAATGTTTGCAAAATGCGCAGTAGGATGAAGAGAGAATAAAGGTAAAGTAAAGTAACTGTAAAATTTGTTTATTATGACTAACATTGCAATAAACAATTAGTTAGTAATGTGTATTTGTCATTATGAGTTAGTCTTTCGTTCAGTTGAGTCCTCCACAGCAATAATAGAAAAATATAAAATATGCCAGGCCAAAGAACTGATGATCGTGTCATTGAACTAATATATTTTAATTATTATAAAGGCAAAACGGTTAAAGAATTGTCAGAAATTGTCAGCAAGGACAGAATCACATATTCTTAGAGATCTTGACAAAAATCCACGATCAACCAATCAATCAAGGGCTATATCCTTGAAAAATGAATATGGGTTAGATGTCTCCTCTGAAACAATTCGACGACTATTGAAAAGAAATGAATACTCAGCCAGAATAGCGCGTCGAAAGCGATTACTTTCTTCACAAAATATTTTAAAGAGACTGAGTTTTGCTTCTGCAAACATTTCTCAGCCCCTTGAGTATTGGAGCGGGGTTATATTTTGTGACGAGACAAAAATAATGCTTCACCAAAACGATGGTCCCCATAGAGTTTGGCGAAAACCCAATACAGCGCTCCAACAGAAAAATATTATACCAACAATGAAATTCGGCAAATTGTCAGTGATGGTATGGGGCTGTATATCCATGCAAGGCGTTGGTCAATTAAGAGTATTCACTGATATTTTGAATAAAGAGCTTTATTTGGATATTCTAAAGAAAGAATTGATCAACAGTGCTCAAAAATTTGGAATGGAAGATCCACAAAGACCTGGAAAAATGAATTTTAAATTATACCAGGACAACGACCCCAAACATAAATCCCTACTGTGCAGAACATGGCTGCTATATAACTGCTCCAAAGTCCTCGATGCACCTCCACAAAGCCCTGATTTGAACCCAATTGAACATTTGTGGGCTCATTTGAAAAAAAAGGTAGCACAACGGGCGCCAAAGGGAAAAGCTGACCTGATCAGGATTATATATGAGGAATGGCAGAAAATACCTCAGGAATACGACATACAACACTTAATTGGATCAATGCAAAGAAGACTTCAAGCTGTTATCGATGCCGAAGGTGGGCACACCAAATATTAGCCAAAAAACAAGCTGAAAATGGTTTTTTCTAATAACTTTTCTACGATGTATGCATTTTGCAAACATTTATGTGTTAGCGCAAAATCTGACTTATTTTTTCTTTTCTCTTTGTGTGTATATTTCCAATGAGATAACTGTTATTTTTTTCTTCAATACGTATTAAACATGAATAGAAGAACATAACTGCATTTTTATTTTTTTCGGTATACAATTTTTTACCGTTTAAATTTACTGTTAAAGTGGATTTTTACTGTTATTTTTGAAATTGCAAACAATTATGTGGATGAGTGTACATATTTCGGACTACTTTCGCTCTAAAACTTATTGTTTCGCCAAAGACTATGAAATATATCGACTGGACAGTTCGGTCTTCGAAAATGTCTTCGCTCTCAAAATTGTTGTTCAACTCAAAAATCTCTCGAAAATTGTGTTTGATCTCAAAATTGTTGTTTCGATGTCAACATTTTCGTTTTGCTCTTAAAAGTGTTGTTCCATTCATCAGAATGTCAAAGTTCTACTGAAGGATCTGAAGATTCAAAAAACAATTTCACTAGTTTTTACAATCTGAGTGGAACAGCACTTTTAAGAGCAAAACGACAATTCACTGGGTTTTGTTGTTGTAACGCGTATAAACTTTTTCGAATCTAAGGCTAATGCCAGAGTCTGTACGATGTTTATAATATTAAGCGGAAATTTGCTATAAGCCTTTGCAAGCATTTTTATATGTAAAAGCTTAAAAGCTGCCATACTGAGAGTGAAGCGACAAGCGAATTGAAGCTACAAAGCGAGATTGAAGTGAGCGAGTAGTTTGGAAATGGTTTATGGCTTTATCTCGCTTTGTAAGTATTTTTTTTTTTTGCATTCGCTAACATTCTTAAATGCAAGTCGGATGCTGTAAAATTACTTTAAGTATTACAAAATGGAAATGTACTTTGAGAACTTATTTTCTGAAATATATAAATTAGTATTGTGGGATTAATTTTTCTGGGTGCTGTCTATGGTAATTAAACAAATTATTAAACACTCTTTTTCTCTTCGATTTTTTTTGTCAAAAACAAAATTCAAACTTGCACTTGGAAGAAAAAACTTTATCTGAATGAATCGAGCTCTAAGGCCGAACTATTAACTCTGTCACCTTATAGCACGATATCTCGCATAGCATCGCTCGTACTCTGAGATCAGCCTTATTCTTGTCATCTCACCTTAATCCTGATAATATCAAATAAATACGATATCCATAACACACGAAGCGAATCCGCCGTGTTCATTATGACACCAGACCGATGATCTTTTAAGACCAGAATATCTTAAAATGAGACCATTGCGATCTGAAAACGAGAACTATTTTCTTCTCTTGATTTAAGACCAAAAATACTAAAGCTGAGACCATTTTGGTCGCAAATCAAGTTGAAAATATGATTAAACAACTAAAAATGAGAACGAAATTCTATTTATTTATAACATTGACAAAAAAACTGTCAGCTTAAAACAAAAAAAATGTAACAACTACACTTAAAAGTAGGAGAAAAATATAAATTGAAATGAACTTCAACTAAAATAAATTAATTACAAAAAAAAAAAAAAAGAAACAAACAAAAATAGAAAAAAAAAGTAGAAAGAAAGTATTATGAAGGATTACACTGGACAAAGGCATTTTTATTGCCTGGAATATTTAACATCATTCTAAGCTAATTTTTGACGCTGATTTCAAATATGTTATCAGTTTTTTTCAGCAGCTCTAGTTTTTGAGATTACAGCGAGTACTTATGTTTTCTTATCTTTATATAAAGTTTTTTTACATTACACAGCGCAAAAAAAAAAACAATTTCTTTCTTTCTAAGAAATAGTTAATGGATATTTACTAATTGGAGATCATTAATTGCAAATCTGTCCTCAGTTTCTTTGATCAGCTCTAGATTTTGAGATACCTAATTCGTTCTTGCCATCATATGGAGATCGTTTACATTACACAGGGCGACACAATCAATTTTGGGTTTTTCTCTAAGAAATGTTTGATGTTTGTTTGCTAATTTGAGGTCACTGATTCCGAACCTGACCTCAGTTTTTATTTTCTAGCAGCTCTAGTTTTTGAGATATGCATAAGTACTTATTTTTTGTCTTTTTATTTAGATTAATGTTGTTTATATTTTTGCAAATCTTCCTTTGCTTTTATCAGCCCTTTCTTGTTTTATCTTTAAAGTATCGTTCATTATACTAACTTAGGAAAAAAAAACTAAGACAACCGCGATTACCGTTAAATTATTATTTCCGATTTCTTCTCCACTTCCACGAAATATGTGATTTTTTTTAGTTTTACTAAAATATTATAAATACTAAACACTTTTTATTACGAGGGTTGCTACTTAAGTCGCTTCGACTTTTGGTAATGAAGCACCATCCAGGGCCACCGTATTTCGCTGATTTTCTGAATTCAATCGTGGTCGTAGTTTTCTCCAGGACGAATTTCGTGAAGGTCGTCCAAAATCGGTTGTTGTGACACAAAACATTGATCCTGTGCGTGAACTGATATTGCAAGGTCGTCATGTGACATATCGTGAGATAGCGACATGTTTGAGCATTAGTTCCACTCGCATACATTCAATATTGCATGCACATTTGGCCGTCAAAAAGATTTATTGTTGGATACCGCATAATTTGACAATCGCGCAAAAAAAGGCTCGTGTCAATTGGTGCAAAGAAATGTTGAAAAAATTCAATCGCGGTGCTTCAAAAGACGTCTATAAGATCGTTACAGGTGATGAATCATGGATCTATGCATATGAGCCTGAAACTAAACAGCAGTCGACTGTATGGGTCTTTCAAGATGAGCCAAATCCAACAAAAGTTGTTCGCGCACGAAGCACTTCGAAGCAAATGATCGCCTGTTATTTTGGAATAACCGGACATGTTGCCACCGTGCCATTAGAGAAACGTAGAACGGTTAATTCTGAATGGTACACCACCACTTACACAGAAGTGTTCGAAGAAATAAGAAAAATCAACCGCAGAAGACGAATCATTCTCCACCACGACAATGCGAGCTCTCACACATCGGCTCAAACAAGTGACTTTTTAAACACTCAAAACGTCGACACCCAATGACTTCTTTTTATTCCCGCACACCAAAAATAAATTGCGTGGTCAACGTTTTTCGACGCCTGAAGAAGCGGTTGATGCGTTCAAAACACATGTTTTTTAAGTCACTGTAAACAATACAAATAGCACTAGTATGACAAAACGTTCTGAGTACATTTATCATTAAAAACGACAAGCTTTACGATAGCAATGTCAGATTTGACATATAAACATTGGTGTTGCCATTTCTCAATACTTAAGTAGCAACTCTCGTATCAAGCTAAATGGTTATGAATTTGTTGATCTTTATTTATATTATAAAAATGTGCAAGATTCGCAAAAACATAAAGAACTGATCGGCAGAGTAGATAATGTAAATAAACTCAAAATGAAGGTAAATACGAACGAAGTAGATGTATCACAAAAACTAGAGCTGCTAAAAATACAATGATACAGCGGTTCTTGCACGTACGCGATACTTGCACACCTCGATTCTTGCTTCATATTTTTTTCCATTACGTACTCAGTACTTGCGACATCCAAAAATTTGTACTCAATACTTGCACTCCTTTGCTAAATGAAATTCGTGAAAATAGTATTGGAACGAAAATTTTAAATATTCGTGATTAACTGCCGTCGATATTCGCAATACATCACTACAGGGAAGTACATGTGAATCCCAAAAGAAGACGAAGAGAGCGAGTTCCAGGGTGATTGGCTAAAATAACGGGATAATGCAGAACACGCGGTTGAGAAATAAAGGAAAGTTTGAAGAATCGTCCAACTGGGATTCTAAAGACATCATTCCCTTTCTGTGTTACGTGTACAGCTAGCTAGATAAAGCACGTTCTATCGAATCTCTTTCAACTTTGCTGTATGAAATAGAACTATTGCAACAAATTTCTCTTTCCGAAATCGAACAATGGATTAATAAGCATAATTTGGCGCCCACCCTACAGAATGAAGAAGACTGTGTTGCTGGAGATGAAAAAACTGACGACGTGGAATTCAGTACGAAAAAAATTACAGCAGAAAAGGCTATATCTGCATTTAATATTTGCTTGGAATGGACGGTGCAAAACAATGCTTCAAAGCAAAAAAGAATTGACAATTTTTTGAATTCCATATTATATAAGTACATATTAAACGTAGATTCTAAGCAGATGTAAAATTGATTTTTAATTTGTATGGAAAAAAAAGTATTCGCTATTTGCATCATCCTTTAAACTTGCACCGAGCTCGGTTTTCATTGCGAGCAAGAATCGCGGTATTACTGTAATAACATATGGGCATTTCCACAGCAAGGTCAACCGGGACCGAAAATTTAAAAGCTAATAAACATTGTCTAAATTTTTATAATATAATGAATTTGCAGTTTAATTATGCAGTTATTTTGAGATAATTAGCTTTAAAACTGTAAATACGTTTTTCTTGCTCTTGGCTACTTTTAATGGCATTTTGCCTATAATATTTTAGGATATACCAAATACTCCAGGCATCCGAAAACTCCATTGGATCGGTTGCGACAAAAAATTGTAGATAAAAGTAGCTTGAACAGCATATTCTTTGAAAAAAAAAAAAAATTTCACACCTCTCATAATAATAATAACAGTAATATATATGATGTTTTTGGCAATTTATGCGATCTTGAGTTAATATTATTTGAACTAATCTATGTTACAACCATAATGGAAAAATATGTAACGTTCGCAATGTAACGTTCTAAATTATACTTAAGCTTAAAAAAAACCTTATGTATATGTATATTTCAACGTGACACCTACCAATAGAAAACTACATTATTCTATTTTAGTCTAAAATTAATCGCTTTAAAATATTATGTTGCAATTCGCAGATTTTTACATTTTTCTAGATGCAGTCAAAAAACAGTTCTAATTTTTGTAACGTTCACCATCTAATGTTTATTTCTAATATATTGGAAATCTGAAATCGACAGAACCTCCTTTTTGCACTAAACGTAGAGCTACTAAAATACTACCGAAAAAAAACAAGACAAATTTTGTTTTAAGTTTTAGTTATTTTTTTTTTAGTTTTAAAGGCGTCCGAATGTAACGTTCGCGATCGTGGAAATGCCCATATTTGAAATCAGCGTGAAAAATTAGCTTAAAATTATGTAAAATATTTCAGGCAACAAGAAAAAAGTTTGATTTTTTTGTACTGTGTTATGTTTTATATTAAAGACCTAGTTTGAAGTCCTCCAAAGAACGACTATTAGAACTAAGCCAAAAAGCGATAACTAGAAATACCAAAAATACAATGCAATTGGAATCCTGCATGAATGCACACATTTGGTACCAATTGTATTCGCGCACCTCGCTAATCTAAACCTTTTGGGTTAAAATACAAATGAATTGGTTAAAAATTATAACTAAAAACGCATTCAACGAAAATGCAATTATTGTACAACAAAAGCAAAAGGAGGATGAAAACAAATTTGAAAGAGCGAGTGCCAATTCTCTAAATTTTAGCGCTATTCTCTCATAACAGCCGCATTGAAAGTACGAATGTTCTTGATTTGAGTTTTGGTATTCTTATTTTTTTATTCAAGCCCAAATTGTGTTTCTAATGAGATATTTCTTGCTTTGGATTCAAATTTATTTGGTCTCGAATTATAAATTGAGTAAAAATGTTACTTATTTCAAGAACATTTAGACTCATTGCAATTGCATTTGATGTGTTCTTGATTTCAATAAAATCGGTGATAAAGGTTTTTCCCTCCATGTAGTTATTTTTAATTCATCAATTAATTGAAGTAAAGTGAAATTTGAAAAGTCAAATATGTCAAAATTTAAATGTTAATTTCGCTTTATTGGAAAATAATTTGGGTAAAATGCAATTTTATGCTTAAAAACAATTTAAATGTTAAATTTTTAAACAAACGTGATATATATATGTATATATACATGTATGTATGTACATACATGAAACGTGTATTGACTAAACTAACAAATAACAATAATACTTTTACATTTATCGATAATTTAACATAGAAAAAATTTCTTTTGATTAAGTATTCTTTTCTTCAGTTCAAAGAAATGTAATCTCTTTAGTCTTTTCATAGGTATATATGCAGCCAAAGTCTTTGCTATTATAATTGTGTGATTTAATAATCTGTCGTTATACCTACTGTTGTGTCTATTCATTTCGTCGCCTACAAATGGGCTCCAGGGCTCCCACAATTGTGCGTAGGGTTTGTGTTGCACTATATGTATTTTCTTTATGTGGCATTCCGATGCTGTGCCCCATACTTGGATGTCATAAGTCCATGTGGGTTTTATGATTTGTCTATATCTGTGGCAATATGCTAAATTAGCTAATGTCGAAAATCTATATGTTGAGATATTGCCCATTTTGTGTAAAGTGATTGATACAAAAAAAAAAAAAATTATAACAAATAAAATACATGCTAAATAAAATTTGTAAAATATTTTTATAGAAGTAGATTTCACAATTATACAAATTTTATTTAGTGTATTTAACCAATAATTGTTTAAAGAGTTTGAAAATTGGATTTGTGAAACAATCAAAGGTGTACGAATTTATAGTGTATATAACTATGATTCTATACCATATTTTTAGAAATTTTTTAGTCGAAATACGTATTTTGAAGCGGTGAATAATAATTTATAAAATAATTAATAATTAATTAATAACTTCATTTACTCAATTTTTGACATAAGCTACTTTAACATATTGCCACAGATATATATGGAGCTTTTTTATCTTCGCAGCACATTTGGTGTGGATTTTTCGAATATGGTGCGCTCAAGTAGATTACCAAGCAAAAGAAAAAGCAAAACCAAAAGATATAGTTCTTGAAACTGTTTTCTTGATAACTTCAGATAATGGTTAATTTAACCAAATCGTCGCAAAAACAGTAAAAAGAAAATTAACTTTGGCTATGCTGAAGTTGTTATACTCTTCACGCCCATTCTATTGGTTCGAGGATCTTCAAATTTACTTGGTTGGTGGATAAGGGTAAGATACTTATAATGTCCAAATTTCAAGTAGTACAAAAGCAAAAAAGTTTTTCAATTAAAAACATGAATTTGGATCTGGGTTTGTATGGGGGGGTACCCCCAGTTGTCCGATTTGGCTGATTCCGACAAACGTAGTGCGTATGGTGAAAAGCTTCGTGCAAAGTTTTAACTCTCTAGCTCAAAAACTTAGGGACTAGTTTGCATACATACATACCGACACACAGACGGAAATGGCTAAATCAAATCGTCTCGTCGCACTGATCAAGAATGTATGTACTTTATGGGGTCTCCGATGTCTCCTTCTGTGTGATACAAACTTTATAACAAACATATAATACTGCGTGAAGACTATACAAATTAGGAGATTTAAAAACCGTCAAAAGAGATTTCTGGCATATGCCCGAATATACCACATTTTTTTGTAATTCTTCGAGACTGTAAAATCGTTTGTTTTATTGCTGCCAGTATTCATTTTGAATTAATTCCCAACATCGTAACTATTTTGGGGTACAGGATATCTTATAGTCTTCTTTGCACCTTTACAAACATTTACATATCATACATACATACGTACTTATGCGATGATTTTAAAACCGCAATATTATGTATTTTCTTTTTCAAATACATATTTTCAAGTTAGTTTAAGATTTTATAGTTTTTATCGATTTTTAAAATGCTCGTCTTTATAATATAAAGCGAAATATTGAATAATTTTGTAAGATTCTGTATGCATTTCCCCATGCTGAAATAAACACGAAGTCTCAAACAAACTTATTTTTATTTAGCAAAATAACCAAAAAAATAATCTCCAACAGGAGATAAAGGAAATCATATATATATAAAAAATAACCAAATATATGAAACAAAATGCAATGTGTTTTTAGCGTAAGAGATAACAAAATTCAATGATCATCTTAAGAAAATTGCAAGTCTTTTTGGTCATATATTTAAACGTGCACGCGTTAATGCGAAATCCGAACAAATTTCTTAAATAGGAGCTCTTTTTTTTCACTTTTTTTTTTTAAATAATATTATGTATTTTTATTTATGTTTTTACAAATAGGTACGTACTTATATTTTTCTATAAAGAAAACAAGTAAACTTTTATTTATTTTATTTGTAGACAGACAATTTAAATTGACTGAATAAATTTTCAACAAAACAACTACAAAAACTGACTGCGTGTTAATGTAGGAATACTTATTTGGTTATATGACGATGTTGAAAACAGGCTTGCCAATTTAGGGGTATTTTTAAAAGTCAGATTCAGGATAAACATTATAAATAGTCAAAATTATTGGAAAAATATTCTAAAAAATAACATAATTTACGATTTGTAATAATTTTTATTTATAAATTATTTAATATTTCATATATAATTGCGTTTTCTTCAGATTCTATGTTGTGAAAATTCCCCTAAGTTGGCAAGCCTGGCTGAAAAACAAAATATATTTGTTCGATGTGGTTTGATGTTCAAGGCTAGAGAATTACTCCGTTTATACGATAGCCGATTCGGTGTTTAGTCAGCTCGGGTAATCTTAGCACGCATGTATCAACGCCTTCTCAACTCAAGCTAAGCACATGAACCGAGCTGATGAAACGCCCATTTCAAATGCGACCTTATTTTTATACTTCGAGTTAAAATGTCGTATAAACGTTTAATGGATCGAAATTCATTTTGTGTGGAGCACCCATGTGGTACAATTTTTTTGTTTTATTTTAATTCTTTTATTTTAATTTTTTTAAATGTTTTTGTGTTTTATATACTAAAAAAAATCACAGAGGTATCGTGGGACAGCCGGGTGGAACGAAGTCCCTTTTTTGCTGTAATATTTGTTTCCTTATTTTCATAAGCATAAAATTTGCTCTGATAGACACTAAAGATGAATCGACGATAATACTATGTTAACAGTGCGAGTTCTGTTGCGAATTGCTGCGAGTTCGCGGGTAACTGTTCACACTGGTCTATTGCGAGCTTGTGAGTTCTGAGAACAGCTGTTTTATGTCTTGGTTATATGTACATACAAATAGAACGTTGTGACCAATTGTGAGAAATTAAAATGGAAATTGTGCGAAAAATACATGACTGAGAACCATTTGCTTTGTACGCAAATAATTATTGCAGCTTCCTTTTTTATTCCTGCTACTTATTAACATTAAAAAAAATAATTACAATTTAAAATTTTCTTCAAATTGCTTTGTGCATAACCAGCTATTTAATGTCTAGAATTTAATTGGGCTGGGCTAAGGCTCATCCTTTTTTTGGGACTCCTGCTTGCAGAGATTTGGGTTACTCTAGGAGTTGATGCGGCTTTTTGCGTTTCAGCCTTGTTTTCCAACCAC
Source organism: Amiota mariae (assembly GCA_035041805.1). Classification (NCBI taxonomy): domain Eukaryota; kingdom Metazoa; phylum Arthropoda; class Insecta; order Diptera; family Drosophilidae; genus Amiota; species Amiota mariae. The sequence goes on along the minus strand of JAWNKV010000653.1, from coordinate 65,980 downwards.
TTGGATCTATAAGGCTTGAAGCTTCATTATTTATATGAACACTTAGCCTTTCCAAATGAGACCTCGCATATTTTCGAATGGTAATTGCGACTGAATCGATGCCATGATCACGTTCAATATCGCTGCTACGGACGTACCAGGGTGTATTCACAACACATCTCAGCATTTGTTCTGGAACCTCTGTATGAACACGAGCAGCCCCATAACTGGATACCATAAGTTCATATAGGTTTAAGTATTTGTTCGTATAATAATACTTTGTTGTAGGTCGATAGCGCAGTGCGCCTACCTATGAGCCAATACATTTTTCTGAATTTTAGTTCAAGTTCTTCTCTTTTTCTCTTTACATGTTCATTCCACTTGAACTTGGTGTCCAGAGTCATCCCTAAGTATTATGGTGTGGAATTTGTACGCCATTTATATACAATGGGAAGTATCGTATTTTGTTGTACGAGAAATCTATGTGTGTTGATTTTGTTTCATTGAATTTAATGCGCCATGTTGATATCCACTCAAAGATTTCGTTTAACGCTCATTGGAGTTGTGCATGAGTTTCAATTTCTGATAGTATGGCTGTATCGTCAGCAAATGTTGCAGTAAAGCAGTTTTTGTTGGTAGGTAGATCACATGTGAATAAAATATAAAGGAGAGGGTCCAGTACACTACCCTGGGGAACTCCAGCTTTAATTTCTTTGATTCCTGAATACGTATATTCTTGTTTAATACGAAAGAAGCGATCTGTCAAGTATGATGTTAGAAAGTGATAATATTGTTTGGGTAACAACACTTTAATTTTATTTAGTAGGCCATTATGACAGACCTTGTCAAAAGCTTTTGATACATCAAGGAAGACTGCAGAGCACACCTTCAAAAGCATTTTGATAATTCTAGTTATTTTGTGTACTTAACCTAGGGTTGAATGATTCTCGCTGAAACCAAATTGGTAAGTCTTCTTTGGTCAATGATTTGCTTAAGACGTTTAACAAAAAGTTTTTCCATAAGTTTTGCAATTATGGGAAGCAGAGAGATTGGTCGATATGATGTTACATCGTGCTCTGGTAAACTTTTTTGTGTACTTCCAAAGCGAATAATCAGTGTTACGTTCATTAGTTAGTTCACTTAATTTTTTGCTAAGAGCGCTACTTTTAAAAGCTTTATTTTATTGCAGAGATTTTTTGTTAGCTAATTAAGCAGAGTTTTATCAATAGGAGATCTTGATTGTTGCCATCTTCGACGCATTCTGCCTTTTTCCATAACCATTTCCTTTATTTCTTTTGTGTTCTTGTGCCCTGCCGTAATATTTCTTGTGGTGTGCTTCTCCAAGCTGCAAGTTAAATGATTTTTGTCAGATTAAGGATTTCATCGTCTAAGTTTGATTGTAGTCAGATAGGATTCTTTTGAAGTATTCCCAGTCGATGTGTTTTTTGTAGATCTGTTGGCCAGTACGTTGGTATGCCAGTAGAATAGGTATTTCATCCTGTCATAAAGCTGTGATGAGTCTTGAGGCCCAGAAAGTGTGCTTAGCATTGAAGTCGCCACCCATTAAAAACCAGTTTTTGTGACTATTGATTAGTTTTACATATAAATCACATTTGATCTGATGCCGTGGAGGGCTATAAACGGCTGTTAATGATAATTTGTTGTCAGTATCAATAGTTACGGTAGTTGCTTGAAACATATCTGTACACATCTTTGCTTCTTCATAGTGTACCTCTTACTATAACAGCACTACCTCCCCGCGCGCAATTATTTAGGTGGATAGTGTGGTGTGTTTCATAGTTTTTGATTTTTATATATGTTTGATTAGTGAGATGTGTCTAGATATCAGACATACATCGATTTTTTCAGTATTGAGAATAATTTCTAGTTCTTCGTGGTGTTTCATTAGTCCGTTAGCGTTCCATAATATAATTTTTAGGAATCTGGGCATGTTTACTTAACTTGGTGTAAAGCTTTTTCGAGATTTTGCAGCCTCATTTTCAATTAAACTCTTGCTGTTTCAGAAGTCTATCCAATATTTGTTGTAATACTATATATTCGTTTCCTAAGTTTTTTCTGGATCTTTAGCAACTTGCGAGTATTCCGGTATTCTGATACCTATTTGGCTGACTCTCTAAAGGTTTATTTGTGTAATTTTTGGATTCACTTTTCTTATTGCCAGTTCTTTCGTCGCGAATCTTTTGTAATTCCTCTGTAGCTAGCAGGATGGTAACCACAACAGTTACATCACTTTGGTTGCTGCTGTTCTGATTTCTTACAGTCTATTGTCTTGTGCTTTCCTGTGCTGTTTCCTTGGCTGTTCTGCGTGTTGTCAAAAGCCTGGCATGATTTACACTGAGGGATCATTTTTGATTGCTTAACTGCCTCGATAGTCACCATAGAATGCGATATAGTCTTAATTTGATAAATGTTTTTTATAATTTCTAATACATCAAAGGTAAGGAGGAACATGTCTAATGGTTGCTTCGTTTTCCATTTTAACTTATTGACTGCATTTATAGCTGTAAATCCTTGTTCTTTAAGATCAGATATTATGGCTTGTGGTTCACATGTATGATGTAAATTTTTCACAATTACTTTAATAGACCTGGTTTGCTTATTTACATAAGTGTACCATGAGAGATTTTCGCTTGTTAAAACTTTCGTTAATTTTTTAAAATCTTCAGCATCTGACGTTTGTTGATTTTGCATATATTATTGTTAAGAAGTTTGATATAAAACTCTTTTTTGGATTGAGTTTTTGCAATGCTTAATAGTTGCTGGGGTCCGTGGAACCTTTTTTACTTGCTGATCACTTGTCTTTTTTGGAGTGATCTTAGGGGACATAGATTCGGGAGGGCCAGGTGACTGTTCAGCCTTTCTTTTTTTACTGTGTGTCCTTTTCAGGATCCAATCAGTCTCGTGAGTAAGCTCATCTTCATCTGTTTCATAAACAGTATTTTTTTCTTGTTGCCCAGAATTGTGTGCATTTCCAAAAATTGCTGGTGTGGACTTTAGTTTTAATTCAATGTTTTTTTTGCAAGTTTGGCACACAATTCTTCCATTTTGTCAAGTTTCTTGTTGAGCTCTTTGATACTGTCAAGATTTTTTTGGCATTTTTCCTCCGCCAGGTGGAGGTGTTCTAATGATGGCATTAATTATAATATACAATTTATTCAATTGATATACTTTTCAAACACCCCCGTTTTACTAACTGGACAACCAATGACAACAGCTATTGATATGATGATGCTGCGCTGTTGAAATTATACAAAACTACTGCTAGCCTGTCTTGTTGATATTGTCCTAGTTTGTAAAATTGTTGTTGCTATTGCTATTCTAGAAGTAATATTGCTGATGTTAATGTTGTTACAATAACGTAACGTTTCGTTGTTGTTAGTAAATTTTCTATTATCAAAGCTTTCTAAAGTTATTATTTATTTTGTTTTTCTTTATCGCAAGATTAGTTCACTGAGACAGGTGCTGTTGTGAGCATGTCTGTTCACTCAGAAGGCTGAAAATGCATATTGTCGAGAATCACCAAAAAAAGGTGGCACTGCCGCAGAGTGACCAATATCATTACAATACAGTTAAATTTACTACAACAACAACAAATTTCAATCATTTTCCCTGTGGTTGTTGTAGATTTAAACTCGAGTTGGACGATGTACTCGAGTTTAGCTCAGTGTGAATAACCTTTTTTTGGTCATTCTCGACTTTAAACAGATGTACTTCCAATCAGGAGTCCCAACAAAATGATGAGCATTAGCTCAATCCAATTAAAATTGCCTGTTAGTTTAAATTTCTTTTAAAACTAGTTGAAATATAGTATACACAAAAAAAAAAAATAAAAATAATTGATTCTCGACATTAAACAGCTGATTATGCACAAAACAATTTTAAGAAAATTTTAAATAGTAATTTTTCTTTAAATATAAATGAAATTAGCAGGAATAAAAAAGGAAGCTGCAAGAATGATTTGCATATAATGCAAATTGTTCTCAATCATGTATTTCTCGCACAATTTCCATTTTAATTTCTCACAATTGTCCACAGCGTTATATTTGTATGTACAACCAAAACAAAAAACAGCTGTTCTCGGAACTCGCAAACTCGCAAAAGGCCAGTGTGAACAGTTACCCGCGAATTCGCACTGTGAATATAGTATTCGATTTCTGCAGAAAACAGTATTGGTAAATGGAAAAAGAACTGGCTTGTGAACCAAAAAACAATTGTTTGTGAACCAAAAAAACTGTTTGATCGCGTGGTGAATGCCAAAAGTTGATTTGGTAAATGGCAATTTCGTTGCAGTATGTATTCTAAATTTGATGGCAGACTTTCTTATCTATTTAAAAAGTTATTCCTATTCAATAAAAATACATACATCCTTTTTTTAATAATTCAACTTTTAATACACTTTTCTTCAATAATTACTTTCTTAAAAATTCACAGCTGTTTTTTTACTGAAGTCAATAAAGTTGAAGTCGTTTATGTACCTTGGCGTCGTTTGTGTAGTTTGAAGCTGCAATGGTGCATTTGTCGACAATGCAGCTTATCATTGAAGGCGTTTGTGTATCTCCAGCTTTAATCGTAAAATAATGAATACAAAAGCCACAAAAAGAAAATTTATAAAATAACAAATTAATAAACAAAACAGCAATCTTTCTATTTTTCATACAAATTTCTGGCAGTTAAATATGCTCATCACATCAGTGGCAATAAGTCAAAGTATAATAGCTTATGTCGAAAATTGAGTGAATTGAGTTTGAACGCTATTATTATTAACCGCTTCAATACACGTATTTTGGCTAAAAAAAATCTAGTTTACCCTGACCACTAGAAACACATACACATATGATTTTTTCATAAATCCAATCTTCAAACTCTTTTAAACAATTATTGGCATAAACAAACTAAACAAAATTTATACTTGTTAGAAAGGTTGTGAAATCTACTTTTCTAAACATATTTTACATTTATTTAGTATGTATTTTATTTTTTATAATTTTTTTTGTGTAGCAACTTTTAAATATGAAATGAAACCAAACAGAAATTACTTGACACAAAATGCGCAATAATTCAAACCATAGATTTTCGACATAAGCTACTATGACTTATTGCCACAGACAGTGTTTAAAAAACTGCAATAAGTTTTATTTCTTCTGATTTTACTTCTACACACATTACAGTCGTAAAGGTAGAGCGTGTGATGGAGGGAGTGCAGGTAGCTTGCTCGCACTCATAAGAGTTTCATATCGTAGTCTGGTTTTTTTGGCTTGGATAATTTTCTTCATTTTAGCTCGTTTGGTTCCTTTGTGTGCATTGCATACACACAGACACAACAAAACGTAGCATGTACGCTACCAAACCATCTAAACAAAAAAGTAAGAATTGAAACTGTAGTAGATTGCAAAAATCAAAATCAGACAATCGCCTATGACGAATGCCGCGACTGCAACTCACGTCGACTTGCAACAGTTAAACGCCTGCTGCTACTTTGACTTGTGCTAGAGACCAAAGCAGCAGCAAAATCAAAATCAAAAATCATGAAACGTCGAGTGCTGCTGCTGCTTTGATTTTTGTCAGTGCTCATTTTTTGATTTTGCTTCGCATGTGACTTACGTTTTTTTTCAGAAGCAGAAGCAACAGCTCATATTGAAAAGTTGAAAACAGTCGAAGGTGTGAAAAGTACAAATTTTACAATTTTTGCTACTTCGACTGAAGTAATTTAAACACTGGCCACAGACATATATAAGCATCAAATGATGGTGTTGTGCAGCGTAAAAATGTAGAAGAAGACAATCGTAAAGATTTTAACGTGAAAATGTTTTTAAAATGCGTATACTACATGCCACAAACAGAATTGTTAGAATTTTTGGAAAATTGTCGCCTTTGTTTTTAATATATCTCGTGACTCAAAAGTCGTAGCGCCAAGTAATTTATATATTCTGAAAAATTGTTTTGTGGTGCAGCGTGCAAGAATTTTGTCATCATGCGCTTATGTCAACAAGGGGGAGGAGCGTTCAAACAAGCATCAAAAATTGAGAAAAGTCTTTTTCTTTTAAAGTGTATTACTTGAGAAGGGATTGTCCTATTTGACCGATTTTTTTATTGTGTTCGTTATAAGCTAATTAGAAGAATTTGAACGAAAATTTTCCACCGGGAAAGTGGGAAATTTCGACTATTTGTATAATTATTATTTGGGTAACGAACCTATGACGTGATCTCATGTACGCATTATTTTGCATATACCCAACCGACACCCTCGGCCAACGACTACTATGTTCTGAAATGGTCTTAGAAGATGCTTTGAGTATACAGAAATATTACATTATTTTTTACTTATGCATAGCATCACTATATTCTCTCTGTTACAGTTTGAGTATCAACAAAGAACAATTAAGTGGCAATTGTACAATTACTCTTTATAAGTGTGTCATTTAAAGTAGGTTTGTATGGGAGGTACCCCTGCTGGTAACCCTAGGATCATGAAATTTATCTGGTTGATGGATATGGAACAGAAACTTATAGTGCCCAAATTTCAGTTCAATAAGTCACAAAACAAACTTTTTCTAATAAGAACATTAATTTAAAAGGAGGTTTGTATGGGAGGTACCCCCCTAGTGGTCAGATTCGTCTGTTTCCCGAACTTGATCAGCGCTTGGTAAAAAGAAACTTATGTACAAAATTTAGCTCTCTAGCTCAAAAACTGAAGGACTAGGACTGCGAAAAGACGGACAGACTGACAGACGGACATGTCTAAATCAACTCGTCTCATCGAGCTGATCACAAATATATATACTTTATGTGGTCTGCGATGTCTCCTTCTGTGTGTTACAAACTTCATGACAAACTTATAATACTATTCACTCCCGTGAAGAGTATAAACATTGAAAAATTGATTACAAACAGTGTCATAAAATGTTAGACGTGCAAGGGGAAGAAGAGTAAGAATGAAAGAGTGAAATAGTCAAAGACCGCTTACACATTTGGGTGATTGCGGCAGAATTCTCTCTCGGGTGACGTGGTTTGTTGACGAGGGACTCGCGGTAGACGGGGGCAGCAGTTACCCATGTACCAGGGCAACGTTGTAGTTCTGCCGACGTTTTTGTTTTCTTCTTTCACCTTTTTCTTTTGTCTTTCATTTCGTTTGGCTTGCGGTTATCAATTTTTGTCTGATTTCGTTTGAATTTTGTGAAGCTGACGGCATTTGTTTGTTTGTTTATTTCGTTTGAGTTTTGTTGAGTAAAGGTGGTTGCAAATTAAAAAAAAAGGTGATATATGTTGTTTGGACTGTTGGAGAAAAATTAATTTGATAATCGATTAATGATGAAATTTGTTAATTATGATTTTCAATCATTAATTGTTTTTTCGATTAATTATTAACTGCACTCAAATTTTTACCGTGTTTTATCTTTCCTCAACTTATCTCATTTCGACTAAACTAAATTAAAAACAAACATAAACAAAGAGGAATGCTAAAACATTTGCTTTGCGTTACCCACACTAGTGTGCAAGCAAACACCCAAGCACAAAGAATGAACGATTAAAGAGGCATTCCCAAATGTGTAAGCGGTCAAAGCAGACATAAGTTAAGGCGTTTTTTTTTGATGTTCGGTATTAACTCGAACGTCCAACGCCCCTTTGTTGAGCTTTGCCAACGCTCCTGCCAGGAGGTAGTTAGTGTGTCGCCCTGATCATGTGTGGCAAGCCCGTCTCAAAGTATATATCGCCGCCAACTCATTAATGTCCATGTCCACCGGTTTACAATTTGCAATGACGCTTATTGCGTGATCTGAAATCATTCGGAACTCGCAAAACACCCTTATCGAGTTGAGTCAATACACGGAAGCAGCTCCTTTAATGTACGATTTGTGTTTGGTTGCACAGGACCAGACTGGTGCAGCGTATTGGATAATTGATTTGCTGACTGCCGCAAGCAGCTCGCGCACTGATTGTCTGGGACCTCCAACATTTGGCATAAGCATGGCTAGGGCTGCGTAGGTCTTCGACGCTTTCTCGCTTGAAAACTTGAGGTGATCCCTGAAGTTGAGACGACAATCCAGTAGGACCCCTAAATATTTAATGAAAGGTGCGGACGTTATGTCTTGTGCCCCGACTCGAATGTTTAGGGTTTCAAGATTTTTCCTGCTGCTGATAAGAACTAGCTCAGTTTTGTGGTCCGCTAACTCTAGACCAGTCTGCCAAAGCCAATTTCTAATGAGCAACTACTGCAATGTCATCTGCGTAGCCAATTATCTCTACTTCATCTGGTAGAGGCACGCTAAACACTCCGTCGTACATCAGATTCCATAAGATTGGGCCGAGCACAGATCCCTGCGGTACACCAGCAGTAGTTTTGTACATTTGTGGGCCTATTTCTGTGTCATATAGAAGCGTTCTCCAAGGAGCGTACTATATTGCAACATCTTGCCGAGTTGAACGCATTTTTAATATCCAGGGTAACTACAGCGCAATACTGTTTTGTGCCCCAGAGCCATCGTTCACCAGCGATTGCATTGAGACGATATCACGGACTCTACTTATTCCATCGATGGTACTCCTGCCCTTCCTGAAACCATACTAGTTTTTGTGTAGTCCATTTGGACCCTCTGTGACCATTTCGAGGTGCCGACATTTGATACGCTCCAGTATCTTACCCATTGTGTCCAGCATACACAGTGGCCTATATGATGATAGCTGATCCGGCGGCTTGTTACCTTTCGGTATCAGCACCAATCTCAGCCGCTTCCAGCAAGAGGGAAAAACACCCTCTTCCAGACATGTATTCAACACTCTACGGAAGACGACTGTATTCCTCTGTATTGCATGTTTTAGGACACTGTTGCGGATTCCATCCAAGCCAGGGGTCTTCTTGCTGCCTATTTTTTTGGAGGCGTCCAGAATATCATCTGCCGTTATTGTGGGAATGGGTTCCAAGACAGCCTCTCTTGTCCAATGTGTGCGTTCATGTTGCGGGAAGAGGTTTCGCACAATGTCTAACATAACCGCTGCATCGATCGGCGGTGGGCCAGCGACTCCTCCCAGGCGTCGCTTGACCAGTTTGTAAGCGCCTCCCCAAGGGTTATTGTTGAGGTCTTCACATAGGTCCTGAAAGTGTATGCTTTTACTCTTTTGGATGGATTTCCGCAACTCAGCACGTTTCGCCTTGTATTCGGCCTGCCGATGTACAAAATTCTCTGATCCCCTTGCTCTTTGTGCTTGCCTTCTAGATCTGATGCACTCCATTCTAAGCTGCGCTATCTCAGCATTCCACCAATAATTTGGTGTATGCCGATTATTTCTTCCTTTCCTGGGCATTGAGGCATCGCATGCATCAGTAACATCTTTCATTAGGCCCTTAACTTGTTGCTGTGCAGATCCCTGCAAGTAAACTCCTTCCAGCATGTAGTCTAGCATGGATATGTCTAGCATGTCTACTTTTCATCCGTTCTTTTGAGCTTTCGAACTTGGTCTACAGCTATGGTGAGGACATGCATTCGTGGTGTTTATTTCGATTGCATTGTGATCGCTGAGTGTGAGGACATCTAGTACTTCCCATTTTGAGAGGTGGGCAAGATATCTACTGGCAAAACTAAGGTCAATGAATGACTTCCCGCGGCTATTTTGGAAAGTCACCTTGTTACCCGTACTGAGGAGAGTGATGTCTAAGGTGGCAAATGCCTCCAAGATAGCCGAACCTCTAGCATTAGTTCTGGTGCTTCCCCATTCAATAGCCTAAGCGTTGAAGTCCCCAGCAATTAGAAGAGGGGATTTTCCACGAGCATTGCATACGAGAACATCAAGGAACGCATTGAAAAGTCGTCACTTGGTGGTGCGTAGCAACTAAAAATGTGGATCCCCTTAACTCTGGCATAAGCAAATCCCTTGTTTTTCGATGGGCCACTGGATTCTATTGGGAGTTGGCCACAGGCCCAGATTGCGGCCCCTCCCGTCTGATCAGTTACCCACGTGTTATTCGCTTGAGGTACACGGTAGGTACACGGTAGGGAACATCAATGCGCCTTTCAGTAATGGTCTGATACAATAGATCATGGGCGGCCCTGCAGTGATTGAAGTTGATTTGGATCACCTTAACCATTTTTGCTTAGCTCTTTTATACATGGGGCACTGGAAACAGGCTGTAGCGTGATTGTTGTCCCCGTCTACACATATTGAGCAGTTCGGTGCTGCTTGACCACCTGTGGCTAAGTGACCTTTTTTGCCGCAACGTAAGCATTCGCCTGTGCGATCCACCGGGCTTTCGCATTGGTGGGAAACATGCCCGTAGTTGAGGCAGCGATAACATCAGATCGGTGCGATATTTCCACGTATCCTGCACCGAACCCATCCAACTCGTGGGGCGACATGGGAGCGGTTACTCCACATAAACCCGGCGTTGTCTGCGCGAACTTTTCCCTCATATTCTCCACTGCGGCGGTTCCGCAATCAACAGCTATATCCTGAACTGCCATCAGATACAGTCGCTTGATGCTACCGATTGCATCTCTCATAGGCTGATGGACCGTTCTTTGTTTCCCATTGTCCATCATTGCAACCAACTCCTTAATTTTGCAGCCAAGCTGTTTAAAGGGATCGGGACCATCCTCGCTTGCGTTCCGCCTTTTGAATTGAGGGCTTAGTAACTGTGGACTGAAAGACCCATCTGCATCCAACGGATCTTGGACAATACTTTCCTCCTCCAAGGTCGACGGTACTGACATTTGTCCCAATGCCTGCTCTATTTCGATCGGAGAAAGTGGGGTTTTAGTGCTTCTCCAAAATGGGTCGGAGACTGCTAAATTATCAATAAAACTACAGGTGCCGAGTTGTCCACTCCTGTATCACTGCGGTCATAGGATCTCGACGACTGCGGGCCCGCTTTGTCACCCTACATAGCCGCCGGTACTAGGCTTCCTACACCTTGCACCGTAACATTCACTCTCTTTTTAACTTCCATATTTGTTTCCCATTCTCATTCGAAGTTGAGCATTCAAACAGCCAAGACGTGTTTACCGCTCAAATATATGTGTGTATTTAACTTTTTAAGTTTTTCTAAACGTTGTTTTTTTATTTTTAAAATTAATATACAATAATTCAATTGGAAAGTGAAAACTATAGTTCTAATATGAGCTCTGCTCATCAAAAGAGCCAAAAGCCACCATCAAAGACAACGAGAAACGCTTATTTCTCGTTCGTTTCAACTGAACAGTTTCGTTTCGTCGCATGCAGTTACTGCAACAACAACTAGCACCACTACACAAAATCGCAACAACAACAACAATTCGCCCAATCAGGATTTGATCGCGTCATCGGTCACATCGGCGACAGTTACGCCTACAACAAAAATACTAAAGCAAGTACAAAGTGCTAGCGGTAAAAGAAACCGCAAAACGCAATCACTGGACAAACTGACAGAACAAACGCAAAACAACACCAAAAAGCAACGAAGCAAATTTCATAAAACGGCACAAACTACAGTACAAGAACACTGGTCAAACAAAAATAAGATAAGATAAGATGCGATTAAACAAAAATACAACTATTTCAAGTGCTGATAGTTGCCAATTATTATCGCCCACTAACAACTATCATTGACAGTGAAACTACTGTAGATGAACAAATAATAAATCGTGAAGATGATAATTCTGTACCTCCAGTCACAACTACAGTTAAAATTCCACCTATTACTGTGCTAAAGAAAAGCTCTAGATATATTCATGATATGCTAAAGAAAATCAAAATCGACACATATTACATTAAAACCATATCAATTGGCATAAAAATATTTCTCAATAACCTTGACTGCCACAACACTATTTACGATCAACTCAAAAGAGATAATTGTGAGTTTTTCTCTTATGGGACAGAGAAACTAAGTCATTTAAAGCCATCCTCTCAGGTCTAGATAAGTTACAACTCTACAAAAACTGAGGAAAGACCATCCGTACATCAACTATACTAAGGTTCGCTGGGAATATACAACAAAGTCATCTAGCAAACTAATACAATGTTACAACTGTCAACTTTTTGGACACGGGTCAAACAGTTGTAATGTCGCCACATCGTGTGCTTTCTGCGCCGGCCTCCATAAGACGTCATTGTGCCCAGACACAGGAATACTTCGTTGTGCAAACTGCAGAGGTGCTCACCATTCTACCGACGCTGCCTGCCCTTGCCGGGCTTCATTTATTGCCTTGATTTAAAAGAGGTCGCCAAACCCCAAACAATACTTAAGCCACAACAACCCAGCTCAACTCAACGGTAGTTACCAGCACAATAATTACAGTACTAGCGCTGCTCATAATACTACAACAAATACTCCAGTTATGCAAAGTAAATTACCTGCTCTAAGCTATAGGAACGCTCTCGTCGGCTCCCTCTATTACGTCAGAGCTTAAAGACGAACTCCAAAGATGTTCAAATAAGAGTGAGCAATTTAATGTTATTACATACATTTTATTGAAAACATTGCCATAAAAATATACACCGACTCCAATAAATCGATCAAAATTTATTCGGCGTACTTTCCTGGTCCTTCAGCCAAATGTTTAAACAATCATTGCATTGACAACCCAGCACATTAAAAGGATGTTTAAGTCTGACTTGCTTAAAATATCTCGATTAGATGGTGACTACATAGTGGCTGGTGACTTAAATTGCAGAAATCAATTCTGGAACTGTTCCAGGGCGAACTCTTTTGGTAATACCCTTCATGAGCTCTTGTCCTTAGGGAAATTTGCCATTCTATTCCCCAAAGACTCAACCTATATCCCGGCAAGTTATAAAGGTAAACCGTCCACTCTTGATATCTTTCTTAAAAATTTGCCGACAAACTTTTCTGAGCCTGTTGTTCATGCAGAGCTTTCATCTGACCATCTCCCCATTTTATTCAAATTCAGTAAAAGAGTTAAAATTACTAAACCTGAAACATATTTGCTTTACTCAAAAGCTGATTGGAGGAAGTTTAAGCGTCTCCTTAGTGCTTCATCTAATGAAAATCTTGACTTCTTTCAGAACTCAGAATCTGATTGACTCGATGGCCGACATACTTCAAATAGATATAATAAATGCTATTAAACTGTCAGTACCTGCAATGCTAGTTAAGCCAATAATCCGTAAACTTCCACCATCCATTAAAAACATCATTACTCTAAGAAACACAACCCTAAGGAAATGGATTAGAACCAGGCAACCCATCTTTAAAGCCAGAGTAAATTTATTAAATTATGAAATTCGGAAGAAGCTATTTGAACTAAATAATGTCTCTTGGAATCATAAATTGTCTAAATTAGGCAAAAGTACCAAACCCTTTTGGAAACTCACAAAAATCATCAAAAACAAAAAACAATTTATTCCAAGTTTCAGCTTCAATGACAGTGTTTACAATACTAAATTAGAAAAGGCTAACTTATTTGCCGACATATTTGAGTCTAAACACCATCAAACTGAGACCTACTCTGACTCGACCACATCTCAAATTGTACGAAATTCTGTTTGATACCTCACTGATCCGTTAGTACATTCATCTAGCCCTGAAATCACAACTGAGGAAGTTCAGGTTATCATAAAATCTCTTAAAAATAAGAAATCTCCGGGGATCGACCAAATTCCTAATATTTGCCTTAAACAATTACCTTGTGAGACTCTGGCTTTCATCACAAAAATTTTAAATAATTGTGTTAAAATTGGATTTTTTCCGTTAAAATGGAAAATCGCTAAAATCATCCCCATTCCAAAGCCAGGAAAACCACCCGATTCTCCAGATAGTTACCGGTCAATAAGCTTACTATGAAGTTTCTCTAAAATCCTCGAACGTCTAATTAAGATCAGGTTAAACTTACACCTAGAAAAAAATTCTATTTTACCAACAGTCCAATTCGGATTTCGATCTTTTCTTAACTGTATTCACCCCCTTGACCAAATCTCTAAATATGTCAAGGAGAAGTTGGCTCTTAAAAAGTCAGTTGGCATGGTAACACTCGACATAGAAGCCGTTTTTGATACAGTTTGGCATAATGGCCTGATTTTTAAGTTAATATCTTGTAATACTCCTACTTACATTACTAAATTAATACAAAGCTTTTTAACTGATAGGTACTTTTACGTTAGTCTAAATGGAACTGACTCCCGTAGGAAGCTAATAAGTGCCGGTGTTCCACAGTGTTCTGTGCTCGGACCCATCCTTTATAATATTTACACTTACGACATCCCTTTGTTTGAAAGATGTGGTTCGCTTATTTTTGCGGATGATACAGCTCTTTATAGTAATGGTAACTTATGCACAGTTATACAAAATAAGCTACACAGCTCATTGGACTCCCTGTCATCTTATTTCTATCAATGGAAAATTAAGGTAAATGCCATTAAAACTAAATCGATTTATTTCACAATGAAAGAAAGCCAGTCTTTTTGCCAAGCGTAGAGCTTCAACTTAATAACTCCAACATAAAATGAGAAAATTCAGTTAAGTATCTGGGTATTATTCTAGAAAAAAAACTTCTATTCAGTGAGCATCAGTAAAACCATAGACAAAATAAATAAGACTGTACGTTTCGTATACCCGTTTATCAACCGCAGATTAAAACTCTCGATCCAAAATAAACTAACCATCTACAAATCGATACTTTTACCTATTATGTTATATGGGCTGTGCAGAGATTCATATAAGAAAATTGCAGACTGTCCAAAACAAAATTTTGAAAATGATTTTTGACCTACCATTCTTCTATGCAACAAATCTTTTGCATATAAAAGCAAATGTTGAAACGATTGATGAGCTCATCTCTCGTGCTACAAGTAAATTTAAGCATAAAACATCTAATATTGCACAGCTACATACTGGCAGGTACTTCCCCTATTAGTTTTCGACTAACTTTCATGAAGTACCAGCATTCCTTTAGATTTAAGTAGTTTAAGTTTAATTTTTTTTTTGGTGCAAGGTTTTTAATGCCATCTTTCATTAGGTAATTTAAAAGTAACAACAATAAAGGTTAATAATTAATTAATTAAGCCAAAATTATAATATCTCAGCTGTACAGTAAGTCTAAACTCTCATAAATATTAGTTGCTAGCTTTAAGCAATATTATAAATGTAAATATATTTATATGGCGAATAAAGCAAATTATCAATCAATCAATATGTGTTTTTCTGTCTGGGATCCTACCCATAGCCGTTTACCTTCAGATAGGTATATTACAGCCGCCCCTGACATTGGAACAGACGCTGACCAGGAAGCCGCCCATTCTGGGAACCGTCGCGCCTGGATATTACGCCTTCTCGCATTAGCTAACCAACTGACGGGTGTCAGATTGGTCATCGTCCAGAAGCGCCGCGTGGAGGCTGCGAGCTGCTTGGGGTGTACACACAAGGTTAGTGCTGGACTTCGCCAAGTTAAAGCCAATCAGCGACATTGCCTTGTAGTTGCACCACCGCTTCTGCTTCCATAAGGTGTATTTGTGAGTATGTGTATGGTCAAGCATTGTGTGCCTATGATGAGTTGCAAGTGGTGGGGTGGGGGTTGTTTGAAAAAGAGAAGAATGAAATAGTCAAAGCAGACATAAGCTAGATGTATGTGTGAGTATGTGTATGGGCAAGCGTCGAATGCCTTTGTTTATGTGGAAAGGGGGGTAGAGAGAAGAATGAAATAGTCAAAGCAGACATAAGTTCAGTCGTATTTGTGAGTGTGTGTATCAATATTTTCAATGATAGCTTCGTTTACAAATTTCGTGAAGGCACTTAATTTTTCTTTTATTTTTATTTCAATAAATGTGTTATGTTTTAATAAATAATATATTAGTAAATATTTAATTTTTTAATAAATAATCAATATTTTAATAAATATTTTATAAACATAAAAAGGTGCTTCTTGGCCACACACGAAGAACGATCGCACGATGAAATATGAAGCAAATAATAGTAGAACAGAACAAAATTCAATGCTTGTACTCTCTGTCTGCTCCGTAAACAGCATAATTTTCCTTAAATATTTTATGTACTTTTTATAATTAGTTAGAAAATAAAATGTGAGTCCAACACACTACGCTAATAACAGTATAACAGAAAAAGAATATTCAAACCTACGCGTGTAAGTGGCGCTATAAATTTTCTTGTCTGTCTGCTCTGTTAACAAAAGTATTTGGATTATTTGAAAGATTATCTTTAGTCGATGAGATGTACATAACTGTGTCAATAAGTCATAGTAGCTTATGTCGAAAATCTATGTTTTGAGATATTGCGCATTTTGTGTAAAGTAATTTGTTTGGTTTCATTTCATATTTATACGTTGCTACAAATTTTGTTAAATATAAAAGTAGATATCATAATCTTTCTGACATGTATAAGTTTTATTTAGTTCATTTATTCCAATAATTGTTTAAAAGTGTTTGAAAATTGGATTTGTGAAAAAATCATATGTGTATGTGTTTCTAGTGGTCAGGGTAAACTAGATTTTTTTCTAGCCAAAATACGTGTATTGAAGCGGTTAATAATAATAGCGTTCAAACTCAATTCACTCAATTTTCGACATAAGCTACTATGACTTATTGCCACAGATATGTATATATTCAATACATTGTTTGGAAAAAAGACTATGAAATAAACAAAACAGCACAAGTCGCTTACAAAGAGCGATCATCTGCTCTCTTCTTATTTCATATTTTGCCATACCCAACAACAAATACTGTGTAAGCTCAAAATCAATCAATCAAAATTACACACAACAACAACACACCCGGAATTACCATGGTGTAAAAAACAAGGTACCGCCAATTTTGTACCGCTATGTGTCGATCTCTGCAAATGGTCCTTATTTCTTAATTTTTACGCTGCACAACACTATCATATGCTCATTGTTTACATATGTTATAATGTGCATATTTAACTACCTGAAAAGTGTATGAAAAATACAAAATTTACTGTTTTATTGTTTTATTTATTATTTTGTCAATGTTGTATTGGTTATTCGCCATTTTATTTTAATAATATTATTTTGAATGCGCAAACAATTGAATTCATAACAATAATTTTTACATTGTGATCAACACTAAATGCGTGTTTTTCAGCGTTTTTAAGCACTGATGATACTTATTTACTAAAAAAATAGATTGAGCGAATTTTGAGAGCGTTACAAGCCAAATTGGCGTCACCTTGTTTTCTCACACCATGCGCAATTACTACAGTTGCATTTTCGCGCTTCTCTTCAATCATATGTGCTCATGGAGTGAGCGAATTTCAAGTATGCTTTTCATTTGTGTGTGCCCTACACGACGCCGATCTCGCACATTAATTTGTGTGCATGTCGCTGATACTTTGCTGGTCTGTGTCATATAAATCAATACGGTATTTAACCCAATTATTTAAATTATTAATATAATATGCTTTCAAAACTAAAATTGCTTCTTTAATAATGAAATACATGCATAATATCTTATTTATTGATAACACAACTCTAATAATTATTTTAAAATTTGATTTCTAACATATTGTGCAGCAGTTTCACTTCAATAGTGTAGGTATATAGGTGAGGCAGAGGTTGATACGTACATGTAAACATATGTTATGGACAGAATCGGTATCCGACAATTGAACTAGTACTAATTTCTACAGTGTACAAATTACTGTATTACTAAAACTAATTTGGTACCTGCTAACTGGAAATAAATTATGGCTATGTAGATCTGGTCACAAGATCACAAGGGAGATGACGTTTAAGTCTCCTTGAGAACTCTTTGTGCATAAGCACCGCTGCAAGTGGGTTTGATTGAACATTCAGCCTATCATTGTAATGACTGCTGTGCAAATTAATTTCGTCCATAACTGTAGGCATCCGAAGGTCGTTGTGAATTGCAGAATTCCGAACGTACCATGGAGAATTCGTGATTCGACGCAATGCTTTATTCTGCAAAGTTTGAACTTTTTTATGTTCGATGCACATGCAGTGCTCCAGAGTTATATACCATAGGTCCAGGAGGGACGTACAATTGTACGGTATATCAACACTTTGTTGCTCAGACTTAGTTGGCTGTTAGGTCGCAGTAACCATGCTAAATTTTTTAGTTTACCATAGCAAGCTGCAGTAGTAGATGAGATGTGTGTTTTCCAGGTAAGACGTTTATCAAGGGTCATTCCTAAATATTTAACACGGTCAACTTGCGGAATGGCAGTATTGTTAAGCGTAATTGTAGGACAAACACCTCATCTAAGTGTGAAACAGCAATGGGCAGATTTACCCCAGTTTATACCAATATTCCACCTTTTTGTCCAGTGTGAAAATCGAATGAGATATTCCTGAACTTCAGCCGTTGCCGTATCAATGGAGCTATTATTGCAGATTATGGTGGTATCATCCGCATAAGTAGCTAGTAGGGAACTATTGCTAGCGGGAGTGGGCATGTCCGCAATGTACAAGATGTACAGGACTGGTCCTAGTACACTGCCTTGCAGAACACCAGCTCCAATATTACGGATGGTGGATTTGGCATTTTTTACTGCTACATAAAATTTGCGGCCACAGAGGTATGACTGCAGCAGTAAATATTGCAGTGTTGGGAGGACCAGCTTCGCCTTGTGCATCAAACCATCGATCCACACTTTATCAAAAGCATGATGTACATCTAGAAAGACTGCAGAGCTGTATTCTTTGTTTTCAAATGCCGTAAGGATATGATGACACGGTGAATCTGCTCCGGAGTACCATGTTGTTTCCTGTAACCAAATTGATGATCAGGAATAGCTCTTTGGACACCAGCTGCTGCCATAATTTTAACCAGAAATATTCTTTCAAATATTTTGGAAAATGTGGTCAACAGATTTATCGGTCTACATGATTCGACACGATCTTCGTTACCATGTTTCAATAGCTTAGCACACTTCGACTGAGTGGGGAAGTGATGAAATCGTAGCATGATATTGCAAATCAGCGTCTGGAACAGGATATCCTTAGTGGGGAGAGCTTTAGCAATACTGCCGTCAATTCCATCATAGCCGGGACACTTCTTACGGCACTATGAGTTGTTGGTATTCTTGATTGGGATTTGTCTGAGAGGTTGGCGTTTAACACAACGAGTCACCTTCCATAAAGGGAAGCCCACATTTTTATTTGGATCAGCATTAAGTAATAGGCTATCGAAGATGTCACTACGTGCTTTTCTTATGACATTACGGAGATTAGCTGCAGATCTTTTCCACGCGAGTCTATCGTCTTCACGTCTACTACGCATAAAGCGACGATGTAATCTACGTTTTAAGGTTACTAAATTCAAAACCTCAGTTTTTATAAGTGGGCTGGCTGTGCCAAATGAAGGAAGGTGAGTCTGGACTATAGTGGCTTGTTCAGCAGTTTCGTAGATTCAATAACTCAACCGCATAATCCACATCTTCAGCGCCAAGAAGTTCAATGTTGAGATTGAGTTTTTGCTCCACTGTGATCCTGAACGAGGAGATGCACGCGTTGTAAGGCAAAACTCGGTGCTTAGATGCGTATGCCAAAGGAGATGTAGAGATGTCAATAATGAAGGAATATGATCCGAACTCATATCCAGACAGTCAGATATGGTGAGACAGTTGGAATGAACTCCTCTATACACTGCAAAGTCAAGAGCATGTGGGACTCGACCATTGTATGGGTAGTGATTTGGTGAACCCGTCGCCAGCACCTTATACGAGGTAGTTACAATTATCTCTTGAATGATCTTTCCTCTCGGGGTAGATCTCCTGAAACCCCATAATTGATATTTTGTAGGGATGAGTATTGTACTTATTGTGATTGTTGGTATGATAGCCGTTGTGGTTGCTGGTATTGATAAGAGTGTGTAAAGCACTGTTGTAAATTTTCTTGTTGTTGTATTGACTGCTGTTGTAACCACTGTTGGTATAGATATTCTTGTTTAGCATACTGCTCAACCTGACGTTGATCTTTTACTGGACGTGGTTTTTGCCGTTGTTCTTGCTGCTGATCGGATGACCGCTGTAGTACTGGCTGTTGTTTTGATTGCTGTTGCTGTTGCCTTAGTTGTTGTTGCAGAATTTGTAGCTTGTGTGGTTTTTGCTGCTTTTGCAGTTTATCACTTATTCAAGACTCTACCATTTGCAACTTCCGCATAAGAGAATGTATTAACCATAAGTGGTTGAGGGGGATTTGGACGCACCAATTTTATCGACTGAGGTGGTTTTTTGGCTAACATGGTCTTATATACAACCAAACCCTTGCCACGGCGACGGTGTGGGTCTACGACTTTGATTTTATGCCTACAAAATAGAGAGATATTGTATATCGCCCGTGTATTACATTTCGGCGCAAGGTCCACAAAAAACATGTCCATAGGTTTCCCTGATGCACGGTTCTTGGGGTTGTGGATATTTCACACCTCATGTCCCATTTTTTCTAATCCTATATTCAGCCTTCTGAGTGAACAGACGTGTTCCCAACAGCGCCTGTTTCAGTGAACTAATCTTGCGATAAAGAAAAACAAAATAAATAATAACTTTAGAAAGCTTAGAAAGAAATAGAAAATTTACTAACAACAACAACAAAACAACGAAACGTTACGTTACTGTAACAACATTAACATCAGCAATATTACTTCTAGAATAGCAATAGCAACAACAATTTTTACAAGCTAGGACAATAACAACAACACAGGCTAGCAGTAGTTTTGTATAATTTCAATAGCGCAGCATCATCAACTGATAGCAATAGCTGTTGTCATTGGTTGTCCAGTTAGTAAAACGGGGGTGTTTGAAAAGTATTTCAACTGAATAAATTGTATATTACAATATAATTAATGCCATCATTAGAACACCTCCACCTGGCGGAGGAAAAATGCCAAACAATCTTGACAGTATCAAAGAGCTCAACAAGAAACTTGACAAAATGGAAGAATTGTGTGCCAAACTTGCAAAAAAAACATTGAATTAAAACTAAAGTCCACACCAGCAATTTTTGGAAATGCACACAATTCTGGGCAACAAGAAAAAAATACTGTTTATGAAACAGATGAAGATGAGCTTACTCACGAGACTGATTGGATCCTGAAAAGGACACACAGTAAAAAAAGAAAGGCTGAACAGTCACCTGGCCCTCCCGAATCTATGTCCCCTAAGATCACTCCAAAAAAGACAAGTGATCAGCAAGTAAAAAAGGTTCCACGGACCCCAGCAACTATTAAGCATTGCAAAAACTCAATCCAAAAAAGAGTTTTATATCAAACTTCTTAACAATAATATATGCAAAATCAACAAACGTCAGATGCTGAAGATTTTAAAAAATTAACGAAAGTTTTAACAAGCGAAAATCTCTCATGGTACACTTATGTAAATAAGCAAACCAGGTCTATTAAAGTAATTGTGAAAAATTTACATCATACATGTGAACCACAAGCCATAATATCTGATCTTAAAGAACAAGGATTTACAGCTATAAATGCAGTCAATAAGTTAAAATGGAAAACGAAACAACCATTAGACATGTTCCTCCTTACCTTTGATGTATTAGAAATTATAAAAAACATTTATCAATCAAATTAAGACTATATTGCATTCTATGGTGACTATCGAGGCAGTTAAGCAATCAAAAATGATCCCTCAGTGTAAATCATGCCAGGCTTTTGACAACACGCAGAACAGCCAAGGAAACAGCACAGGAAAGCACAAGACAATAGACTGTAAGAAATCAGAACAGCAGCAACCAAAGTGATGTAACTGTTGTGGTTACCATCCTGCTAGCTACAGAGGAATTACAAAAGATTCGCGACGAAAGAACTGGCAATAAGAAAAGTGAATCCAAAAATTACACAAATAAACCTTTAGAGAGTCAGCCAAATAGGTATCAGAATACCGGAATACTCGCAAGTTGCTAAAGATCCAGAAAAAACTTAGGAAACGAATATATAGTATTACAAGAAATATTGGGTAGACTTCTGAAACAGCAAGAGTTTAATTGAAAATGAGGCTGCAAAATCTCGAAAAAGCTTTACACCAAGTTAAGTAAACATGCCCAGATTCCTAAAAATTATATTATGGAACGCTAACGGACTAATGAAACACCACGAAGAACTAGAAATTATTCTCAATACTGAAAAAATCGATGTATGTCTGATATCTGAGACACATCTCACTAATCAAACATATATAAAAATCAAAAACTATGAAACACACCACACTATCCACCTAAATAATTGCGCGCGGGGAGGTAGTGCTGTTATAGTAAGAGGTACACTATGAAGAAGCAAAGATGTGTACAGATATGTTTCAAGCAACTACCGTAACTATTGATACTGACAACAAATTATCATTAACAGCCGTTTATAGCCCTCCACGGCATCAGATCAAATGTGATTTATATGTAAAACTAATCAATAGTCACAAAAACTGGTTTTTAATGGGTGGCGACTTCAATGCTAAGCACACTTTCTGGGCCTCAAGACTCATCACAGCTTTATGACAGGATGAAATACCTATTCTACTGGCATACCAACGTACTGGCCAACAGATCTACAAAAAACACATCGACTGGGAATACTTCAAAAGAATCCTATCTGACTACAATCAAACTTAGACGATGAAATCCTTAATCTGACAAAAATCATTTAACTTGCAGCTTGGAGAAGCACACCACAAGAAATATTACGGCAGGGCACAAGAACACAAAAGAAATAAAGGAAATGGTTATGGAAAAAGGCAGAATGCGTCGAAGATGGCAACAATCAAGATCTCCTATTGATAAAACTCTGCTTAATTAGCTAACAAAAAATCTCTGCAATAAAATAAAGCTTTTAAAAGTAGCGCTCTTAGCAAAAAATTAAGTGAACTAACTAATGAACGTAACACTGATTATTCGCTTTGGAAGTACACAAAAAAGTTTACCAGAGCACGATGTAACATCATATCGACCAATCTCTCTGCTTCCCATAATTGCAAAACTTATGGAAAAACTTTTTGTTAAACGTCTTAAGCAAATCATTGACCAAAGAAGACTTACCAATTTGGTTTCAGCGAGAATCATTCAACCCTAGGTTAAGTACACAAAATAACTAGAATTATCAAAATGCTTTTGAAGGTGTGCTCTGCAGTCTTCCTTGATGTATCAAAAGCTTTTGACAAGGTCTGTCATAATGGCCTACTAAATAAAATTAAAGTGTTGTTACCCAAACAATATTATCACTTTCTAACATCATACTTGACAGATCGCTTCTTTCGTATTAAACAAGAATATACGTATTCAGGAATCAAAGAAATTAAAGCTGGAGTTCCCCAGGGTAGTGTACTGGACCCTCTTCTTTATATTTTATTCACATGTGATCTACCTACCAACAAAAACTGCTTTACTGCAACATTTGCTGACGATACAGCCATACTATCAGAAATTGAAACTCATGCACAACTCCAATGAGCGTTAAACGAAATCTTTGAGTGGATATCAACATGGCGCATTAAATTCAATGAAACAAAATCAACACACATAGATTTCTCGTACAACAAAATACGATACTTCCCATTGTATATAAATGGCGTACAAATTCCACACCATAATACTTAGGGATGACTCTGGACACCAAGTTCAAGTGGAATGAACATGTAAAGAGAAAAAGAGAAGAACTTGAACTAAAATTCAGAAAAATGTATTGGCTCATAGGTAGGCGCACTGCGCTATCGACCTACAACAAAGTATTATTATACGAACAAATACTTAAACCTATATGAACTTATGGTATCCAGTTATGGGGCTGCTCGTGTTCCAGAAACATCATGTCAATACAAAGGTTCCAGAACAAATGCTGAGATGTGTTGTGAGTGTACCCTTACGTCCGTAGCAGCGATATTGAACGTGATCATGGCATCGATTCAGTCGCAATTACCATTCGGAAATATGCGAGGTCTCATTTGGAAAGGCTAAGGTGTTCATATAAATAATGAAGCTTCAAGCCTTATAGATCCAAGTGGTTGGAAAAGAAGGCTGAAACGCAAAAAGCCGCATCAACTCCTAGAGTAACCCAAATCTCTGCAATCAGGAATCAAAATGATAAGCATTAGCTAAGCTCAGTTAAAATTGCCCGTTAGTTAAAATTTCTCTCAAAACTAGTTGGAATAAAAACAAACAAAAAAAGTCTCATTTTTTTTAATTGAGCTTTTATTCGTTCAGTTGGGAAAAAGTACGGGGAACCCTTTATCACAACTTTGTGCGATCTCTCTTCTTTTAGCTGATATTTATGTATTTGTACACCATTCTCTAGTAGAAGCCTATAAATAGATCGATAGGCGTTAGCATCATTAGGCATAATGCGTATTCTCATTTTGCTTCTTTTTAAGATGTACTCCTCTTCATTGATGGAGCCGTCAAGCATTTAGTTATATGTATGAGTTAGTTTTGCACATTATATTTACAACTGTACAATGTGTATGAAAACGATAATTGGAATTTTTATACCAGTGGATGTATGAACGCTATTTTGTGAGTTCCATATCTCTTAGAATATGTATTTACCAATATCGCGTTCTACGAACGTATCAGTGTGCTCATTTCCTTCTATTCCCGCATGACCAGGAACCCAAATGAGTTGTATTTTCTTTTCGTATTTAATGAAGAGATTCCGGAGTTCGCAGAGAATGTGGTTGTTATATATACTTTGAACTCCTAAAACTGTTGATAGGCTATCCGTGCAGATTATATATTTTCCTTTATGAGCTTGCACTATGTGAATAGCTTTCATTAATGCAACCGCTTCGGCTGCAAGCACTGAGTTGTAGTGAAGGAGCAATCCTTTGGATACAGTGATCCCCCATTTATTTACCACGACAAACGAGGTGCTTGTAACCTTTTTGGAACCGTCAGTAAATGGCCAGTTCCAGTCTTTCAGCCGTAGGTTAAATGTTTCCTCCGCCAGCAATTGATGGAAAACAGAGCAAGAAGTTGACGATTTTTCCAATGGTATGGTTTGTGGATGTTCTGTAGTTTTGAAAAGCGACCGCATCTCCGGATAGTGGACATTCCTTTATACCTACGTCGTCCGTTTCTTGCTTGTTGAAAATCCTTGGTTACGATATCATTGGTGGAACAAAACAACGTAGGGATAAGTTGGTAAGCCATTTCGGCTACTCTGGTTGGAATATCAGGCAGCCCAGCCTCCACAAGAATACACTTAGTTGGCGTTATAGGAAAGGCTCCTATGCTTCGGCGAACTGTAGCCTGATAGAGAGGAAAAGTAGATTTTACGGTGGATGAGGAACACGAACCATATTTTGTTTTTTCTGCCATCTAACTACTTTCAATCCCACGGCACTTTCCCCCCAGAGCCAGCGAGAGCTGCGGTCCATTACAAGCCGAATAAGACTGGGTATCGACTACAAGTCACTTCGGTACTGAACTACTGGAGTTAGTAGACATGCAATACAAATTAGTTGACTACTATACGGCTACAGACCTAATGTCATCAGCCATTTATACTAATCATCATGCAATATAAAGATAAATTTAAATAAAGTGTGCGAAATTAAGTTAAATTAAGTTAAATAGTTAATAGAATGCTATGTGTTAAGGAGAGTTAAGAGATTAGTTAGCTAATCGGAAGAAAAAGAATTAGATACAAGGTCATAGTATAGATTGTTTGATTTATATAAAACACGAAAGGGATCATGCTGCAAATAAGTAGTCTTACATGTACCAACAAGTATAGGAGAATAATTTCTTGTAACCCGAGAAGGAACATTAAAATTGATACTACCAAGCAAGGAAGGGGAAAAGATACTGCCTACAATTAGATTGTGCAAGAATGTGACACCAAGAGTCGTTCTACGACTGGATAATTTCAGGAGGCGGATTAAATTAAGACGGCTTTGGTAAGATGGAAGGCTTACGAGGGGGGACCCAAAAAAAAAACACAACACCAAATTTTGATCACCTTCAAAGTATTCTCCATTGACCACAACGCACTTCTCCTAACGATTCGTCCATTGTCCAAAACAGTTTTTAAATTCACTCATCGGGATGTCCTTTAAGCATTCCAGCGATTATTGTTTCACCTCCTCCACAGTGGCAAAACGCTTTCCTTTCATATTCCTTTTGAGTCTGTGGAACAAAAAGAAGTCACAGGGGGCTAGATCCGGTTAGTATGGGGGGTGGACAATCAGTGTCATGGCGTTTTTGGTCAAAAATTGCTTCATGGAAAGGGCGGTGTGGGCCGGCACGTTGTCATGATGGAAGAACCAGTCGCTGCAAGCCTTCTCATGTGCAAGTCTTCGGATAAAATTCTCTGAATTGAATTTCATGACATTCCCGACATCTCACAGAGTTGATCATGTTGATGGTTCGGCGACGGTCTTCACGAACGAGGGCTTTGATTTTGTCGACGTTTTAATCAGTTCTTGACGTTGAGGGGCGTCCTGAACGAAGTTGGTCTTCAATAGACACTTCTCCATTTTTAAAACGTGAAAACCAATCGGTAAACTCTGGTTTTACTTAGGGCAGCATCCCCATAAGCAATCTTAAGCATTACAATAGTTTCCGCGGCCGATTTCCCCACAAAATTTCACAGCCGCGCGTTGTTCTCGACAATCTGCCATTACGTTTTCGCCGAAATGTAAAAAGTTGTTTTACTAAAAAAAATTTCACAGGCAAACCGATGCACTCACAGCGACACAACTTTGCACACTGACGCACATGGCGGACATGTGGTCAAACAATAGGTTCCGCCACTCTCCCTCCCCACCACAACGTAATTCCCGTTTTTGTGGGTCCCCCTCGTATATAAGGATCCCAGTGTAAGTTACGCAGTGCAAAAATCAAGAATTGCTTTTCAACAAACTCAATACAATCACTATACTTTTTAAACTGTGGATCTCATACACACGATGCGTATTCAAGTATTGGCATAATCAAAGAAGTGAATAATAATTTGGTGGTGTAAGGATCATTAAACTCTTTAGACCAACGTTTAATGTATCCTAAAACATCTCTAGCTTTACAGATGGTACTAGAGATATGCGACCCAAAATGCAGCTTTGGATCCATCAACACACCCAAATGACTGAATTGTGTGACACGTTCTAGAGTGTGACATTAATGTGGTAGCTTTTTACAATTAAATTTTTACGGTAAAAGGACATACATTTAATTTAACGTTTGTCACAATTAAGCGAAAGATAATTTTTGGCGCACCACTGATATAAGGAATCAAGATCTTCTGAAGAAACATTTGTTGGACCGGAGATAAAATAGATAAGCATAACTTAACATCATCAGCGGAATTTAGGAATTTAATAATGTTTAGACAATTATCAAGATTTTTTCTGAGATCATTACAGTGTTGCTTAGAAGTAAGTCGTTTATTAAAGACAAGGCCAAGAATTTTTAGAAAATTTTTACGATCAATTATTTTGTTGTTAAATATTAGTGGAGGGTATGTACAGTTAATTTTTGTGCATATGTGTAAGATTTTGCATTTTTCAATCAATGAAGAAGCTCCAGAGGACTTTTTCGACTCACATCCC
Source organism: Amiota mariae (assembly GCA_035041805.1). Lineage (NCBI taxonomy): Eukaryota > Metazoa > Arthropoda > Insecta > Diptera > Drosophilidae > Amiota > Amiota mariae. The sequence goes on along the minus strand of JAWNKV010000653.1, from coordinate 38,517 downwards.
AACGGGAGTGTTGAAGCTGAACCGTATGTTCTCCAACGCGGCTAAGGCTCTCTCAAAGTCCATTGCCAACATGGTGATGTGGTTTCTGGATGAAGGAGCGTTCAACGCGTGGTGATGGAGCTTTAATAAAGAGTTCAGAGTACTTTGCCTAGGTCTAAAAGCGGATTGGATGGGGCCGATAAATTTGTTTTTTGTGATAAACCACATCAAACGTTTTGCTATTATTTTTTCGACTGTTTTGGCTATACAGGAAAGTAGTGAAATAATGCGAAGGCTAGTAATTTCTTGGGGTGATTTATTGGGCTTGAGTATAGGAACTACAACGCAGGATCTCCATGTGTGAGGATAGGACTCTGATGCGAACATTGAGTTATATAGAAATAGTAACTTGTTCTTAGCTTTAGTGTCGGAGCATAGGGTAGGACACTCGGTCGATTCCAGGCGTCTTGCCTGTTGCATGTATAAGTGCAAATTCTAGTTCTTTGTATGTAAAATTAAATTCGAGATATTTAGCATCGGTGGATAAGCTTATGTTGAAATATGGTTGCCCTAGGATGTTTGCTTTAAGAAAGGTGTAAGATAGATCTAAGTTGTCATCTTTGACAAACTCGTTGACAATCTCTGCAGGAGATGTAAGGACGGAATTTTAGATCTTATTTATTTTAAGAGGGGTGGGGTGGGAGTTTCCAATCAAACTATTTATATCGGACAACACTTTTTTTCTACTTGAGATTTTTCAGAAGAAAGTTGTTTGAATGAATCGCGCTTGGAACATTTAGCAGCTTTCTTAAATAAAGCGTTAGCTTTTTTGTAGACAACCAAATTAGAAATGGATTGCGAATTTTTTAATTCTGCCATAGACGTTGTTTATTATCCCTAAGCAAACCTAGCTCATTATTCCACCAGAATAATTTCTTGGTTCTGTGGTAGGGATTTGATTGTGGTATTGTTGCATTAGCAGCAATTCTAATAGATTTTAAAATTTTAGCCGCGAAAAGGTTTAAGTCATTCGTTGGGGGGAAATTACAATTACTATACTATTACAGATAGGTTGATATTTGTCCCAATTGGCAAGATCGGTCTTGTATTTAATGTTAGAGCTAATTTTATCAGATTTGGTATGGATACGAATAATTATGGAGATAGGGAAATGGTCGCTACCATGTAAACAAGAGGCAATACTCCAACTGCAAGAAGGTAGCATAGCTGCTGAGATCAGTGATTAATCGACATGAGTGAAAGTGTTGTGCGTTGAGTGGTGAGTGGCTGAGCCGTTATTATGTATGTTAGGTTGGATCTTAGTAAAACTTCTTCAATATGACGACCCTTCCAGTTTTTCGAATTCGAACCACGTAGTGGGCTCCAAGAGTTAAAGTCATCAACTAATAGTATAGGTGATTTAATAGTGTTGGAGCCTTTCTAAGCAATGACAAAGCTTGCATCTACGAAACTGTGCACTAATAGGGATGCGCAGTGGGCGTTTAGTAACACTAAATTAAGTAGAGTAAGCTAAAGTACCATCACTAATTGGTAATTAACTTTTGTTCTTATTCTTTGATCTTTTTTTTGTTTTTATTATTATATGTTTAGTGCATTAAGAAAAAATTGGATTATGTATTACATACGTGTTTAATGGAAATAAATTAAGTGAAATTCTATTAAACACAATTCTATGAAAATTTCAATTCGTTGAAGCGGCGAGGACGAAACATTGGCATCCGAGCAGGGACCTTGGAAAAGGTTCAATTTAAGAGGTACAACAGGAACAGAAGATTGGCATTGTGGTGCAGAATTCGTTTGACACATCTGCAGCTACTGGAAAAAACTGTGAGAAGTCTTTTGGTGAAATTACTTGATATCCTTGTGCAGTGCAGTATAGTGTGAACGTGAATATAGGCAAAATAGTGTGATCAAAGGTGTGTGATTGTTAGTTTTGCATTGAGTTTGGTACATTGCACTAAGAGAAATCAAATCAAAGATAAAGTAAGATTTTTCGATACGGTTTTTTGCGTTACACAATGTTTTGGAAAGAAGTGGGCATGGCACTCAACCCCGCCCTTAAAAAATTAAGGTTTGAAAAATTCCATACACTTTTGTTGATGTTGAAATTGCTTTAATTTTATAAGCTGTACCTTATTTATGCATATTGGTATGTCCATTACATTCGCCTTACGTTAACTCTCTCTCTCTTCATTTTCAAGTTCGAAGTTACTTAGATATCCATATATATTATATTCACGATAGACATATAAGTATCGTTCTTAGATTTGAAATAAGCTGATGATCGATGCCAGTAATATCTGCGAATATTTTGTGTACATTAAATGCGCAACGAGCGGTGTTGCTGTCATTTGAACTTCCGAACCCACTTGTTTTTGGTTTATCAACCTCCAAAGAAAGCTTCTCCCAAAACATGTCTTGAACAACTTTTTTGTTTGAAGAAACTTGACTTTTTTTATTTGTTATTCTCCATTTTTTTACGCCACTTTTGTATATTGTGTGCAAGACAAATTCAAATAGCCTTATCCAGCAATGCAATGGGCTTAATCCATGCTTTAAATTATTCCAAATAGGAAGGAAACTTAAAGTTTTTGGTTCCCAGAAAATCCTTTGGTGTTGATCAACAAGTTGGACATGCTTGATAAGATTTTGGTTTGGTCAATGCGTTAAGCACTTTGCCATCAATTACAGTTAGATGCAAACTAAATTTTATATAAACATATTTTTCATTGTTTATTGGAACTTTACATATACGCAAGTTATTTATTTCTCATTGATATCGGATTTTTTTTTTAATATTAAGTCGTTGGTCTCTTTTATAAACTCAAGTTTTAATTCCGGCAAAATCTGATGGACTGTGGTGTGCGATTATTCTATAAAATGTTAGCGAACGGATCAACCAGTCTTAATGGCGTCACTGTTGTTGCGAATAAGCATGAATCTGCATCAAAAGAATTCTGCTCGGAATATGCTTGAATATAGTTCGCTTGCCCAGTACTACCATCGAAGCCGTAACTTAGAATTAAGTCTGCCATCAAGAAATCCGTGGACTGAGCCGAGCTGCAGTATGATTTAAAAGGTTTTGCAGACTGGCTTTCGCTTGTGTGTCAGAAATTTCGATATCGTCGGGTCTTCATTGATTTTTGCTTCCAGCTACTTCTGTATAGATCGAGAAAATATTGTGTGTTCTGTTTTTAAAATACTCTCTTACAGCACAATATTGCTCTTTTGTTAAGCCATTATCCAATATTAAGGCCAATGCTTCATCAGAAGAACTTAGGCTTTTCAATGGGTTCTAAAAATATTTTGCGGATCATTTTCGCCTTTGAAGGATTTATTAACAGTAACTAAAGTACCGCTGCCAGATTTAGTTGTTTTCTTATGTCAAATAGACTTCAAATGAATCACGTGTGTTACTGTTTAAGCGCGCTTTAAAACATTCCAAAATCGCAGCCTTTTGTTCAGTTCGACCCGCCCCTTGTTTCTGTCTAGCAAACAAGTCAGCATTGTTGAAAGTGAGGTTAAGTCCTACAAAATGAAATTGCGAGAAAAAAACAAAAGAAAAAGCATATTAAGATAAAAAGCATCGAAATCTGAATTGATGACGCTATTAAAATTTTGTAGCGCTTTACAAAGATGAGTTTCATTTGCAAAGCTGTTTTTTAAAGATGCTTCATATTAACACACCATTGCAAATAGAGCACTTTTTGCACAGTTCAAGTGAACCAATACATAATACGAACCACAATTATAAAACTCTATCGTTATTTGTAATCATTTGCAAATCACTCATAAAAAGATACTTTGAATAATATTTTCCTTCAAACAATAGCTGTTTTTTGGAAGCTACGAGTATTATATGGGCAGCGCAGCATTAAAACAGTATTTCTGGTATGCAGCCCTGTGCCGGAATATATTTCCGTTACAATGACTGTGGAGCTACTTTATTTTGAACATTTTCGAAAAATGGGTTTTTTACACAAGAAGTGGAAAAATTTCCCATAGTGCTTTGGCCAGACAATCGATATTGAGGTTAAGTTGAAAACACGTGTATTAAAGAAAAGGAAAAGATAGCTCTGAAAAAGCCTAATAAAGAAGAAGAGCTTGCCGCCTGTCGGGAGGGATTAATAAGTTCGTTAACTCGAAATAAAACATATTTGTTGAAGAATTGTGCTTCAATGACTGCAGCTGAGTTACAGACAAGGTTAAGTTTGATTGAGTCAAGTTTTAGTCAGTTGTATGCAATTCAAACTCAGATTGAGCAAACTAGTGAGAATGCTAGTGAGTTTGAAGCCAGGCAAGTTTTTGAGGATTTATATTATGAGGCCAAAGTGCTAAATAGTCATTCAAATATGAGAAGACACTCACCGAATGCTGAGTCACCTATGAATAGTACAATGCTTAGTATTATAGTTCCGTTGTTCCACATGCATTAAGGTTGTCAAAGATAAAGTTACCAGAATTCTCAGGGAAGTTAACGGAATGGATTATCTGGCTTAATACGTTTGTGACATTAGTTAATTCGGATCGTGAAGTCGATCAACTGACAAAGTTCATTCATTTGAAATTTTATTTAGGTACGAAGGCCTTGAGTTCGTACTCGAGTGTTTGGAATTGGCAGCAGTAAACTATAAGAAGGCGCTTCAATTGTTAAAGTATCGATTTGAAAACAAGGCATTCGTTGTACAGGCTCATATCAGAGAGTTGTTTGATGTAAAGAGATTAAAGCAAGGTGAATCTGATAGTTTGAGATGCTTGGTTGATACTGTAAATTCTTATTTGGTAGCTTTGAAGTCGTTAGGCAAGGAATCGGAGATTTTAGAGGCTATTGTGTTTCATTTGATTCGAAGTAAATTGGATGATGAAACGCTTGAGAAATGGAAAAATGATTGGGATTGCAAATTACCATCGTGGGTATTGTTGTCGAAATTTTTGAGCAATAGAGGGTTGAACTTAACCAACGACAGGATATCGTCAAGTTTCCAAGGGAGATTCGAAGAAGGTTTGTTTGACGACCACGGTGGACAGGAGTATCAGTCAAGCGTGCTATCAGTGCTCAGATGAGCATCAATTAAAGGTATGTCCTAAGTTTAAGGATCTCTCGCCTTCGCAACGATTTCAAGTAGTGAAAGGGTGTAAACTTTGTTTTGGTTGTTTCAGCAGACACCATTTCACTAAGAAATGTAAGGCTCAACGTTGTAGAATTTGTCAGAAGGCACATCACGAACTGTTGCATCGTGAAGTCAACAACTCAGCAGCCACTCACGGGGTCTGGGCAGAGATCGGTGATTAAAGGGAGTCGAGTGTGCTACATAGTTCGTTACAGAGTAAGGGTGCTGCAAGTTTCTTAGCTACTGCTGTGGTACTAGTTCGGAATAACGACGGTGTTTTTAAAGAATGTAGATATGTGTTAGATTCCGGGAGTCAGGTGAATTTCATATCCAGTCGGATGGTCGGAAAGTTAGGATTAGCAGTGCGAGAGCTAAATCTTTGGCTCAGTGACATAGGTAATGCGACGTCGGAAATTCACGGAGAGGTAAAGGCTACCTTTTAAGCTAGATCGGCTAATTTTGCGATGGCAAGTAACTTCTGTGTCTTGCCCGATATAACGCGCTATCATCCAAATAGAGCTGATCTAGAATGTAAACCTCGCCGATCCTAGGTTTAATTCAGGGGATCCGATAGACACACTATGGGGTGTTTTATTGTTCTTCAAAGCTGATCGTGGCAGGGCAAAGTCAATTAGGCAGAGATCAATCGGGATTACGGAAATCCTTCTTGGGGTGGATCGTAGTTGGCGAATCGGTGCCTTCAGAGTGAATTTCGCTTGTGGCCACGGAAGCTGAAGATAAATTGACAGAAACAAATTCACTGCATGATCTGGTTCAGAGATTTTGGTGAAGTGAGGAGGTCTCCCCTTCAGTGAGAAGCTATACATTGAAGAAGAAGAATGCGAGAAAGGTTTTGTAGCAACTGTGCAGCAATAGGAAGCAGGAAGATTTGTTGTATGCCTTCCTTTTAGAAACCCAAAGCCAGAATTAGGTGAATCCTATCAGATTGCATTGAAAAGGTTTCCCAATTTCGAGAGAAGATTGGAGCATAATTCCGTAGTAAAGGATCAGTACGTGGAGTTCATTGAGATATATGAACGACATTTGGAAATAGTAACTCAAGTAGCACAACCAAACTTCAAGTATTTCTTATCTCATCACCCAGTGATTCGACCAGAGAGTCACACTACGAAGTTACGAGTGGTGTTCAATGATTCTTGTAAGACAGACAGTGGGAATCACTGAACGATACGATGTTGAAAGGACCAACGTTGCAACTGGAGTTGTTTGAGATCTCATGTCAATTTAGATTCTATAAATATGTGGTAACGGCAGATATAGCAAAAATTTATCGACAGATTCTGGTGAGTAGGCAAGATTGTGAGTATCAAGGTATTCTCTGGCGAAGTAGTCCTAACGAGACTATTCAGATGATGTGGTTAAAGACGGTGACGTATGGAACAAGTTCGGCTCCATATCTAGCAGTGCGATGCTTACATCAACTAGCCGAAATATACGGAGAAGATTATCTATTGGCTAACGAAGCATTGAAGAAGAATTTTTATATTGATGATATGTTAATTGGAGCGGACTCGGTAGTACAGTTTACTAAGCGAAGGCAGGAAGTAGCTGAATTGTTGACATTAGGTAATTTGGAACTACATAAGTGGCGTACCAGTTGTTCTGAAATATGGAATGATAATGGTTGAACAGCTAGCGGTAAAGTCAGAAGAAGTGTCAAAAACTTTAGGAATTCTTTGGTGGGCTGGAGAGGATATGTTCGCCTATTCTTACTAAGCGTTGTGTGTTATCAGAACTGGCTCAGCTTTTTGATCCTTTAGGGTTTCTTAGTCCAGTGACTAGGGAAGATCTTCAGGCAAGAGTTGTGGTTACTTAAGAACGATTGGGATGAAGAGCTTCCAACTACTTACAAGAGTCAATGGCAGTACAGTGAATAATAAAAATTAGTTGGTCTATGTTCGTATCTCGATCGGTTATTCCAGTCAACTTTCGGACAGAAGTGGTGGAACTGTATGGATTCTCGGATGCATCGTGTCGGACTTATGGTGGAGCCATTTATGCACGTACAGAAGATGAATTGGGAAGAGTCTGTGTACGGTTGGTAGCTGCAAAATCCAAGCTAGCGTCGGTTAGGTCGAGTTCTTTGCCACAATTGGAATTGCAGGGGGCACTACTTATGGTGCAATTAATGGCAAGAATCAAGAGTGTTATTCATTTAAATGTGCTTCGAAGTAAGTTTTTCACGGATTCTACGATTGTGCTTAATTGGTTATTTTGTTGCGAATAGACTAGCTCAGATTCAGGAGTTGTCCAAGATGGAGGATTGGTACAAGGTACAAGGGAGTCGATGTTGAATCCGGCCGACATTGTGTCGTGTGAGTAAGCTAAAGTGGCATCACTAATTGGTAATTAACTTTTGTTCTTATTCTTTGATATTTTTCTTGTCCTTATTATTATATTGCTTCTGGTCCGCCAAACAGATAATGAAGCCTCTGCTACGAGCGTCACGCACCTTTCTACTGTCTGAGTGTGGCAAGGAAACTTTTCAATGTCAAACAAATTAAATCCTGAATAAACGTTTCAAATTTCTGTTTCGCTGTAATTCATTGTTACTGGAGGTTCAGTTATTTTTTCTTTTGTTAAATCTATCGAATCATAATAACTTTGTGTATCCACCTTAAGTTTTGGAAGTTGGAATTCGCGAACTTTCTTCCCATTGCACTGTTTTCTTGCCGTCAACACTCTATGAACAAGCAGCTCCCTCATGTCATCATCTTGTAACACAGCCAACAACATATTTTTTTGCGAAGAAGGCATTTCTTTGAATAGATTTGAAGGCAATACTTTTCAGGTCATCTCTCAAATATATACATATTTTAACCATGTTAAATACATGTTCAGCTAGATATTTACGAGATGTTCTTGTCTTGATAACAAACCATGTTGGAGCGTAAGCCATGTAAGCAAAAGGCAATGCTTTCTTTCAATCCACTTATTTCTCTGAATCCTATATTCAAAACCGGTATCCATATCCCATTTCCCATTGTAACATCATTGTTTTTCCTGTAATTAAGGAGGAATGTCTTCTTACAAATTTAAAATCGTTGAAATTCACTTACTCACCCGGCCCAAACAAAATACCCAGTTGTCTGCGTAAGCACTGTGCGGAGTCTCTGTGTAAACCACTTTTGAAACTTTTCAATTTATCACTTCAGAGCGCATCTTTCCCTCCTATCTGGAAGGAACCCTTTATTATTCCCCTACACAAAAAAGGTAACAAAGCTGACATATCCAATTACAGGGGTATTGCTAAACTTTCTGCAATCCCAAAATTGTTTGAAAAAATGCTCACTTCAACCTTTTATCACTTTTGTAAAACAATTATTTCTCCTTGTCAACACGGTTTTATGCAAAAGTGTTCTTCAACTACAAACTTGAGTTTACATCTTTTGTAAATCTTTGTTTTAGGGACAAACTGATTTCAGTAAGGCGTTTGATTCTGTTAATCATGATCTGCTTGTACATAAACTTGACCTTTTAGGTTTTCCACAACATCTTCTTTGTTGGATTGCATCTTATTTAAGAAATAGGGTTCAGCGAGTATTATTTAAGTCCACTCTTTCTGGTCCAGTCTTTGTCACTTCTGGAGTTCCTCAAGGGAGCCATCTAGGTCCATTATTGTTTAACCTTTTTGTAAATGATCTCCCTTTCTCCATCTCACATTCTCGTGTCCTCCCATCTCAGACTCCAAGAGGATCTTGATGCTTTACATTCTTGGTGTTCCGTTAATTAATTATATTTAAATATCTCCAAATGTAAGATCATGACGTATCATCGGTGTAAACCTCATTTGTTTATATACACGATTTAATACATCCAACTCGAGCGAGTCTCTACTTTTAATGACCTCGGTGTCCAGTTTGATCCCAAGCTGTGTTTTAACCAACATATCTCTTCTATTGTAAATAAAGCGAAGAGTGTTTTTGGTTTCATTAAACGATGGTCTATTGAATTTAATGACCCTTATACCACAAAGACTCTTTTTTTTATCTCTTGTGTGTCCACTCCTTGAGTATTGCTCTTGCATTTGGTCACCGTAATATATAAATAATCAAGTTCGAATTGAGTCTGTACAGAAACAATTCCTCCTGTTTGCCCTTCGTGGCCTAAACTGGAATCCGTTTGCCATCTTACTCTGATAGGCTTCTTCTTATCAGTCTTCCATCTTTGGTGCATCGTTGGTTAGCTCTTGGGATTAGTTTTCTTCATAAGCTCATAGTTGGGGAAATTGATTCTCCTGAGCTATTGAATCAGTTAAACTTTTGTGTCCCTAGTCGTCCTACCAGAAATTTTGTCCCTTTAGCATTGAATAGATGTACTATTAACTATGCCCTACACGATCCTTTCCGAGTTTTATGCACGTCATATAATAAATTCTATCACGTTCTCTCACCCGAGATATCGCCATCATCGATTAATACCATCGTCATGCTGCCTACGGGACTCCTGATCACACTGCAGGCTGAATGAACTGGATGTCGCTGATTAGGGTCACCTTTACCATCTGCATTATTGTAGTTTATTAATTCATATGTCTCTGACCACACATAGCTGTGAGTAGGGGCATAGCTCGTTACTATTTGCAAATAAATTTCCCCCATCGGGTCAGAGGCTGATATTTCATATTATCTTTATTTATTTATTTTCATGTTTTTTTTCCTATTTATTGTTTGTTTCTTTTTTTTGTAATTAATTTATTTTAGTTTAAGTTCACTTCAATTTATATGTTTGTCTTATTTTTAAGTAATAATTGTTACATCTATTTTTTTTTTTAAGCTGACAGTTACTTTGTCAATGCCATTTCAAATAAATAAATAAATAAACTTCGAATAGGTAGCATGGCTGCTGAGATCAGTGATTAATCGACATAAGTGAAAGTGTTGTGTGTTGAGTGGCTGAGCCGTTATTAAGTATGGATAGGTTGGATCTTAGTAAAACTCTTCAGTTTTTCGAACTGGAACCACGTAGTGGGCTCCAAGAATTAAAGTCACCAACTAAAAGTATTGGTGATTTAATAGGTTGCAGTAATGTGAGTTTATCATTGGTAGACAAATTTTGAATGAGAGGGATGTATGTATTGATTATAGTGATGTTTGGGGTTGAGAAAGTTTCATTGGAAACCGAACAAGTGGATCCATTTAAATTAATGAATTTGTGAGAGAAATTCTTTTTAATAAGGACACCAACACCTTCCTTAGAAGACAGATTGGTACTAAGATTGTAAAAATGTATTTGGTGGGACTATATTATTGAAGTTGAAGTTGATGTGGGTTTCCTGAATACATATAATATTCCGGATTAAGGTCATTAATTAGAATTAATAGTTCATGATAGTTGTTGAAGTAACCATTTAAATCCCATTGTCGAATGTATAGTGACATAGAAATAAATCGAAGAGTTAGTTAGTTGTTTTAGTAATTGATGTTTCAAAGGTTGTTTTGCGTTATCGCTAAGGTTGTTGGCTGTGCTTGCGATAGAAGGGTGCAAGGTACAGTTCGCCGTTTTTGAGACCTTTTCTATTTACAGATGTTTTCTTGATTGTTTCATTTGTCTTCGTATTTGGCTTTAGCGGCGTTAACCGTTTTGTTATTATTTGACGTTTTGATGTTTGTATTGTTTACCTTTGCGTTATCACTTTGGTAGATAGGTGTGCTGGCGATAGAGGCGTATGAAGTGACGTTTACTGTTTTAATAATTGTTGTTTTGTATTAAGACACGCAATGTACATTTGTTCAAAGTCTTTATCCATATTCTCCATATTATTTTCATTATATGTACTGGGAGGAGGCTGGGTATTCTTCTCAACAGTTCACACACTTTGTCTGCGTGCATGGATCAGAAGAGTGTGGATGAAGAACACAGTTATGTCACAATGGCGGATTCTTGCAGTATTTAGCGGTATGTCCAAGCAGCTGGCAAGTTTTGCACCTAATTTTCGACGGAAGTTATTAAAGCTCAAAGATAAGAAGCAGGACGCCGCTTGGTTTTGTTATGCCAGCAATGATTTTAGTGAATTTATAAATGTTCTTAACGTTTTGGGAGCTGAGTTCTTTGATAATCTCATCTTCAGGAATAGATGCCAACCAAGGGGCGCATATCATGCCTGTCACAATATTGAGGGTCTCGTGCAACCTCACAAATACCAGTGAGTTCGGTTGTTTTAACGGCGTCTAAGTGTGATTTGACCAACACCAGTAGATTGCCATCACGAAGAATTGATATAGATATGATGTTCTTCGATATAAGGTTAATAGTACGATGAACGGCAAAACAAGAGAAATCAGAAATTATTTTTGGAATTCTTATATATTTTGTTTTTGGGATTATCCAAAATCTTGGTAGGTAGCTCCGGGAAAGCTACTTCAAACTTTTGAGGTTGTCTCCGCTTCTTTGTGGGGGGTTCTCAAACACGCGAAAGAAAAAATGAAAAGTAGTGAATGAGAGCAATGAGATGAGAACAAACTGATTAAAACGCCGATAAGCAAAAGCACGTCTACACCGAGAGAGTGTTAGTCGACGACTGTATATAAATATAATTATTGATACAACAGGTTTTTATTAATATTTTTGTTTATGCTAGCATGGAGAAACATGATTTTATTATCCATTTTAATATATTTAATTATTAAACTTTTCACACAATTCAATGGAGCCGATATTAATAATATTAATGTAACAACTAAATACAATATATTCACTACAACAATAATACTTACATTTTCCAAAAAACTCATGTTTGTTTTTGTTTTTCTCTTCTTTAAATTTTTAAAAAATATTTTCTACCAGCGTCTTCTCACACTTACACTTGTATATTCTTGTATACTCTAGCACTCACTTCATTTTATGTAATTATACGCACCCATTGTTTCATTCCGTGGGTTTCGAAAAAAAGGAAAGAAGCGCACAATACACATAGAATTCATTTCTAGTGAGTCCATAAAAAAAAATGTTCCTTTTTCGGACTCATTGTATATTGTATGATGAATATTGAGTTTGTAAAATTTACAAACACATTCATCGGTGCATACTGTAATGAGATATAATGATAAATATATCGCGTCTATATGAGGCCCTATATGAGTTTGGTATACCCAGTAAATTAATAAACCTTGTTAAAGCCACAATGGCCAACGTAAGAAATGTTGTACGAATTGGAAGCGGAATATCAACTGAATTTAATTCAAAAAATGGCCTACGACAAGGAGATGGGTTTTCTTGCCTACTGTTCAATCTGGAGCTTGAAAAGGTGATAAGGGATTCTTGTGTAAACACTAAGGTGTACAATATTCTTTAAGTCGACTCAAATTTTGGCGTACGCGGATGACATCGTTTGCAGATAGAAAGAGCTGCAAAGACAATGGGTCTAACAATAAACGAAGGAAAAACCGAAGTATTGGTATCTACAACAGCGAAATCAGCAGCACAATGTCGGACTTAAGTGTTGGTGTGCATAACTTTGAAGTGGTTGACGAGTTTAAATACTTAGGAGTAAATATAAACAATGTGAAAAACATATCTGCAGAAGTAAGTCAAAGGATTTTAGCCGCTAACAAATGTAACTAAGAAAACATCCAAAGCGTCGCACACTCGATAGATCAGTCAAAATCTTAATCTACCGTCCTCTGATTGCACCGGTGCTAACATACGCCAGTGAAACTTGAACATTGAGCAAAACTGAAGAAAGAAAATTAAACATCTTCGAACGAAAGGTATTGCGCAGAATTTTCGGAGCTGTTTGCGATGATGGTGTATGGAGGAAGCGGTTTTACCACGAACTACAAGCTTTGTATGGACACCCCGACATTGTAACAACAATTAAATTGAACAGACTACGGTGGGCCGGCCATATTATAAGGGCTGAAGACAGCTATCCACCTAAACAAATTCTACTGGGCAGATGCCGAAATATCAAAGGCAGAGGGAGACCTAAACTTAGATGGATAGATGGTGTGCACCAGGACGCTGAAACTCTGGGACTTTGATGCTGGAGAACTCAAGCGAAGGACAAAATTAACTGGAGGCACAAATTACAGCAGGCGAAGACTTGCACCGAGTTGTTGAGCTGATGATGATGATAATACTGTAATGAGAAATGTGCATCGACAATTGCAGAAGCCTAATACATTATATTGTATAAGTAAATGTACAAATCGTTATTTAATTATTGTATTATGTAAAATGATGTTTATTTTATTTGAAAGCGAAATTACATTTGTTTCGTTTATGACACTAACTGTAAGATGAGGTGCTATCTTACAGTTGTATAGTCTAGTTGATTGTTGTGCGCAGATGTGCGTCGCTGAGGAGTAATGATTCCAGTTTGAAAGCGATCTAGAGCTCTCATCAATTCGTAACCTGAAAGCTGTTGATTTCAGAACCGATCGCAATGAGAGCTTTCACGGTGAATTTCAAGTCGATAACTGCGACTTGGTAACTCCTCCCGTACTTAATTAAGGTCGTCCTCATCCTTCGTCATGATATAAATTCGAAGGGGTATGACAGGCGCTGACTTGTTTAACATGGATAAGTCGATAAACAATTAAAAATTAATAAAAAAAAGTACAATGTTACATATTAAAGCATATTGAATTTCATCAATTTAAACAATAAAAAATATGTACAATGTTACGTATTGCAACAAGTGAAAAATTAAAGCATATTGAATTTTAACAATTTAATAAGATCCTACAATACAATTAAGAAAAAATTTTACCTTGGTAGAATGCTTGATCATGTATTTTCTTCTCCTCTTGAATTTGCTTTATAATATTGTATGAGTATTCTGTTCCTCAATATTTATTGGTTATTTATTATGGAAATCAATATGCTAATGATTCTGTGTGTAATGATGCCAATACACTTAACATATAAATTTTAGTAATTCCATTACTAACTATCTCAAATTATCCTTGTGGACCACCTTCTCATTTATGAGAACCGTGGTCCCCAGGTCTGTCTGAACTTTTCCCTCTGTGTAAAGTGGTGAATGTTTGCTCCAAGTCGTCTATTTCCCCTTATTATTACGCGTTCCACTACGTCAAATAATCGGTTTTACCTGGAGTGGCTATTCCGTTCTAATTGGGTCTGTTGTGCTTTTATAAGCATACTTTTTGTTTTCTCCTTAAGCTCGGGAGAATCGTTGTAAATATTGTCTATTGGTTTTTTATTGGTCACTGAATGAATTGATTTATTATATTCTACGGTTGCCAACAGACTCAATTCGACCGTGTCGTCTATCTTCCTTTGTAACTTAAGACACCTAGCTATTTCTCAGAGTATCTGTTTTATATACTCCTGGGCAACTCTATGCGCGCGATTGTGTTCTAGGGTAACTATTTCCCGCTGTTCATCTTTGTTGACGACATCTAACACCATTATCTTACAATGTCAGAATTTGGTTAATTACTAACTCGTCCAAAATTTTAGCCAATCCTGGCAATTCGCAATGTATCGCATTGACTACATTAGGATGCACAGCTGCCTTAACTTCAACTTAAAGCTTATAATGGAAATCATATGGCGTGTTTTTTCACCAAAGAATATGAAATTCCGCTTCAACTGTGCCTGATCATGTTCAAGAATGATTTGATTTCTAAAGCAATTGACTGGCTTGTCAATTGTCTAAATGATGAAAGTCATTTATACCTCACTTTGTACCGTGGCTACGTCACTACAGGTTTCAACCTCGAGAGTGTCAGCGACAAAGTTTTCCCTGTCAGGTTTGTAAAATATTTGAGCATTGTGTTCGTCGATAAAGGCTTTTCAACGCTTTATCTTGGCGTTTCGGTTTCGGTCTGAAAGCGCAAATGTAAGTGGTTGGTAAATGCTTATATTTTTAACCCCATAGAGGTAGTTCCTAAGGCTCTGTAGAGACTACACTATGGCTAACAATTCCCCCTCATTGTTCACTAAATTTAATTCCCTATCTTTCAATGTCCTTGAGACCATTGTGATGGGTTTCCCATCCTGGACATGACTACCCCTATGCCAAGGGATAAAGCGTTGGAGAGAGCATCCTAGATGCAAAGATTTCCTAAAGTTTGTTGAAAGCATACACTTGTTCTGGAGTGAGCTCGACCGCAATGTTTTTCGATTTGGTGGCACTAACTCTTCCATTATCGCCCTTCTAGATGTCCGTTAAGGGTTTTGTTATTGATGCAAAATCATTAATGAAGCATCGATAATACCTTGCCAGACCCAAGAAGGACCTTATGTTAATCAAGGTAGTGAGCTTTGGATAGTTTTGTATCGTGTTCATCTTATCGGGACTATTTTTAAAACCGTTTTGGGACACGACAAATCACAAATATTCAACCTCTTTTTTAAAAAAAATTGATTTCACATAAAACACACTCATTTTGGCCTAATATAGCTGTCTAGCACCCATGATATGTGGTTGATGTGAAATATTCATTTTTTGCTTGGGGCATTTTTCAGACCGAAAGGAAGTCTGCAGAACTCGTACTTTCCATTGGTTATGTTTGACAAGATGACCATCATGTTTGGTATCGGGTATTTATCGTGTACAGTTTTCTCATTAATTTTCCTAAAGTCCACAACTAAACATTTTTGTTTATCACCAAGTTCATCGAATAATAGGGCGATCTTGATGGTCTTATTATACCATTCCTAAGTAAATCACTTATTTCCTCATTTCAGAATTTTTCCACGTCCATGGAGTAGGGGTACATTCTAGAGTATATATGCTCTTCATTCTCAGTACGGATGATAGCTATAATATTAGTGTTGAACGGGT
The DNA here is from genome assembly GCA_035041805.1 of Amiota mariae. Lineage (NCBI taxonomy): Eukaryota > Metazoa > Arthropoda > Insecta > Diptera > Drosophilidae > Amiota > Amiota mariae. Next base: position 22,629 of record JAWNKV010000653.1, on the reverse strand, counting down.
GGCCTCGTTAGGGTTTGCAAAAATCGCGACCAATACCTCATCATTGTTTTGAATTTGTTGTCCACCTGTTGAGGTATCTCGATCTCCTTTACTTGAGTGAAATTTACATTTTCACATTTGAAAAAGCTAATTTCTTCGGACCCTGCATCGGTCCTTAATTTTTTATTTTTGAGGTCCAACGTGACACCCGTCTGAGTTAGCAGATCGAATCCAATTATCCCGTTGAACGTACTTATGCCGAAAAGGTTCACAGAGCACTTCCTATTTATATTAGTAACCCCGTGAATAGATCTTATAAAAAAGAGTTTATCTACATGGTTGATATGTTTTACTTCGCTAAGAGGGTTAATGTAATTCTTAGAAGCCCCCGTGTCTAACAGTAATCTAACAGTTCTCCCTGCAATCGTCCTTACTATGAACGGAAGCAGGGTGTCGTGCGTAAAAAATTCATTTGGTCGCAGTTGCCTAATTCGTCTGCTACCCCAGTCTTTGCTTCAGACTGGTATTCGCATCTTTCTCTTTGAGAGTAGGAATTCTTTCTAACACGTTATTAATTTTTTGATACTTAGGGTCGGTGAACCTAGCAGTGCCACTATATGGTCGTTTAGATGCCTGAACCTGGTACCCTAATACCTTGGTGATTTTTTATAGTTGTATGGGTTGTTGAAACCTGAATTTTGTTGGGTGCGAAAGGACCGGTCATCATCCATGGGTTGCATTTACTCTTGTGGTATTCCATAGTTGATTTCCCATTGCCTATTTTAAAATGGATTTTTATGCTGGGGAACGTTACCTCCATGTGCTCGCTTTGCCGGGTTCCTATTCTTACCCTGTTGTTTCTTCTCTGTTTTTAGGACCTTGTCTTTCAAACACCTGACATAATTACTGCCAAAAGTTTACTGCTCATGATTAGATTCTGCTTCTGCTAAAGTGGAGGGTAGATCCCTTGGTCTTGCCTCAAAGAGTACATCGCTAAGTGCTTTCCTTGTGCCTGACACGAAAATACGCAATGCATCCATCCTGTACTTCTCGTTTATATCCGCTGCAGTTTTCCACCTCATCATAGTAATGCAAGAGCTTGTTCCCTAGTCGAAGTGTCCACAACTCTTGTTCTATCAGGTAGATTGGACTCTTGCCCACGTATTTGAAATCTAATCTGTTTGTGATTGCTCTAAAATTGAGAACCGTATTGTAAGACGCTGACACCATGTTGGCTGAGCCCTTGATTTTAGTTCTTAGGATCGCTATTGCCTTATAATGTTTCGAGCTACCCTCGTACATCGCGAATAACGTGTATGCAGTAAGTGCGGCTTGCCGCCACGACACATAAGCCTCCTGCTTACTGTTGAATTCCGGGTGGAGATTTTATTATATCGATTGTTTCGTCGCACTGTATTCCCGGTCTAATTTCGATTTCCCTATACGTCTCTATGTCTGGTGTCGCTATACAAATATTGTTTATTTTTTGTTTCAGTGCTACCAACTCCCTATCGTAATCTTCCCGTTGTAAGGCATGGGCTTCCTCCACCATTGCCTTCACTTCTGCCCGGTTGTTGATAAATGCTTTTTATTTTTCTCGCAGCGAAATAAACCGACGAAGCGCCGCCAGAAAGGTTTCTGTAGTCAAATCCATGGACATGATTGGAGATGCATCCGCCATTGAGGCCAAAACCGATCGAAACATAAATTGCCGTGTTTTTTTGTAGTTCTACAATAAACAATAGCTGCATATGTCTTGATCGAAGGATCCGAAAATGCATGTAGCTCGATGTGATCCCCTTCATTGTTGACAAATCGTTGTAGATTTATTTGCTTCAGAGTATCAAGATCATTTCGACATCTCAGCCACTAGTCAGCAAGTTTGGATGGAAGTGGAGTGTCCCAGCACAAGTCAAGTAGCCAAAGTTGCTGTAATAAAATATTAAATTGAACCACTTCCGGTACTAGTAGACCGAGAGGATCAAAAATGTGAGATAGGTCAGATAATACTTGCCGCTTTGTGCCACTTGGGTTGGATGTAAGAGCAATATTGTATGACAAGATATCATTTTCAGGTTGCCAATAAATTCCTAGGACCTTCACCGATGATTCATATGATCCGTTTCCAATGCTGGTAATTGGGTCAGTCGCTTGAGTGTGAATACGTTTGATATTGGATACCCATTTCCCGAGCTCTAAGTTGGCACATGATAGCAACTGTATGAATTCTTCTCGCTTGCCTAATAACTCATCTTCATTATTCGATCCAATAAGAACGTCGTCAACGTAAAAATACTCCAAGAGAATTCTGGCAGCAGTTGGAAATTCATTGTTAGTATTTATTATTGAACAATATTGAAGACACTGCTATGATGTTATCCTGGCTATCAAACACCTTTTGACCTGTGAGTACAGCCTAAACGTATTCACTACATAACAAGATATCGATTGATGCATTGGTGTGGTAATCGTTATGTGCCATTTATAGTCCATCGAATACCCTAAAGGCCGTCGTGTCGATGTTGTCCCTTTTCAATGCCGATGCTATTTTGCCTAGCACATGTGCCGTAATGTCCAATGTATACTGTGACACCCTAGAACAACAGTACACTAACTCCCCTAGTGGTCGCAACCATTGATTGCCGAAATCCCCATCTTACCAAAGCCGTCTTAATTTAATCCGCCTCCCAAAATTATCTAGTCGTAGAACGACTCTTGGTTTGCTTGGTAGTATTAATTTTAATGTTCCTTCTCGGGTTACAAGAAATTATTCTCCTATACTTGTTGGTACATGTAAGACTACTTATTTGCAGCATGATCCTTTTCGTGTTTTATGTCAATCATACAATCTATACTATGACCTTGTATCTAATTGTATGTCTTCCGATCAGCTAAAAACTAATCTCTTAACTCTCCTTAACACATAGCATTCTATTAACTATTTAACTGAATTTAACTTAATTTCGCACACTTTGTTTAAATTTATCTTTATAGTGCTTGATGATTAGTATAATTGGCTGATGACGTTAGGTCTGTTGCCATATAGTTGTCAATTAATTTGTATTGCATGTCTACTAACTCCAGTAGTTCAGTACCGAAGTGACTTGTGGTCAATACCGTCTTGTTCGGTTTATAATGGACCCCAGCTCTCACGGACTCTGGGGAGAAAGTGGCGTGGGATAGAAAGTAGTAAGTGAAAGTAGTTAGTGAAGGATCTATGAACCCTTCCTCGTTCTCATATGTGTACATGTTATCCCCTAGTTTTCAAATTCACCAAAAGTAGTCTTGAGTCTGTCCATCATAGTTTGAAAACTATCCAGAGTACTATCTGCCGGGAGACGCTCCGCGGCTGTTGCAATGAGTGTTATACTGGACCCTGAACCCTGCTGCGACCATCAAAGATCACTTTTAAATGTTCCATTGTACACAATTTTTCAAGTCGACAACAAACACAATACATTCGGTTCGAAGGACCAAATTTTCTTTTTGCTTTTTATTGTTCACAATGTAACTGTCTTTTTATCCGACTGTTAAGAAGGGTTATGTTTTTAGCGCGTATCTTGTATGATTGTAAGTGTCTATCTTACCTTGTTTCTTCCAAACGGCTCGATGGATTTCTACAGTTGAGGTATCGTTATATTCATCTTGATAGCCCGATTATCGTTAGATAGGTTAAAACAAAAATTGGAGCATTTTTGGTGCGAAATAGTAAAATAAAGTTGTTCTTATTAGAAAAACTCCCGCCTGCTAGTAAACTTAATGCGGATATTTATCTTATTTCATAATATAGTCTGTTGAAACGAAGTAGATTGACATTGTTTACAGTTTATTTAATTTTGTTTTCTATTCGGCCTTGTTTTGGCCTTTTTAGTGCATTACTTTCACACTGTATATTTTGCAGTCGATTTTTTAATTTTGTAATTATTTATTTATTTACGATGTTTGTTTGTTACTAACTAAAACTAGAAACTAAAACACGTTGCCAATTAAACCGCAGAACCTCAAAAGGTTTTGCCACCCGACTCGAATGTCATTGTCAACCGTTTCTCAACACCGGTCTAACGCCATTTTTGTTTCCCATTGTCTGTCCGTCCACCAATTTATCACTATGCTGTTAGCCGTTCTTTTATCTACCTCTATATTCTCTAACCGCTTCGATAGCTGTTCTAATTGATCACCACTCATGAAGGGTATGGAACACTAATCACACAAATATATTTTGAGAGCACAGAATTATAAGATGTATGATATATTTATAATAAAAATAAATGATTTAATATTTGATTTATTGTTCGAGGAATTACACTTAGCTGTTCTAATTGTTTATCACTCATGAAGGGTATGTAACATTAATCACACGAATATATTTTATAAGGACATAATTATTAGGATACTAGTGGGCCTGGCCCACTTCGCTGAGTGTGTTATACCTTCCTCTCAACTACCTCTACCACATACAAATTTTAGTATATACCCGGCTTAGCAAGGGTAACAGAAAATTATTTTCGCTGCTGCTGCGACTTTCGTCAGTGATCATTTTTTGTTGTTGCTTCACGGAACATCATATTTAGAAAGAAGAGAACGAAGAGCGCAATACTCTTGTATAGTTTCAGAGAGGAAAAAATACAACAATAACAAAAATAACACAAAATGCAAGAAGAAGTATAGCATGGAAACGTACAAGCGTTTGCAACTCCTTTCAGAAGCATTCATTTGTTGTTTCAAAAAAAAAAATATTAAAATCGGATCAGTATATTTAGCGCCAAATAAAAAAAAAGTTATAAAAATCTCTAAGTTGGCTTGATTTTTTCCGACATCTTCAACAATTATCGTCAATATATCAGCCAATTTAAGCAAAATCTTCCTCATGAATCAATCCGTCCATTGGTGAAAACCGTATGAAAATCTGTGCAGTATTTTTTGAGATGATCGTGTTCAGACAGACAGACAAACGCGGTTGGGGGACTTTGTTTGTTATAAAGATGTAAGAATATTAAAAAAATTATTTAATTTATTGTTCAGGGGAACACGTTTATTAATCTCCACTATCTTATGTCCGTTCACCGATATGTCACTGTACTGTTAACCGTTTTTCCACAACCTCTATGCTATTAACTGTTTGGTTAGCTGTTTTTGAGTTTTTGTCACTCATAAGGGGTATGGAAACACTAATCACATGTATACTTATATTTTACAAGCACGGAATCATCAGAATAAGGAATTTTTTTTTTTAATTTTAATATTTTATTTATTATTCAAGGAATATTTTTCTACTTACAGTACAGGAGTACTGAATCCAATCTGAAATCGATCGAGAGCTTCACCGAGTCGTAACCTGAGAGCTTTTGATATCAGAGCCGATCGCATTGAGAGCTTTTACGGCAAATTGCAAGTCGATAACTGCGATGTGGTAGCTTACAGTAGATAAGAAGCAGAGAACTGTACGAGTGCGTATTTTTGTGACTATAAGTGTACTCCCTTTAAATGCGGTTGCGGTGTGATCGCCACTGTATACTATTTTGTCTATGCATTTACAATACACATAATATTGCGATGTCAGTCATATTATTACTTTAGTGTTTGGGTATAAGTAGCACATGCACAAGAAATATTGTGCAGGTACAAATACCAAGTGCTGCAAACACCGAATATAAAAACACCGGATCATAAAAACAGCGAATCACTAAAACAACGCATTTGAAAACTACAAATCATAAAAACACCGTATATAAAAAAAACCAATCACAAAAACACCGTATATGAAAAAACCCATCACAAAAACACCGCATATGAGGAAAGCCGGTCACATTATTGTTTTTTCTTGCTTGTTTATTCTGAATGATGCAAGTAATGCATCTGAACCAGAGTTTTTATTGTGTTTATGCTTACTGCAGATAGTGTGAAATAAGCAAATATAATAACAATAAGCACACAATAACTTAAAGTAAATCAGTCACACTCGGATCATCCAAAGTGGCTTCACTGTTCCCTGTAAATTATTTCCTTGCTTTTTATTACTGTTTCCTTGTCATTCTGCCGGTTAGTCTGGTGATTACGATTTGGGGTTCCTCTTGAATGAGCTTAACTGTTCAGAAATAGATTTATAGTTTGCATTGTTTCCACTCCGTACTTGCATATACTCGTATGTTTTTGTTGTCGCAGATTTGAGCACTGACAATGATGTAAACGTCGAAGTGTTGTTGTTGTTTCCATTGAAGTTTTCGTTACTAGTTGTTGTTGCGGTAACTGCTTACGATGACGCGATCGTAGCAGTTCGTCTCCATAGCTGTTGTCGTTGATGCTGTTTTAGCTATTATTGTTAATTGCACACAATATTGCTGATACTGTTGTCCACAGGAGCATTTTCGGGAATGTGCATTGGGCGCTCCATGGTAGTGCATTTCTAAAGCTTACATTACTGGAGCACAAGCTGTAGCATTTATTTTGTGTTTCATTATAAGCCTATTTTCGCTATCCACGAGTTTCTATCAAATATCGTCATTTCCATCATGACATTTATAATGTTGAAAAAGTCTTGCACTCCATTAAACACTCTGTTCCATTACAATACTTTCCTAGATAGCAGATTCAGTATGTAAGCTATTTTTTTTCTTTTTTGTAACATTAACAAAATTGAACTTTATTCTTAAATTATTCTTTTATAACAGCAATGAAGGTTAGTGTACTGTGTACTGTTTCTTTCAGAAGACAGTTCTTTTCTAAGTCCAGTTTTTTTCTTCAAACCGTAATAACTGTTTTCGAAGATGCCAAGTAAAAAGGTGATGCCAAACGTGTGTTTTTAAAGTATTTCTAGTGTTGTTATTTCAGCGTTGCTCTTTCGATGTTTTTATTTTAGTGTTGCTGTTGTTATCGTTGAAGTTTGCTTTACTTGTTTTCGGGATGTTTTGGTTTTCTGTGAAAGCTACGGAAAACTGCAATTCACTGGATGGGGTATGTGAACGTCTGTGTGGGTGGTAATACAAATGATGGTTGCTGCGATCATTATAAATGCGGAGGAAGGATCTGAAGTGAAGCTCGACGAATGTAGCGCTTTCTAAATTATAGGGATTTAGGTTTTGTCAATGATGGTATTAAAGTTGTTGTTGCTGCTGCTTAATAATGATTTTAATGTTTGATGTGTCTTAAAATATTTCATTCATAACATTAAATTCGTAAATTTTTTGTGCTTTGTTTTCCTATTGCTGTTTTGTTGTTTTGATATTTGCAATATTTAAAGCTTTTGTTTTTTCTTCCCCATTTTTTTTTCGTTTTTCTTTTTCTTTTGTTTTCTTTTTTTTCTTCACTGATAACAATAATCTTAATCTTAGTGATCTTCATGGACAATAACAATAATCTTACTTTTAGTGATTAATTAAATTTTTTTATATTATTTTTGTGAACTAATTTTCCTGATTGTGCTTTTATAGTGGTGTTTTTATGGTGGTGTAAGTTTTGATCCTAACTTTTTGTTTATTTTAACATAAATTTCTTCCCCTGGTTCGTATTGCTTAATGGGTTTTTTGTTTTAAATATGATATTTTAAGTCGGCCTCTTGTTTTTCTTTTAATTTTAATTTTATTTCTTCTCTTTTTTGTTCTATTACAGTGGGTATTGTCGTTCAGTATTGTCATTCTAAAAAAGGTCTGTAATGGTTTCTGTTTGGTGACTGAATGTAACGATGTGTTATATTCCCGAACTTTAAATAGAGTATCTTCAAAGCTCATTTCCTCATGGTCTCTCCTCAAACATCTCAATATCTCACTCAGGGTAGAATGGAAACGTTCTATCTGCCCGTTGCTAGTGGAAGCGTATGGAGGCGTAGTATGCACTAAAATTCCTAATTGATTTTCTAACAGGAACTTTATTGGTACTGAATTTAATGATTTTTCATTGTCTATTACCAGGGTCTGGGGAATACCAAAGGCCATCATCAACTCATGCAATGGAATTTTTAAGTCTTCTGAAGATCTTGATTTCACAATTCTAACCTGTACATATTTTGAGAACTTGTCCAATGCTGTAAGTATATTGTGATTTTCAGTGATATAAATATCAAGATGTACTATTTGCCCTGGGTACTTTGGAATAGGAGTGATTTGAAGTTCGCCCTTTGGTGGGTGTCTGTCATATTTGACTTCCTGGCATGTTGAGCACGATTTGGTTATTGCCTTAACCTTTTTCATCATTTGTGGGAAAAAATATTTATAATCGGAATTTTATTTTCAATAGAATTTCTGTGTGCTCTCCTATGTTCTTTAATGATTATTTCCTGTTCCTGACTATGGGACGTTATATCTTGAACTCTTTTCTGGATAAACCTTATTTCATAGGAACTAAAATGTAATGTAATGTCCTTTATCATTCCTATGAGATTTTCGGGAGTTAATAAACCATTAACTATTTTTAGGTCTAATCTTTGTTTCAGAATTGCTATAAGATCTTTTTCGGTGTAGTTTGGTTTTGTGATAATATGCCTATCGTAATAAGAGAAAGGTGTTTCTAAAGTATAATTGGCTTGATCACCTATTAACAAAAAAATTTGATTTTTGAAGATATTTATAGGTATTACAATGGCTGGGATTAAATCATGTGGAGAACTGTCGTCGTTGTGTACGGTGGCGGATGTACTATTAATTTGGGTATTTTGGGGTAATCGAGATAACACGTCTGCCACAACATTTGAGGTTCCGGGCTTGTATTTAAGTTCATCATTGTATTCTTCCATAAAAAATTTTCATCGTTTGAGTTTCCCATCATGGTTTTTATTGCTCAATGCAAATGTTAAAGGCTGATCAGCTGTGTAGATCACAACTTTTGTTTTACCATACAAGTACAACAACATCTTGCGAACTAAGGAAATTTTTTATTCGACGAAATGAATCTATGGCTTCCTCATTAAGCCGAATTTTTATTTTACTCGACATGCTATTGTCTATGCGACCACCTTCACCTCGAAGCAGATTGGTGAAAGGTTTGGCTAATTTAGCATAATCTCGTATAAAACGACGGTAGTGGCCTGCAAGTCCGAGAAAAGATTTGAGTTATTTGAGAGTTTGTGGAGTTTTGAAATTTATAATTGCTTCTACGTTTTCTTTTTTCGTTCGGACTCCGTGTTCAGATATAGTGAGTCCTAAAAAATCGACTTCGGTTTTGAAGAATTCGCATTTGTTGATTTGAATTTTTACATTGGCTTCTTGTAGAGTCGTGAAGACTGTTTTTAGGTGATAGACATAGCAAATTTTTCCAACATGGTTCCTTAGAATATCATCTAAGGCCCTTTGGAAAAATGATGGGGAATTTTTCAAGCCAAAAGGTAGCCTGGTGAATCCATATTTTCCACCATTGACAGGAGAAGCTGTTTTCTCTATGTCGCTTTCTTTCAATTTTATTTGGTGGAACCCATTCTTTAAATCAAGAACTGAGAAGAATTTGATATCTCCTAATTGTGAAAGGATGTCGCCAATTTCGGGGATGGGATATCTATCAAATATCGTAACAGGTGACCTTGATGGTCTGATTATGCCGTCTCGCAGCAGTTCTTGAACCTGATTATCTACTTCTTGTTTCAATGATATTGGGTAGGGGTAGTGTTTACTATAGACCGGGGTATCTGTTGAAGTTCTTATCTCCCCCACTACGTAGCATAAGTTAATCTTGAGTTTGGGTCAGAAAAAATATTTCTAAAAGATGTAGTGAGATTGGATATGTTTTTGACCCTCTGTAATGTGATCTATCCGAACTTTGATAGTATCTACTGCTTGGGTTTGTAATTGTTTAATTTGTATTTTTTGTTTTTTTATTTATTGTTAAAATGTTTGCTTTAATGTCTATAACAGCGTTAAGCTGTTTGAGAGTATCATTGTCTAAGATACCATGGAAGGTTTTTAATGTCGGTAAAGGAAAAATTTAACTGGAATGTCATGTAAACCAAAAAGATTAATAAAGGTATGCTGGGTTATTTTTGTAAAAATTCTGTTCATTTCCAAGAGGTTTTGTTACTAAAAAAGGCTGGATGCAATTCTGGTTTGACCCAGTAGCTATTCGAAATTTAAGTATATCGCCGTTCCTCATTTTACATTGGAAATAAGATAACGAGGAACTGTTTAACTTAAAAAATGCATGTGTCTATGGGGTTTGAGTCTTTATCAAAATATTCATTTCTAAAATTCATTTTTGAAAATTGGTCAGCGATTTCCCAGGTGTGGTTTTAGTCGCAAGTGAAGAGGTATTCCTGTTCGGTGCTTGGTGTGTGTACAGTGCTTGTGTTCATGTGAAACTGTTTCTGTATTTTTTGTGGTGCTTTGTCATACTCGAAACCGGATGGACGTTTAGTGTAATAATTGTTTGGTCTATCCATATAATTCGCGTTTCTAATCTGTGTATTTGAATCTATTTCTATGGGTGAAGGGCTAGCTTGCAGTTTAGATGTAAAAGTTCCTGGAAGAGTATTGTATTGTGGTTGTGGAGTTTTAAAGAATTGTTGCGGTTGTTGTGGAAAATTTCATGGTGGCAATCTTGAGGAATATTGTTGATTTAAAGCAATATTGGGCGGATGGTAACAGTTTGGTTGGAAGTTACGCCATGAATTAATTGGGTTTATTGGTTTTTGTATATTCTGTGTGTGTTGATTATTAGCAACCCCGTAAGACTGTCCAGTTTGAACATTATCCTTTACCAGTATATCTCTAGAATTCCTATGGCTTCAATTTTCTAATAGCTCACATAGATGAAGAGCATGACTAAGGTCAGTAGGTTCTTTAATGGTTAACAATCTGGGTAAATCACCATTAAGACCTCTTATAAAAGTATCTAACGCTTTATCCCTATACATATTCGTTATAGCACGCAAAGTATCTGAGGATTCCTCTTGGCTATTTAGCTGATTCAAAATCAATGAAAGTTGGTGGTAGACCTGTGATGAAACTCGGTCACTGTTTTATTGCCTTGCTTCAATGAATACAACTGGTACTCGAGTGTTTTCAAATCCCGTTTATCTGCATAATGAGCAGTAAGGCATTTGGAAATCGTTATCCAATATAATCAACTTCTCCAACGACTTTGTTCCGAATTGCTAAACTAATGACATAATATCTGGCCGTATTCTCTAGACTCCGATACATTGCAAGAACTCTTTCTAAATTTTTTTCCATGATGAAAACTCTTTTCATTTTCCTGAAATTTTTTTTATCAATTTCATTGTTTCAGGTACTATCTCCTGATAAATCGTGTGGTCTCTAGTAAAGGTCTGATCTCTTAAACTCTCTTCGTCTTCTATAGAAGACCTAGCTGGGTTACTAACTTCCTGAGCTAAAACTCTTCGAACTATTTCTGCTATAACTTGTTTCAATTCTGAAGTAACTGTTGATGTCGTTGGAGTAACTGGTAGTGTAGTCGAGGTGATTGTTGATGTGGTTTTAGTTGAGGTTGAGGGGTTTTGTCCACATTCTGAGGCAACTGATTGTGTGTCTGTGGCTGTTCTATTCAGGGAATTAAGCTGGGATGTTTTTACCATATCGTCTGTCATGTTTTTGTTAGAAATAGTTTATCTAGTTCTAATAATATTTTAAACCTAAAATTTTCAGTTACTTATTCCTAGTTCTCTGTTTCTTAAATAATTCATTTATATAATAATAGTAATTAAATAATTTTAATATGGTTTTCAAACAGTTACTTATTGCTAGTTTTCTGATTTCTATATAAATAATTCTACATATTTGAATTAAATGATTCCTATTTCTAATTTATTATTACTTAAATACTTTCAATTCTTACTAATTTTTTACTTCGGCGTTCTCCCGGCGGCTGGTTGGATGTATTCACAGACTCAGGATCCTTCCTCGCACTTTTCCCACGTGACACCCTACGGACGGACACCATAGTGTTAGCGGCGATAAATCCGGTAAAGCCCTTTGAGATAAACCAACAGAAGGTGTGTATGGCTCTTCGAGGTTATGCCAATACTTGAATACGCATCGTGTGTATGGGATCCACAGTTTAAAAAGTATAGTGATTGTATTGAGTCTGTTCAAAAGCAATTCTTGATTTTTGCACTGCGTAACTTACACTGGGATCCTTAAATAAACCTTCCATCTTACCAAAGCCGTCTTAATTTAATCCGCCTCCCAAAATTATCCAGTCGTTGAACGACTCTTGGTGTCACATTCTTGCACAATCTAATTGTAGGCAGCATCTTTTCCCCTTGTTTGCTTGGTAGTATTAATTTTAATGTTCCTTCTCGGGTTACAAGAAATTATTCTCCTATACTTGTTGGTACATGTAAGACTACTTATTTGCAGCATGATCCTTTTCGTGTTTTATGTCAATCATACAATCTATACTATGACCTTGTATCTAATTCTATTTCTTCCGGTCAGCTAAAAACTAATCTCTTAACTCTCCTTAACACATAGCATTCTATTAACTATTTAACTTAATTTAACTTAATTTCGCACACTTTATTTAAATTTATTTTTATAGTGCTTGATGATTAGTATAATTGGCTGATGACGTTAGGTCTGTTGCCTTATAGTAGTCAATTAATTTGTATTGCATGTCTACTAACTCCAGTAGTTCAGTACCGAAGTGACTTGTGGTCGATACCCAGTCTTGTTCGGTTTATAATGGACCCCAGCTCTCACGGGTTCTGGGGGGAAAGTGGCGTAGGATAGAAAGTAGTTAGAGGCACTACCCACTGATTGCTCTTTTAATTCTTTGTTTAAATTTGTTTTTGACTTGAAACCAGGCCCTGCTCGGGAACCAGTTGATTATTATAGCATTAACGAAATTGAAATTTATTCTTAAATTATTCTTTTATAACAGCAATGAAGGTTAGTGTACTGTGTACTGTTTCTTTCAGAAGACAGTTCTTTTATAAATCCAGTTTTTTTCTTCAAACCGTAATAACTGTTTTCGAAGATGCCAAGTAAAAAGGTGATGCCATACGTAGTGTTTTTAAAGTATTTCTAGTGTTGTTATTTCAGCGTTGCTCTTTCGATGTTTTTATTATAATCTTCACGGGAGTGAATAGTATTATAAATTTGTCATGAAGTTTGTAACACACAGAAGGAGACATCGCAGACCACATAAAGTATATATATTTGTGATCAGTTCGATGAGACGAGTTGATTTAGACATGTCCGTCGGTCCGTCTGTTCGCACTTCTATTCCTACAATTTTTGAGCTAGAGAGCTGAAATTTTGTACATCGGTTTCTTTTTACCAAACGCCGATTAAGTTTGTGAATCAGACCACTAGGGAGGGTACCTCCCATACAAACACCCTTTTTTAACTCAATGTTCTTATTTCAAAATGTTTTTTGTTTTTTGACGTATCGAATTTAGACACCATAAGTTTCTGGTCCATATCCACCAACCATATAAATTTCATGATCCTAGGGTTACCAGGAGGGGTACCTCCCATACAAGCCCCCTTTTTAATTAAAGTTCTCATTAGAAAAAGTTTTTTTTTGACTTATTGAACTCAAATTTGGACACTTTAAGTCTCTGACCCATATCCACACACCATGAAAATTTCAAGACCCTCCGTCTACAAGGACGGGTACCCCCCATACAAACCGGGATCCAAATTAAAGTTCTTATTAGAGAAACTATCTTTTGTACTATCGACTTAAAATTTGGACACTATAAGTGTCTAACCCATAGCCACCAACCTTATAATTTTCAAGACCCTCGGACCACTAGCTGGGGCGTGAAGAGTATTAAAACTTCGGCAGAGCCAAAGTTAGTCTTTTTTTATATTTTTATTGTAGTGTTGGATGTATACTTATATAAACAAAAATCTCTTTTCCAATATATGTAACGAATTATTGTCTAGAGTAGACGTAATGAACGGAATTTTTTTTTTTTTGTTATGAATGCTACTTATTACTGAAAGGCGCTTAGTTAGTCTGTCACTCCTGGTGGTTTCTCTAACATTTCCGTTATGTGTACGATATAAAATTTGCGTTCGCCATAAGCAGTGACCTTAGGTCAATGCTTATGCTGCTTGCAAACAAAAATTTCTTATTAGTGCACTTATGCATGAGATTTCAAAGCGTTCAGACGTATGATATGTTAAGCATTTCAAAAATGTCATCACTTTATTATTGGATCTACCTATCCATATACTATTCTAATACTATTCGCAAAGCATATCTTTAAAAATATAAATAAAAGCTTGGTCCTTCCGATTTCGTTGCACAACAAATTTCAAATGGAACCTACTCTTTGTTGCGACAACGAAACGGGAAAAGTTTCATTCGGAATATTTTGGCTGATATTTTAATAGTGTATTCACACTGAGCTGAACTTGAGTCCACCGACGAACTCACACGAACTCGAGTTCAAATCTACAACAACCACATGGAAAATGACTAAAATTTGTTGTTGTTTTAGTAAATTTGAACTCAAGTTCGTCGAGGAACTCGGTAATGATATTGGCCACTCTGCGGCAGTGTTGGTTAATTTGGTCTTTTTTTAGGTGATTTTCGATAAATTTTTTGTGTATTTTTGTTGCGCGCCAAAAAACCAGCTGATATTCATATCAACGTCAATTGAAAGCAAAAGTAAGTATATTTTTCTTTATTAAATTTTTTGATATTTATTAAAAAACTAATATAATTCTTTTTGAAAAAAGTGTCAAAAAATTCAGAAAATTTAAAACAAAAGTGGACTAAGGAAGCTGTGTCCAAGTTAATGGATTTATGGGAGGACAGCTTGCAAGAGTTGAAAGGTGCCGTTAAAAATGGGCACACATGTGAGAAGATGGCGGTCAAAATACGTGTCAATGGAATAGCGGTCACCGGTTCCGATGTCAGATTTAAAGTCAATAATTTGACCAGAAAGTATAGGTAAGTTGCCATTCATTAAGCAACTTATTATTAACTTTTTGAAAAACTTCTTTATAACTCATTGCAAACTTGAAAAGGCGAAAATAAGGCCATCTGGTGGAAAGCCATCTGGCGAGTTCACAGAATTATTGGGGGATTCAAGCCACATAACATACAAAATTTCGCTGTTGAGAACATAGGTAAGTGGAAATAATATGTCGATTTAATCAATTAAAACTAAATGAATTTTTTATAGGTGCTTCTGAATTTTTTGACTAAACCATCCAAATAGACGAATCAAACACAGAAAGTGAGACGAACTCACCCATTAAATTTCCTCTTTCCAAAAAGAGGAGGATGAATGGGGATGAGTCGTTCCGACAGGAAATACTGGACCTGAACAGACAGCGGAATGCAGATCTGTATGAGCTGGTGGAATCCAGTAGAAATATTGAAGCCAGCATATGCAGCTACATTTCGCTTCTTCAAAATAATAATAATAACTAATTTGTAGATTATAAGTAGTATTAGTAGTTTGAATTACAAGTTATAATTTCTTTATTTTGTCTGTTTAAAAATTTATTAAAATTGAATTTCTTTACTTATTATTCATTGTTTTCTTGTAAATTTTCTTGAAGATGTTGGGAGATTGCTCTCCATATATTCTCTGCAGTGGTGTTGTAGTCGTAGCCTGCATCGATTTCCTCCGGTTGTGGTATTTCTCCATTGGCTGTTTACCATTTTTCATTAATAGTGACGTTTCGATTGTTCAACAAATTATGTAATATGCAGCAACATAATATAATGTTCATGGTTTTATTAAGTTGATTGTCTAAACCTTTGCCAAGTCGCTGGAACAATGGCCAAATGCATTCTCAACCACTCGCCGAGATTTTGAAAGAGAGTAGTTGAATGTCCTTTGCTCTTTTGTCGCACTTATCGAGAAGGGGCAAGGTTTTATTAGCCTGTTTGAAATACGGTATGCAGAGTCTCCTATCAACACAACCGGCACATTGCTACCAGAAATCATCTTTGAATTTTTTTCGAATAAATCACTAGAATCCACCAAAGTCCTTAGACGCGACTGATTATATATATGTGAGTCGTGACATCGTCCGGGGCAGCCCATGTTTATATATTCGAATCTGTAACTAAAATTGTTTGCATACATATTATTGTCATTTGGCTGCTAGCGAATACATACCGATAGTCGGCAAGTGCAAAGAGCACAACAGAGTACCACTTTTTGTAGTTGTAGTAGTCAACGGCTTCTTTTGCTGGTGGCTTCACTTCAATATGGCATCCATCTAAAGGAAGTATATTACAGTTGTTTTCTGTTATCAAAAATAAAATCTGTACATACCAATTGCTCCAAAACACTGAGGGAAATCCTTTCACACACTCTTCGATCTTTTCTTGTGTTTGATGTCCGGTGACAGGTATTCCGGTGCAAGTTTTTTTATTACCTCAATGCAGAATTCGTGGAGAATCTGGCAAACTAATGCTTTCAACACACCGAACAACGCACCCACTAATCGGTATTCTGCAGACGAGCCCAGAGTATACAATGCAATAGCAACTCTTTCATCCACTGGAATTGTCCTTCTGAAATTTGTCGGTTTCTTTGCCATACCTTGTAGCCGCTCCATTAAGATATTGAACATGCCTCTGTCCATTCGGAAGCTCTCTTTGAAGAGTTCCGCGGAATTTTCTTTAATGTCCTTGTTCCAAAAGGTTCCATGTCGTTCCTACAATTTCACACACATGAATTTTTAAATTATGCGATCCATAATTTACAATAAAAACAAAAACTTACAACAACCCAAATGCTGCGCGGAACACTGACGCTTGTATCCATTAAACCCGAATATTCTTCGCCAATCTCATCTTCCTGACTGTATAAAAATATTATATTTTTATTTAAGCGCAGCAGTGGGCTTGTCATTATTATTATTTCTGATAAATTATCCATTTAAACACTTTTATTTTTGATTTCTCTCAATTCAAAAAAAAATTTTGTTTTCTTATGTACAAACAACGGACCCATCTTGTGGTCTAAGTGGCATCACTCGTTCAGTGATGCAGCTACCTATGTACAAACAAAACAAAAAACAGCTGTTCTCAGAAATCGCAAGCTCGCAAAAGGCCACTGTGAACGGTTATCCGCGAACTCGCAAAAACTCGCAAAAGAGCTTGCACTGTGAATGTGGTATAAAAGAAGAAAATAACATTTTGGAAGGTTTCTTATATTGCCGCATTTGTCGAAAACTTTTAAAATTTGCCAAAAATCAAACGTCAAATTTAAATCGTCACAAGTGTTGCCTAGCAGCCCCCGGTTATGAAAACAGTTGCTGCAAGAAGGACAAGAAACAATCCATTGAGGCATGCGCATAAAGGATTTTTGAGGATTGTCGTCCATATTCGTTTCTCTCTGGGTCTGGCTTTGTCAAAGTGGCAAATGAAAAGAGAGAAAGTATTAGTGCTGAAATAAAGGAACTCGTTCAGTGTGGAGGAGCATCGGCAACACTGGATATGTGGTCAGACAATTATGTGATTTATTGGGCGTTACAGTGCACTACCAAAAAAAATTTAAACTATTCGATATAATTTTAGTGCTGAAATCAATGGATTTCCAAAAATCCAGTGGTGATAATATAATGGTTAAAGTGAAGTCTTTATTCAACCAGTTTGGTGTTGACGAAATTAATTCTATTAAATTTGTTACAGAAAGAGGTAGGAACATTATGAAGGCCTTAGAAAACCATACGATGATAAACTGCAGCAGCTCGCAAACGTATTAGTCAAAGCTCTTAAAAGTACTTCAGAGCTCACAGAAACATTGGAGGCGTGCAAAAAAATTGTCATAGTAGAAAATGTACATTCGATAAGAATGCAACTAAAATGCTGTTTGTGAAATTAGTCACTCTACCTAGTGCTGGTTAATTGTTGCCTTTTTTTTTTGTAATTTTTTATTTTTTTCTCTTTTTTTTGTTGCGCGCCAACATAAAACAGCTGTGATCATTGCACAAAACAACAAAACAATTTGAAGTAAATTTTAAATTGTAATTTTTTTGTTTTAAATTTTAATAAAAATAAGTAGCAGGAATGAAAAAGGAAGCTGCAAGAAATATTTGCATACACTGCAAATTGTTTTTAATCATGTATTTTTCACACAATTTTCATTTTAATTTTTCACAATTAGCCACAACGTTCCGTTTGTATGTATAACCAAATCAAAAAACAGCTATTTCGAAAATGCAAAATGAAATGTGAACACTTTCTTTGAATGCTGCATTGGATACTCAGTGTGAAATGGCTATATGTTTCGTTGTACCATCAATATGTAAAATGAAAAGCCTGTGCGAACAAAAAATCTTGGACGTATCGTACAAGGTATTTAGTATTGAAAGAAAAAAATTTTACATTTTGTAGATGAAATTTGGGTGCAATACCACCAGTGTTAAGGAATGAATATGATGACATTGGGAATATAAAGCAGCTTTGCATATCACAAATTGAAAAATTCGAATGTAATACTTCAATTGTAGCTGCAGCAAATCAGAAGACAACATTAGTAGGCAATGATTCGTTTGGCATTTGTCATGCAACACAACCTACAGCATCTACATCCCAACTTTTGTTATCTTAACCCAATGTACCTTCTTCTACTAGGGAATGAGTTCTTCTTTTTGAACTGGTTGAAGACATCCAGTACTATTGTACAATATTATAACGCAATCTGCTAAGGATGAGGTAGAAAAGTATTGCAGGAAAATAGTGGATATTACCGACTATTCCGAAATAATTCAGTGGTGGATAATGCCAAATCCTACCCCCGATTATTGAAACTAGCCTTGCAAATGCACTTAATACCAGCAAGTACTGATGCGTCAGAGCGTTCTTTTCCCCTAGCCGGTAACTTAATTTCGGAAAAGCGGAATAGATTAGGACCCAAATCTTAGACAGCTTGATATTTTTAAATTCTGTGCAGAAGCTTTCAAAATCTATGTAATAATAAATATATATGA
The DNA here is from genome assembly GCA_035041805.1 of Amiota mariae. Classification (NCBI taxonomy): domain Eukaryota; kingdom Metazoa; phylum Arthropoda; class Insecta; order Diptera; family Drosophilidae; genus Amiota; species Amiota mariae. Next base: position 3,796 of record JAWNKV010000653.1, on the reverse strand, counting down.
AAATTAACATGTACGAAAATATAAAACCGCAAAATTGAAACGAATAAAATTATCTTATAAACTACTTTGTAAACGTTGCTTTGATTCTTTGTCACAAAAAAAGGTATGCAGTCATGGGACTGCCGATCGAAGTGAAAACAAAATTAAGAAATAACAGTGAATTTGATTTTTTTTTTTTGAATTTTCAAATTAATTGTAGTATTCGCACTACGAGCAACAGTTATATATGTATATTCATTATATTCTAACAAGGATACAATAAGCTAGGCTTATAGTAACTGATGTAAGAAAGGAAAATGTTTGATTGACATTTATTTAAATATCGTGATAAAAATACCGTACAGATCGTCGTTTTATACTTTGTAGTACAGAGTTTTTGATCAAAAATTCAAGTAAAGGTAGATTTTTATCATCTGCAAAGTTAATATTGAAGACTCCACTTAATATCAATACATGTTAAATTTTTCGGCAAATCTTTTTTGGATTATTTCAGAACCTTATTTTGTATAGATGCTTACATATTCCAATAAAATTTGTTGTATGTGCCTCATGGATTAGCCATGCGAAATATAAAAGACAACTATGTATTTCCCATTTTCGGAATTGCAACGAGCAACGCATATTTCGCCTATATTAGAAACATCAACGCCAATCCCTCTAATGAATTTGGCGTGTATGTCAATACATGAAGTGATAATGTGTTTATCTTGAGTATTATGATAAATAGCCACTCCGGCCGCTGCAACTTTTTTTACAACTTATAACTATATTGAAATTCGGAATATCAATTGGTTCTTTATTTTTCATCCGTGTTTCTGACAAAAGTAGAACATTTGAGATTTTGCAATAGCATCGTTTTTTAAATCAGCTGCATGCGCATGTAAACTTTGGCAATTGAATGAAAATACAGATAATCCTTTACTGTTACAGATGAATTCAAAAAAGTTTTGGTGACCGTTTCTAGTGTATTGTTTTCTAACCTTTTTAATTCTAAAATTAGATCCTCTCGATGACTTGTTGATCTCATGTGATGTTTATCTGCTTCTGAGGCATTCAGATGTGTTCCTGTTCTCCCAATCTAAAATTTACAGCTGTCCATAGTATTTTCTTGAGTAACTTGTTAAAGCTACGTATACTAATTCTCTAGGATGTTTGCGTTCGTATTCGTAAACAATAGCATCACCCTGTGATTTGTGAATAGTCATTGCCAAAGCAGAAATAAGTGGAACATGTTTTCGTTTCGCTATAATAGTTTTATAATTATTATGTGGTATGGATAATGTCTTTGGATTGATTGGCACAGCATCATCGTCAAGATTGAGGTGTGCACTAAGATTTCTTGATTTTGTTGCCCGTTTTCGTCCACAATATTTTGGAAATTTCATCCAAATTCTTATATAGTAATGTCACGATTCTCATCTTTCTCCACATAATACAGTTTTCCTACAGTGCCATTTGATAAGCCATCTGCAACATCTATGTTATTAGTTATCATGTAAGATTGGTTAAGAACTAAAATTAATTCATAAGGCAATTCATTAAATGTTTGTAAATACGATATAAGTCTAATTCCTTCAGGACGTACTATTTGAGCTTCTTCTTTTGTAATAAACCTTGATTCCATTACTTGTATTTCTTCTTCCGTTAAATATTTCCATTTCCAAAATTAATTAATTAGCCGTGGCCTTTCCTGGAAGTAATTGTTCCAAATCTCCGATGAGAATAACATCTAATTCTCCACAATCTTTCGTAAACAAGTCGGTAATTTGTTTCAGACGAGCATCAATCTGTTCCAACAATTCAGCGGAAACCATGCTTACTTCATCAATAATAAAGACTTTAACAAATTTGAATACAGTTCTATATTGATTAGCTTTTTGAAGATTAAGTGGCATTATCATATCATTCGAACGTCATCGAGTGCAGTCGCATGCGCGGATTATTCTTATATTTCAATATCTAAATAAAATAAGTTAAACAACAATAATTATTCGAGTGCAATAATAATAATGAGCAAACCTAAAGTTCCTGAGTCAGGACGTAGGCTTTCTAAATACGGGTACTTCACAATCCGCTTGCAGTCAGAAAAACCAAGCTCCAGCCAGATCAACACAAACAACAACACCTCATGGAGTGCGTAGTGTACATCACCTATGATGATGCCTTCTTCACTTCCACTCACAACAACATCAACAACCGCTACTACAACGTTTGCATCAATAGCAACAACAACAACTACGCATTAAATGTCCTCATTGGTCACTGTATCGACTTTGGCACCTATTTTTAACACAGTCCAAAGAAAAGCAGCACACATATCCAGCTCAAACGGTAAAGAAACTTTAAATGTTACTAACTCTGTCCCTCTTACAGCAGCACGTCAAAATGCTTCAGATACTCATCTTAGCAAAAAAATAACGGAAACATCCATCCCACACAAAAAGGATACCGCAATATCAAAAAGGCATTCCAGACTGGAATTGATCGCTATGTACAAATTAAACAAAAACTCAGTCCACAAAAATCAAGCTCTGGTAACAATTCCAAAAAATCGAATACCTCATCTACCCCAACCCACGACAATGAATCCAACGTCTTGAAAGGAAATAGATTTGCAGCCCTAAGCAAAGAAAATGATCTCACAGATGTAGAAGCGGCCTCAAAAGTCAAGCAAACCAAGTTTCACAGCTAGCGCAACTTATCGGCAAGAACAACTTTCACATTGTCCCGTTAACCAAAGGCAAAGTACATGAAACTAAAGAAGAGAATAATTACAAGATAGTTTCGAAATTCCTCACTGATCCCAACAAAAATTATTATACGTACCAACTTAAGAGCAGTAAAGGTCTGATAGTGGTTATAAAAGGAATTAAAGCTGGTGTTGACACCAATGAAATCAAAAGTGCGCTTGAAGAAAAAGGGTTCCCAACCAAGGTTGTGATCAACATTCTGAATAGAAGCAAAATCCCGTAACCCATGTTCAAGGTCGAACTTTCTCATGATGATAAACTTGAGAAAAGAAACCAGATCCACCCAATATACAAGTTACAATACAATACTTCACCGCAGAATCACTGCAGAGGAACCTCACAAGCGCACAGACTCTGTGCAGTGCACAAACTGTCAGGAATTCGGCCACACAAAATCGTATTGTACACTACCTTTTGTCTGTGTATCATGTGGTGACCTCCACGAGTCCTCAAACTGCACTATCAATAAAACGGACACAACGTCAAAAAAATGCCTATCCGAGACAGAAACTGATGTTTTATTGCCCTCGGAAACGCACCTTACAAACAGATATAAATTCCAGATACCAGGCTACTCTTTCTCTTTCTTTCTACAAACCACCCTGATGGCAAAACACATTTCGGAACGGGTATACTTATTAGAATGCGAATAAAACACTATAAGTTGGTATCATACTCACAGAATTATATACAGTCTACGTCGAATGTCATTGAAACCTCAAATGGAAACTTGACTCTTTCATCCGCCTATTATCCACCCAGATTTTCCATTTCCAAATCATTCTTCAAGTAGTTCTTTGACACCCTAGGGTCCAAATTTCTGGCAGCAGGTGACTATAATGCTAAGCACCCCCACTGGGGCTCTCGACTTGTAAATCCTAGACGAAAACAGCTCTACAACTCAATTATAAACCCAAGCAAATCGTAAAATCCAAAGGCACTACATTGAGAACCTTTCGCCAACGAGTACCAAGTTCTCGATTTGGAGAGCACAAGACCACATGAACCCACCAATTGCAGCTGACTGCTCCATTCGGTATCAAAAC
>JAWNKV010000652.1:0-45285 GCA_035041805.1 Amiota mariae | reverse complement strand
TGTAAAAATTCACCATGGTCATTTAACTTTGCTATACTTAACATGTTCACTTGCTTTTCAAATCGACAACGATACCAGAAATACAATATATAAAACACAATTCTTCTTATCACCCCCACCTCAATAAAAATTTCCCTCCTTCCGAATTATACCTTTGTTTATTCTGCACTATTGCACGACTACGAAAATCTCATTATGGATCCCAATCTAAGTCATCGTGACCTTTTTAAATTCATTAGACTTCGCCTTGGACACACGAATTTAACATACAAACATCTATTTGATCACTCCTCAAGTAATGTTTGTAGTCATTGTAAACTAAACACTACATTAACCGTCCAACATATCCCTTCTGATTGTTCCCATTTTAACACCCAAGGGCGTCTATTACTCCCCTCCTCTGACCTCATACTTTCTCTATTCATCCCTACCCGCAACAACATTATCAAACTAATTATTATTTTGAAAATAACACAATTATATAATCTAATAGCTTTCCCAGCCTCGCTTTGCTGTGGCCCAATCTACATGTGAAACGTAGTTTGTTTTTTCTTTTTTTTTTTAGCCATGTACGCTGATGATCGCTATTCACTGTTATTATCTACATTACTCTTTGCGAAAGGTCGTGTCTTTTACCTGCGCTTAATTTGCTATTGATTCATAAAACAACAAAAACAAACAAACAAAAAAAAACCGTAACAGTTAAAGTTACATAAGAAGTAAAAAATCAGCCAAGTGTGAGTCGGACTCACACACGGAGGGTTTCGTATCATCGTACAAGATTTTTTGCTCAAAATACTAAATTATGTGCATATTTAACAACCTAAAAGTATACTATAGTTAACAGCTTAAAAGTATACTACAAAAATAAAAAATTTGTTAAACAAAAAATTAAATTAAAGAAGAATGCTTCTAAAAATCTGTATTTTTAGTATTAACACACAAGTGAATTAAACACTCTGAGAAAATTTCAACTCTCTACTTATTAGGGTTCATGAGATAGAGCAGGAGACGGATGGACGGCGTAAGCTTAGTAATACGGTTCCGTTAGCTCCATATGGGTACGGAACCCTAAAAGTCAGTCAAAAGTGAGTCGGACTCGCACACGGAGAGTTCAGTACTATCGCACAAGATTAACACAACGTATGGAAAATTGTACCTCTGTCTGAAGTTATGTAAAATTAATTTGCTTGTTTTTGTTGCAAAAGTGAAACATTCAACAGCCTAAAAGTATACTAAAAAAAAATAAAAAATTTAACAAAAGTTTAAATTAAAGAACAATGCTTCTAAAAATGTGTATTTTTAGTATTTGTCGCTCTACACACAATTGAATTACACACTCTGTGAACATTTCAACTCTCTACCTATTACGGTTCATGAGATAGAGCCGGAGTCGGACGGTGTAAGCTTAGTAATAGGGTCCCGTAAGCACCCTATGGTTACGGAACCCTAAAAAAGAAAAACAAATAAACCTGAATACAGTTTTCATGTTCTGCTGTTACAACAGTAGGTAACTAAACAATCATGCATGACCCACCCGACAAAAATAAAAACAACATTAACCAACTCAAATTTAATATCGATAAAACAAAAAAATCTAACAAATATTTTAACGGGACCAAAATATTTAATTCTCTCCAGAAAAAACAGTAATGACACATTAGCTAATGTCTCACCGTTTCTACTAAAAAAAATTATCGACAATGTATGTAACGGAGAAATCGAGGAATGCAAGCCATTGCGAATTAGATTGTGCAAGAATGTGACACCAAGAGTCGTTCTGCGACTGGATAATTTCGGGAGGCGGATTAGTTTAAGACGGATTTGGTAAGATGGAAGGTTTATATTGGGATCCCAGTGTAAGTGACGCAGTGCAAAAAGCAAGAATTGCTTTTGAACAGACTCAATACTATCAATATACCTTTTAAACTGTGGATCCCATACACATGAAGCATACTCAAGTATTGGCCTAACCAAAGAAGTGAATAATAATTTGGTGGTGCTAGGATCATTAAACTCTTTAGACCAACGTTTAATGTGTCCTAAAACACCTCTAGCTTTATATGTGATACAAGAAGTATGCGACCCAAAATGCAGCTTTGGATCCATCAACACACCCAGGTCACTGAATTGTGTGACACGTTCTAGAGTGTGATCATTAATGTGGTAGCTTTTTACAATTAAATTTTTACGGTAAAAGGACATTATTTTACATTTGTCACAATTAAGCGAAAGATAATTTTTGGCGCACCACTGAGATAATGAATAATCAAGATCTTCTTGAAGAAATATTTGTTGGACCGGAGATAAAATAGATAAGCATAACTTAACATCATCAGCGTACATTAAGACGTTAGAATGCTTTATGGCAGATGGCGAATCGTTTATAAAAATATTGAATAATAAAGGCCAAGGTGGCTACCATCGTTGTCATCGTCGTTATTCTTCTTCTTTGTTGAACCATGGTTTGGGTCTTGTGCTCGTTGTCGTCGTTGTTGTTTTGGTCTTTGTGCTTCAGAACACAAATACCCATCCCACATTAAAGAAATTTTAATAGCAAATCATTCCAACGCCCCTAAATCGCAACTCAAAAAATTAAAGTCAATTTACCATTCTGCCATTCGCTTTGGGAGCATTCAGATCAACACCAATCAACAACATCCTCTTTGAATCAAATATAATGAATTTAGAATGTAGAAAAAAAAATGATCTCAGTCAACCTGATTAAATCTATCCTTCTCTCCAAACACTCGCCTCTAAAAAAAAATTATAAAAGCAAATAAAATCCAAAGAGACCCATTCTCTTTGCATCGTACATTTGCCCTAGGCAAACAACTTTAGTTACCAGTTAAACCATTATCAATTTAAAACTTGTAAAAATTCACCATGGTCATTTAACTTTGCTATACTTAACATGTTCACTTGCTTTTCAAATCGACAACGATACCAGAAATACAATATATAAAACACAATTCTTCTTATCACCCCCACCTCAATAAAAATTTCCCTCCTTCCGTATTATACCTTTGTTTATTCTGCACTATTGCACGACTACGAAAATCTCATTATGGATCCCAATCTAAGTCATCGTGACCTTTTTAAATTCATTAGACTTCGCCTTGGACACACGAATTTAACATACAAACATCTATTTGATCACTCCTCAAGTAATGTTTGTAGTCATTGTAAACTAAACACTACATTAACCGTCCAACATATCCCTTCTGATTGTTCCCATTTTAACACCCAAGGGCGTCTATTACTCCCCTCCTCTGACCTCATACTTTCTCTATTCATCCCTACCCGCAACAACATTATCAAACTAATTATTATTTTGAAAATAAGACAATTATATAATCTAATAGCTTTCCCAGCCTCGCTTTGCTGTGGCCCAATCTACATGTGAAACGTAGTTTGTTTTTTCTTTTTTTTTTAGCCATGTACGCTGATGATCGCTATTCACTGTTATTATCTACATTTAGAAAAAGAAATGATAATTATTTTATTTTTCAGTCATAAATTAACTCTCTTTGCGAAAGGTCGTGTCTTTAACCTGCGCTTAATTTGCTATTGATTCATAAAACAACAAAAACAAACAAACAAAAAAAAAACCGTAACAGTTAAAGTTACATAAGAAGTAAAAAATCAGCCAAGTGTGAGTCGGATTCACACACGGAGGGTTTCGTATCATCGTACAAGATTTTTTGCTCAAAATACTAAATTATGTGCATATTTAACAACCTAAAAGTATACTATAGTTAACAGCTTAAAAGTATACTACAAAAATAAAAAATTTGTTAAACAAAAAATTAAATTAAAGAAGAATGCTTCTAAAAATGTGTATTTTTAGTATTAACACACAAGTGAATTAAACACTCTGAGAAAATTTCAACTCTCTACTTATTAGGGTTCATGAGATTGAGCAGGAGACGGATGGACGGCGTAAGCTTAGTAATACGGTCCCGTTAGCTCCATATGGGTACGGAACCCTAAAAGTCAGTCAAGTGTGAGTCGGACTCGCACACGGAGAGTTCCGTACTATCGCACAAGATTAACACAACGTATGGAAAATTGTACCTCTGTCTGAAGTTATGTAAAATTAATTTGCTTGTTTTTGTTGCAAAAGTGAAACATTCAACAGCCTAAAAGTATACTAAAAAAAAATAAAAAATTTAACAAAAGTTTAAATTAAAGAACAATGCTTCTAAAAATGTGTATTTTTAGTATTTGTCGCTCTACACACAATTGAATTACACACTCTGTGAACATTTCAACTCTCTACCTATTACGGTTCATGAGATAGAGCCGGAGTCGGACGGTGTAAGCTTAGTAATAGGGTCCCGTAAGCACCCTATGGTTACGGAACCCTAAAAAAGAAAAACAAATAAACCTGAATACAGTTTTCATGTTCTGCTGTTACAACAGTAGGCAACTAAACAATCATGCCTGACCCACCCGACAAAAATAAAAACAACATTAACCAACTCAAATTTAATATCGATAAAACAAAAAAATCTAACAAATACTTTAACGGGACCAAAATATTTAATTCTCTCCAGAAAAAACAGTAATGACACATTAGCTAATGTCTCACCGTTTCTACTAAAAAAAATTATCGACAATGTATGTAACGGAGAAATCGAGGAATGCAAGCCATTGCGAATTAGATTGTGCAAGAATGTGACACCAAGAGTCGTTCTGCGACTGGATAATTTCGGGAGGCGGATTAGTTTAAGACGGATTTGGTAAGATGGAAGGTTTATATTGGGATCCCAGTGTAAGTGACGCAGTGCAAAAAGCAAGAATTGCTTTTGAACAGACTCAATACTATCAATATACCTTTTAAACTGTGGATCCCATACACATGAAGCATACTCAAGTATTGGCCTAACCAAAGAAGTGAATAATAATTTGGTGGTGCTAGGATCATTAAACTCTTTAGACCAACGTTTAATGTGTCCTAAAACACCTCTAGCTTTATATGTGATACAAGAAGTATGCGACCCAAAATGCAGCTTTGGATCCATCAACATACCCAGGTCACTGAATTGTGTGACACGTTCTAGAGTGTGATCATTAATGTGGTAGCTTTTTACAATTAAATTTTTACGGTAAAAGGACATTATTTTACATTTGTCACAATTAAGCGAAAGATAATTTTTGGCGCACCACTGAGATAATGAATAATCAAGATCTTCTTGAAGAAATATTTGTTGGACCGGAGATAAAATAGATAAGCATAACTTAACATCATCAGCGTACATTAAGACGTTAGAATGCTTTATGGCAGATGGCGAATCGTTTATAAAAATATTGAATAATAAAGGTCAAGGTGGCTACCATCGTTGTCATCGTCGTTATTCTTCTTCTTTGTTGAACCATGGTTTGGGTCTTGTGCTCGTTGTCGTCGTTGTTGTTTTGGTCTTTGTGCTTCAGAACACAAATACCCATCCCACATTAAAGCAATTTTAATAGCAAATCATACCAACGCCCCTAAATCGCAACTCAAAAAATTAAAGTCAATTTACCATTCTGCCATTCGCTTTGGGAGCATTCAGATCAACACCAATCAACAACATCCTCTTTGAATCAAATATAATGAATTTAGAATGTAGAAAAAAAAATGATCTCAGTCAACCTGATTAAATCTATCCTTCTCTCCAAACACTCGCCTCTAAAAAAAAATTATAAAAGCAAATAAAATCCAAAGAGACCCATTCTCTTTGCATCGTACATTTGCCCTAGGCAAACAACTTTAGTTACCAGTTAAACCATTATCAATTTAAAACTTGTAAAAATTCACCATGGTCATTTAACTTTGCTATACTTAACATGTTCACTTGCTTTTCAAATCGACAACGATACCAGAAATACAATATATAAAACACAATTCTTCTTATCACCCCCACCTCAATAAAAATTTCCCTCCTTCCGAATTATACCTTTGTTTATTCTGCACTATTGCACGACTACGAAAATCTCATTATGGATCCCAATCTAAGTCATCGTGACCTTTTTAAATTCATTAGACTTCGCCTTGGACACACGAATTTAACATACAAACATCTATTTGATCACTCCTCAAGTAATGTTTGTAGTCATTGTAAACTAAACACTACATTAACCGTCCAACATATCCCTTCTGATTGTTCCCATTTTAACACCCAAGGGCGTCTATTACTCCCCTCCTCTGACCTCATACTTTCTCTATTCATCCCTACCCGCAACAACATTATCAAACTAATTATTATTTTGAAAATAAGACAATTATATAATCTAATAGCTTTCCCAGCCTCGCTTTGCTGTGGCCCAATCTACATGTGAAACGTAGTTTGTTTTTTCTTTTTTTTTTAGCCATGTACGCTGATGATCGCTATTCACTGTTATTATCTACATTTAGAAAAAGAAATGATAATTATTTTATTTTTCAGTCATAAATTAACTCTCTTTGCGAAAGGTCGTGTCTTTAACCTGCGCTTAATTTGCTATTGATTCATAAAACAACAAAAACAAACAAACAAAAAAAAAACCGTAACAGTTAAAGTTACATAAGAAGTAAAAAATCAGCCAAGTGTGAGTCGGACTCGCACACGGAGGGTTTCGTATCATCGTACAAGATTTTTTGCTCAAAATACTAAATTATGTGCATATTTAACAGCCTAAAAGTATACTATAGTTAACAGCTTAAAAGTATACTACAAAAATAAAAAATTTGTTAAACAAAAAATTAAATTAAGGAAGAATGCTTCTAAAAATGTGTATTTTTAGTATTAACACACAAGTGAATTAAACACTCTGAGAAAATTTCAACTCTCTACTTATTAGGGTTCATGAGATTGAGCAGGAGACGGATGGACGGCGTAAGCTTAGTAATACGGTCCCGTTAGCTCCATATGGGTACGGAACCCTAAAAGTCAGTCAAGTGTGAGTCGGACTCGCACACGGAGAGTTCCGTACTATCGCACAAGATTAACACAATGTATGGAAAATTGTACCTCTGTCTGAAGTTATGTAAAATTAATTTGCTTGTTTTTGTTGCAAAAGTGAAACATTCAACAGCCTAAAAGTATACTAAAAAAAAATAAAAAATTTAACAAAAGTTTAAATTAAAGAACAATGCTTCTAAAAATATGTATTTTTAGTATTTGTCGCTCTACACACAATTGAATTACACACTCTGTGAACATTTCAACTCTCTACCTATTACGGTTCATGAGATAGAGCCGGAGTCGGACGGTGTAAGCTTAGTAATAACCATAGGGTGCTTACGGGACCCTAAAAAAGAAAAACAAATAAACCTGAATACAGTTTTCATGTTCTGCTGTTACAACAGTAGGCAACTAAACAATCATGCATGACCCACCCGACAAAAATAAAAACAACATTAACCAACTCAAATTTAATATCGATAAAACAAAAAAATCTAACAAATACTTTAACGGGACCAAAATATTTAATTCTCTCCAGAAAAAACAGTAATGACACATTAGCTAATGTCTCACCGTTTCTACTAAAAAAAATTATCGACAATGTATGTAACGGAGAAATCGAGGAATGCAAGCCATTGCGAAACGGTACAATTTTAATGAAGACTTTTCGAAAGTCTTAACATTGATTATGCTTAAACAACTCAATTGAAGTTGAAGTGTCTGAGCACAACTCGCTCAATAGTTCAAAAGGTGTCATCTTCTGCAATAGCCTCAGAGACATCTCTAAAGAAGAGATCATTACTGAGTTAAATAGCAAATTTACCAACTGACATATATACATTGGTTACCAGAAAGTTTCCGTACGCCCATACATACCTTTACCAGTAAGATACCGCAATAATTGCGAGAGACTTGGACACCCAACCATGGCCTGCAAAAGTAAAAATCTCTGCTTAAATTGCACCATCCCTGACCACATTGACCACCGTTGCATCAACTGCAGAGAAAACAACATCTCCAACTACCACCACAATTCTCGTGACCAGAATTGTCCCACCTTCATAAAACATAAAGAGATGCAAGCCATCAGAGTCATTGAAAAAACTGACTTTAAAACTGCGAATAAAATCAATAATGATCGACACCAACAAAGCATGTCATCCTTCTCTGCTGCCGCTCGTTCTTCTCAACAAACTACAATTACCAACAATAACAACAGCTCAAATCAACGCCAAATTACAAATTACGCTGACATGGAAACACTTCCATCCACTAACAACATCAGTGACCAGCACCATTCAGATCCGGCCAAAAGTGTAACTTTGGAATCAGGTGACACTAAACTCATGATTGCCCAAAAGAACAGTAACTCACTAAAGAGACCTCCACTACAAGCGGAATTATCTGCAAATAAACAATCAAAAAACATTAAAAAGACTTAACATTAATTAACATATTTTCTCAGATAGAGCTGCATTACATTCGACCTATTCTTAGTACATCTTGTAATGATGAGAGATACTACAGCAAAAGTATCTTCTTAGCAACATGTCAGGCAGATCTGTGACGCAGCCCGGTCAATTTATTTTCCCACCGCGTTGAGTTTTTGGCCATGCTTTTCCCATTTGCTGTCATGTCCAACATCTCAACGCCTGTAATTAATCAAACCCAATGTAAAACTTACAATCTACATATCTTTATTTTTTTTCTCTCATTGTCATGTTTTTAAAGATCTTACAATGCAACTGCAATGGTTATTTCAATAACTACGATCAATTTCAGATCTTGATAAAAAAATATGACCCTAAAATCATCACTATTCAAGAAACCCATTTTAAACCTTTGACTAATATACCAACATCCATCAACTATAAAATATATACTCATAACTCCTCATCCGGGCATCAGGAGGTGTCGCTATCCTCATCCATGACTCCCTACAGCAAACAAATTTTAGCTTCCTTCCTGTTTTTACTAAATTGGGGTAACAATCAAGTCAAAAATCAAGTTCAAAGTAATTTCCTCATACATTCCTCCTAATAAACCATTCTCTATCAATAATCTACGTAATGTATATAATAACCTCACACTCCCTACCATAATATCAGGAGATTTTAACAGCTGGCACTCTTTATGGGGATCACCTACAAACAATCGTAGAGGCAATTCCCAATCTTCAAATTTTTAGCCCAACCTTTCTCCATCTTAAACGACGGATCACCCACTCATTTCAGCACCCATCATACTTTTACTCACATTGATCTTACCTTCGCATCTATATTCCTTGCATTGGAATCGACCTTTCTCCATCTTAAACGACGGATCACCCACTAATTTCAGCACCCATCATACTTTTACTCACATTGATCTTACCTTCGCATCTACTTTCCTTGCATTGGAATCGACTTGGCAAATCGAATCTGATAGATTTTGCAATGACCACTTCCCAATAATTATTAAATTTTTCAAATCCATCCCATGCTCTTCTACCACTACTCCAAAATACAAAACTGATAATGCAAATTGGTTACTACACAAAGAAGCTTCAGACACCTTTCATCTTCAACGTCCTGTTAGCAACAATTTAAACAAAGAATCAGCAAAAATCATCCGTGAAAGCGCAAACGTCTCAATTCCCCTGACTATATTCCTCCCTCATCACAAACGTCTAGTCTCTTGGTGGAATACAAACCTCCATAGACTGAAACGGGATAAACATCTACTTTGATACTCCCTCAGACGTAATATCTGCCTGAGAATATTTTAAAATACAAAAAAGCGAACGCCCTTTTTAAGCGGGAAGTTAAAATAGGCAAACGAGGCTCAATAGAGACATATACATCAGCAATTAACCCCAACACGCACACATCGAAAATTTGGTGTACCATCCGCACATTTTGTGACGTAAAACCGTGTCACTACTACTACTACTACTAATCACAGACAACCACTTAATCGCTGAAGAATTTGTTACAAACTGGTCTAATGAATCAAAGGATATAAATTTTACAAGTACCTTCCGTTTACGCAAACAAGACTTACTTCCTACCCCAATTGTATATTCACTCTCACCCTCAGCAAATAAAATAGAAACCCCAATAACCTCTCTTGAACATCCGCCCTATCAAAGTAAAAAGGTAAAACTCAAGATCAGATCCTCCTATGCTATGTTAAAAAATCTTCACCCAACAGTCACTTCACGTATCATAGATCATTTCAATAACATAAACAAACCCAATTCTGACAAAACTAAAGTAAACAGCTACCGACCCATCGCTCTAAATTCTTGCTGTGCCAAAATCCTTGACAAAATAATTGCAAGCCGACTATGATGGTTTGTGTCTCAAAACAAACCAATCAACAGTCGACAAACTGGCTTTAAAATGGGAAAATCAGTGTCTAATTGTCTACTGACGCTATACTTTCAAATCATGTCAGCCCACCAAAACCTTTGACAACATTGGCATTCGCTCCGTCATAAACGAATTATATTGTGGAAAATTGGTCCAAAAATCAATAATTATATTACCAATTCCATGACCAATAGAAAAATTGCCGTACACGCCAACAATTATTTCTCCTTAGTTCTCCCACAACATAACGGCATCCCTCAAGGCTCCCCTCTTTTGGTCATCCTATTCCTTATCGCGTACAACAAACTTAATAGAATAATCCTCAAACACAAGCAATTTGATTTTTATGCCTACGCCGATGATTATCTCATACTTAAGAAAATAAACAATAGATCTATAATTAACAGAGAACTGCTAATAACCGATATCTTCCCCTGGTGTGACTATTCTGGCGCAATTCTTTCTGTCTCAAAATGCAAGCACTTGCATATTTGTAGAAAGCATCACTGCAAAGTCTCATACCCTAGCACCAATCTCAGACGTAAATACCCTGAAAATCCTTGAAATCACTTTCAACTACAGGTACAATTGGACCGATCACACCCTTAACCTATTAATCTCCCTTAACTCCAGACTAAATATTGTTAAATTCCTGTCAAATACAACTGCAACCAATTATCTATCATATCTGCCATAAGCCATAAATATGCCAAAAATAGACTACGGCCTTTACCTGTATGGAAATGTACACACCTCTCACTTAAACAAGATCAAGGTCATTTACCACTCAGCGATTAGATTTGCCCTAGGAGCATTTAGATCAACCCCTATAAATAACATGTTTTTTGAAACCCAAATAATGTCAATAGAATCCCGTAAAAAACTCGTTACTTCCATGCTTATTAAACCATTACTCCTCTCAAACGACTCACCTTTAGCAATACCCCTCACAAAGATTTCAAATTCAAAAAAACCAACAACTTCCGTTGTACACCTTTCCTTGCAACTAACCAGAAATCTACATCTCCCAACAAAACCACTACCCTCTATCAAAGCCACGGCTCCACCCTGGATGCTAAACCTATTTGTCCTTAACACAGACCTCCACAAACCTCCGAAATCGTCCACTACATCAGTAATCTACCAACAAGAATTCCTGCTCAAACAATCTCTACCCTCCCATAAATTCATATACACAGACGGTTCCAAAACGGATTGAGGCTCATCATTCAGTCTAATAACACTGATCAACAGCATTTTTGTCACAAGAACTGTTTAAGTAGATATTTACTAATTCGACAATGCCAATTTAAAAAAAAAGAAAAAAATTTAAAATTTGATATTAGTTTTCGATTAGCTGCATGTTGTTTTTGCTATTGCAAGTCTTTCTTTACCCTTATCATCTTTTTCTCTTTTTATCTTTAAAGAACAGTTCATTAAATTATTTTTAGAGAAAAAAAAGTAAGGCAAAACCGATTGCCGTTATATTTTATTTTTAATTTCTTATCAACTTCCATGAAATAGGTGTTTTCTGTTTTCAAACTAAAATATAATATATATTAAACACTTTTTCATTATGAAACTAAATTATTATGAATTTGTTGATATTTCTTTATATGAGTTTAATGTTTAAGATTTTCAATAACATAAACAGCATTAATAGTAGTGCAATAACGTAAACAAACTCTATGTAAAGGTAAGAAAGAAAGAAGTGGTTGTATCTCAAAAACTAGACATGGTACAACAAAATCAAGGGCAGATTCGAAATCATAATCTTTACATAGAATTAGTAAATATACACTAAAATAGTTCTTGTGACAAACAAAAAGTGTTATTTTGTCGACCAGTGTAATTAATAGCGCAAACTAGAAACATCTCCTATCTCACTACAGCTCAACTTTTTGAACTGAAATCATTGCCATCCATAATGCAGTACAGAGGGCTGAAGCAGGTCAAACCTAATTCGCCATTTGTACTGAATCTCTTTCTTCATTGCAAGCTATAGCCAACACTTCCAATCAATTATACTACCCCCTAAAAATCAGACAGACAATAGTAAGAAACGCACCAAAAATCTAAATTATTTTGGTCTCTGGCTATTGCAACAAAGCAGGTAACGAAGAAGTTGATAAATCTGCGAAAGACGCATTCAAATTTCCACTCATCTTTCATGAAAACTATGATACAATATCTCTGATATCATAAAATACATCTTAAATCACTTTAAAATAGAACAAACCCTCCTTATTGCTTCCACTAATAATCATTACAAACTATATAATACGCATAAGAACAGCGTTTATGATTACTATCGACAACAATCTGTACAATGTCAGCGAAAATCATTCGGCTTCGTCTTGGCCATACAAACCTCACCCACTCCCATGTTTTTGACCGCTCCAGATCGAATATTTGTAATTTCTGCAATTCAAATACTAGGAGTAAAACACGTCCTCTCAGATTGCCAATTTTTCCATAGAAACAAAACAAAATTTTTTCTAACGTTGACCCTTCTTCAACAGTTCTTTTCAACCTTCTACAAAAAATCTACCCAAACTTATTGAAAAAAATAAAATATTAAAAAAAAAACAACATATAAATACTCCCTTTGCAGCTCCATTTTCTTTTTTTTTTTCAAACCCATACTTACTTATGTATGTGTCGTAGCGAACTATTTGAGTAGCATATTCCCTTACCTTTTGACGCTTGGGTATTCTAAGAGAGAGAGAATGTACAAGATACCGTTTGATTACTAAATGATCATTATAAATGTTTAGAGATCATTCTTGTTTGTTTGCGTATATTTCGCTGAAGTTATAGATAGAGAGCGAAACATTGAGTATCTCTCTATCGAGCGTGGCCTGAGCGTTATGGTGTGAGTAAAGAGTGCAACAAAGAGAGTGTGTGCGTGTGTGTTCGGAGAGCAGCACAAAAAGGTATAAGAAATGAGCGATGAGAATAGATTATGATTATTCTTTGAACGGTGGTTGAAAAAGGCACACACAATGCTCGATACTCGCTGATAACGAAAATATGCGAAAAACCAAACAGACGGCAACAACTGACGCCGTCCACGCGGCACCTGACGCAATGAGTATTGCTTCAGGAGAAGATGATCCGACATATGTATATACATATATTATCATTAGTCACTATTCAGTATTATTGTTGAAGTATTATTGTTAATCTCAATTAAGCTTAAAGTCTTGATGATATAGCTTTTATCTAGTTTGTAACGCATGATACCAGAAAACAAGGTAGCGACATTACGACCTGATACTTTCTCAAAATTGCTCACTCTCAGTTAAGTATAACTGTAGTGTGCTAAGCCTTTCAAAAAACACGCAATTAGTGTTGAACATAATGTGAAAATTAGTGTTATGAAGTCAATTGTGTGCATTTTGATCAGCTGTGTTGTGTCGGTGTGAATTATTATTGAAAATAAAATTATTAAAATAATAATAAAATAAAAACATAAGGAACAAAACAGCTACTTTTCTATTTTTCATATAAATTTCAAATTTCATACAGTTAAATATGCACATTACCACATTTATAAGTTGAATAAACATAAATAAAGAAGATATGATAATGTTGTGCAGCGTAAAAAATTAGGAAGAAGAAGAGCGTAAGAATATTATTGAGAGAGAACCACATAACGGTAAACTGGTGTCGCTACCTTGTTTTCTTGTATCATGTTTGTAACCTATTTGTAATAGTTTATAAATAAATAAATAAAAAATTTGAAAAATTGTCTCTAAACTTTATATGCAAATTTTGATCCACTAATTTTGAACGATTTTATAAGTCGATTTTGATGAAATAAACGCTATATGTTACAGAAAGCTTACTAGAATACACCAGTGGCGTTGCTCAAGCTAGAGTGGGGGTCACAGGTGGCGGATAGTGGATGGCCTGCAGATATGTATGTCAGCTGCGAATATTGAGTAAGCAGTCCCCGACCAATGAGCGGGGAGAATGGAAAGGGGTAGCTTAAAAGGTTACACACCGTTGAGAAATGCTCGTGACGGGGCGAGTATGAGCCGCACGTATAATAAGATCTCCGAAACCCAAAAGGCGTCTGGTCCCAGATTGGGCGGCCTGTTGGTCAGCGTCTGTGCCTGATAGGTCGGCAGCGGTGAATTCCTGGCGGTAGGCGTAAAACGCGAAGAAGACCTTTCTTCGTCTCGTCGCGCTGGGAGTCCCTGCAACCGTTATTGGTTATTTCCACTAACGACCGTGAAGGGGTGATGTGAGCCTGCTCTACCGAGCCGACAGGCGTGGCGGCGATCAGAAACCAGCCACTTCGGACCCGGGTCAGGGAGTGTGCATTGGACGAAGTTAAGTAGACTGCGTTGCCCCGGGACTGGTAAAGCGTAGGTCAGGCCTCAGGGAATTGGGGTAGGGACTATGTTCCAAGGGTATACCCGTTCCTGACTATTGCCATCCCCCCTGCACACGATCTGCTGGCAAACAAACAAAGAAGAATGGAAACAAACAAGGAAAGTAAAGGTATTGAGCCGAAAAACACTATTGCAGCAATGGACAACTTGGTTGCTGCAGCGGACAAAACTACAAGTATTTCTGAAGATTCGGGCTTCAGGCGGAGCAATAAGATGAGTCGCTCCCCTCCAAGAAAGCCTCCAGATTTACAACCAATATCCTGAGAAGTTTGTTGTGAAAACGAGCTGCCTTCGCCATTCAAAGGTGTTACAGCATCAGAGCCTACTGTGGTTGTCACAAGTGTGCCGGTCTCAGCAAAGAAGAATGAAGAGACAGAGGACAAGGAGGCTGGTAGGGTGACAGGTGAAAACATGCCAGCCCCATCAAGCCAACGAAAATGAAAGCGCCGCAGCCTAGGAAGTTGACGCCAGGAAAAAAACCTCAGGGGGTTGGTGATCACCTAGACGAGACAATTACCCCTAGTGCACTTAGAAAGTTGGAGCAGCTTTCCATGATGATGGAAAACCAGCGCAATGTCAATAACGAGATGATTGACCTGTTGGCATTGGCAATAAGAAGAGGTCAGTGAAAAGGTGCCCATGTCAATGTAGCTGCGAGTGTCGCTTCGGTCAGAGTGCAGACGACTGAGAGTAGGATATCAAGGAATGCTATCGCTAACTCGCTTAATGCAGCAAAGAAAGGGACAGCCAAGGTTGGCCAGGTGATAATGCAGGCTGCAGGCAAAGTCAGCGAAGGTAGCAGCAGCAGATCCCAAGCGCGTCCGGTAGAGTCTGCATTAAATCCAAAAATAAATGGCAAATGACAAAAAATCGAGAGAACCGGGAAAGAGTTACTCAACAAACACGGCTCAAAAATGGTGACGAAGTTTCTCCTAAACGGCCTCCTAGAAAAGGAGAAGTGAATCCTCACCGAACACGTCCCGATGCTTTAATCATCACTAAAGCATCGGAATTGTCCTTCGCAGATATCCTTAAGAAGATAAAAGGGAAGCCTGAGCTTCAAAAGGTTGATGACATCGTTAGCAGGATACGCAGGATTGCTAAGGGAGAGATTCTACTCCAACTCTCCAAGAAGGGTAGTGCAAAGAAAGTTGAGATTAAGGAAGCGCTGCAGAGCTGTACAACGGTGAGAGCTCTCTCCCAGTTAGCAGTTATTGACTGCCGGGACCTTGATGAAGTCACAGAAGCTGAGGATTTAATAGAAGTCATTATGGAACAATTCCCTGTCATCCAGGCCACCTGTGTTACCATTAAGGCAATGAGGCTTGCAAGGGATCCCTGCTAAAAGTGGGATCTCTAAAAGTGGGTTGGGTTCGATGTCGCTTGAGGCAGCACATGAGCCCAACAAGATGATTCAAGTGCCTTAGGTTCGGAGCAGAAGGACAAATCGCAAAGACTTGCCAGGAGAAAGCTAAATGCGTTCTTTGCCCGGATGGAAATAACTCACATGTGTCTGGGAGTTATAAGTGTGAAGCTTTTAATAAGGCCATTTTTGCAGCTGTTATGCATCCCCTAATGCTTCCCAGGATTCCTTTGAGGCTTTTCTTGACAATCTATCTAGTGCTGCGAGGGATAAAAAATTGGTAGGGATTTTAATGCTTGGGCTTTATAATGGGGTTGCAATAACACCAATAGGCGTGGTCGAGCTTTGATAGAGGCTTTTGGTTCTCTAGACGTGATCCTACTGAGCCGAAATAATGCAATCACATTTGACAATGGAAGAGGTAACTCGGCAATCGACCTTACATTCTGTAGCACTTCGATTCAAATGGGAGGTTGCAAGTGCCTACACCCATAGTGACCACCTTGCAATACAGTTTTGCATTACACCACCGGTTCGGTACACTATGCCAAGATTGCGAAAACGGGTGAGTGTCGCCTGGAAGACTTGGAAGATGGATAATGAAACCTTGGACCTGTTCATCACCGAGTTAGAGATGGCGACTAGTAGTGCAAGTCAGCAATCCCGGGGACTTATGCAAGGCCTATCAAGGATATGTGATGCCTCCATGCCTAAGAAAGCAAAAAGCAATGGAAGGAATCCAAACTTTTGGTGGTCGGATGACATTGCAGAACTCCGGTCGCAGTGCTTCCAACTTTGTAGAAGATTCCAGCGCAGCAGAAGAAGGAACTCTGACTCTCGCGAAACCCTTCTTCTCCACGTGGAATTCATGCTTAAGAAATATCTACTCAGCAAGGAGATCTGTAAAAGCAAGCAGGATGACTTTCGTAGGCTGCTAGGGGAAGTGGATAATAATCCCTGGGGCAGCGCTTATAAAATTATAATGCGCAGATACAAGGGCCTCTCTAATATTCCTTCTTCCGTTGCTCTTATGGACAAAATAGTTGCTAGCTTCTTCCCGACAAGGGATTGTTGAGGATACTACGACCACTTGTGGTTGTAGAGGATGATATACCTCCTGTCAACGGATTGGAGCTAGAAGCTGCATCAAAAAAGGCAAAGGTGAACAAGTCGCCAGGTCTGGATGGCATCCCTAATGCTGTTCTCAAAAGAGCCATGGCCGCGAAACCTCACATGTTCTGCAAGGTGTTCAATGTTTAAAAGAATGTCTCTTTCGCAAATGCTGGAAGAACCAACGGCTGCTACTCCTCCCGAAAGGGAGCCTACCCCCTGATCAACCATCTTCCTACAGACCCCTGTGTCTACTAAGTACGACTAGGAAGATCTTAGACTCCAGCAGTACACAGAGGCACCAAATGGACTGGCCGAACTGCAATTAGGCTTCAGACCAAACAGAGGCACAAAAAGTATTGTGCAGTTGTCACACTCGATGTGAAAAATGTATTTAATTCTGCAGATTGGAGCTGTATTGTTAATGCGCTAGCTTCACTGGAGATACCCAGCTACCTAATTCGGATTTCAGTGACAGAACAGTAAACTGTGATACAGAAGAAAGCACTTATGAGATAACTGGAGGTGTCCCACAAAGTTCGGTCCTGGGTCCATTACTATGGAATGTCATGTACGATGGCATCCGGCGGATTAATAAACCCAGTGGTGTGGAGATAGTTGGGTATGCTGATGACGTCGCTATCGCCGTAGCAGCAAAGACGCTAAGTGAGGTCGCATTAAAAGTCGAAAGAACTGCTGCAGCTTCAAGAAGTTGGCTTTGGTAGAAACATCAATGCTTGGCGAAGCATAAAACAGAGCTGGTACTCATGAGCTCCAGGAAAAATGTTGAAAATCCGTCAGTAAGAATCAAGAACCACATCATTGGATCGAGGCCTTATATGAAGTATCTGGGAGTGTTTTTGCAGTTTGGAGATCAGGTGCAGGTACTTAAACATTTGGCAGCACAGGTAGAGCAGTGTAGAACCACAAAGGATTCATCACGTTATCCCCAATATAGCGGATTGGCTAAAGAGGAGCGGTGGAGACGTTGGTTTCGAATTTACCCAATTCGCTACTGGCCACGGGTGCTTCAGGCAATATTTGCACAGATTTGGGCATGCCGAGAATCCGTATTGTGGCCTCTGCCTGAACGTCGTAGAAGACCCAGAGCACCTCGCTCATGAGTATCCTCGGCTTGAAGCACAGCGAGGCAGGATGTACGATCGCCTTGGATCTCCCTGCAATTCACAGGATATCACAAGCCAAATGATGTTTTCCTCGGAAGAGTGGGCATTTTTCGCTACCCAAATAGCGAATATAATTCGTGAAGTTCAAGTGTATGAACGTTTAATGGCGCCCAGATAAGGGCAATCTTCCCTACCTACGAAGTAATGCTTTAGTAGTTCCGTAGAGATTAAAGGGTTTCGAGGCAATAGGGGGCTTTTTAAGGTGGAGATACATAAACGACGTTTTCTTGCAAATCAGTTTTTGCTGCGTTCGTGCGGCAAAACACAAAAGTTGAAATGTATGGAATCGTATGGACCGAGTTACATAGCTTGCTCGCGAATGCAGCAACTCAAAAAGTCAACAGCTGTTTGTGAACCAAAAGAACTGCTTGATCGCGTGGTGAATGACAAAAAACTCTTTTGGTAAATGGCAATTTCTTTGCAGTATTTATGTTAAATTTGATGGCAAACTTTCCTATCAATTTAAAAAGTTATTCCAATTCAATTTATTATATGATAATAAAAATACATACTTCCTTTTTTAGGGTTCAGTACCCATAGGGAGCTAACGGAACCCTATTACTAAGGTTACGATGTCCGTCCGTCCGTCTCCTGCTCTATCTCATGAACCGTAATAGGTAGAGAGTTGAAATTTTCACAGAGTGTGTAATTCATTTATGTGTAGAAAGACAAATACTAAAAATACACATATTTAGAAGCATTGTTCTTTAATTTAACCTTTTGTTAAACAATTTTTTTTGTAGTATACTTTTAGGCTGTTAAAATATATATCCACATAATTTAATATATTAAGCAAAAAATCTTGTACGATGGTACGGAACCCTCCGTGTGCGAGTTCGACTCACACTTGGCTGATTTTTTTTAATAATTCAACTTTTAATACAGTTTTCTTCAATAATTACTTTCTAAAATTTTCAAATTCACAGCTGTTTTTTGTTTACTGAAGTCAATATGGTTGAAGTCGTTTGTGTACCTCGACGTCGTTTGTGTAGTTTGACGCTGCATGCTGCGTTTGTTGACAATGCAGCTTAGCGTTGAAGTCGTTTGTGTATCTCTACCTTTAGTCGGCAGGAATCCGGCATAACTTGTGGCGCGGGCCATGGGTATATTTTTGAAGATTTTCTCCTCCTTGTTTGCATAACAAAAAAAAAAAATAAATACACCAGTGGAAACCGCTTTCAAACCGGTTGAAAATTACGAGCGCTAGAGGGAAACATACACTTTTCCCAACGATGTTATATATATATATATATATATATATATATTCATAGCATCGCAGCCCCTCGAAGAGTGTGGTTGTCGTATATACAAAATTGCTACACTTGTCGTTTCTAGTAAATCGCGAGTTATCAATCGACTTTAAAATTCAAAACCACATTACCCTCAATAGTGTTCTATTTCAGGCCGAATAAGTAGCAGAAATTAATCGATGCATAAGTCCTTCTACCTATAAGTCTGGCGCTCCTGGCGCACTGGACAGACAAAAGATGCCACGTTTGCACAAAACCAATGTCGATGTTGGTAAGTCCAAGTATTTTAATTACTTCCGACCCCTCCAAACTTTCGACAAGGATGAAGACAGTAATACTGATGCTGCAAGCGATATTGACCAGCCTGCATCAACAAGGGCAATATCGCCGCCACCAATCACCGTTCTCAAAAAAACATCAAAGGCTGTTCATGACTTAGTGAAGGCAGCTTTGGTATCAAAATATTGTATTAAAGCTATTTCCATTGGAATAAAAGTTTTCCTGAACTCTTCTATGGATTTACACTTAATGTGCCAAGCCCTGAATAAAAATAAAATAGAATTTTATCCCACCAAACACGGCAAACAAGAGCCTACAAGGCTGTTCTCTCTGGGCTAGATAAAATGGACAACGTTGAAATTAAAGAGTTGCTTACAGCTCGCGGGCTTAAGTGCAGCGATGTAAAAACTATTGAAAGAACTACAAGAGTCGGCAACACCCTACTTGTCTATGTTGTATACTTTGAAAACGGCTCAATAAGATTGCAAGACAAGAAAACAACACTCTTGCATCAACAATACAAAAGTTAGCTGGGAGTTTAAATCAAAATCCAAAAAGCAAACCACATAATGCTATAACTGTCAGCTCTTTGGTCATGGATCTAGCAATTGCAGTGTCAAAACATCATGCTCTTACTGTGCTGGTCCGCACAAGTCTTCATTATGCACAAGTAAGGACTCTTTTCGCTGTGCCAACTGTAAAGGTGATCACTCCTCCACTGATTCTGCACGCCCTTGTCGTGCTTCTTACCTTTCGATGTTAAAAAGGAGAAACCAAAAAGGCAAACGTAGCATCCAAGACAATGATATTATGTTAATGACATCAGTAAAAGAACCAACGGCATTGACAACAATTCCTCTCCCGTTGTCAACCAGCAGCATAAGCAGTCGATGGTTGCTGTAAACGGACTGCAGGTAAATAATGATTCGTCAAACTCGCAAATAAACAACAATTTTAGAAGTTATAAGCATACTCTTAACTGCAACAACAACTACCGTACGACACAGTCAACATCACCTGAACGGTTTTCGATAGACGAAATCAACTCACTCTTAAATGAATTACTAGAGAAGCTAAGCTGCTGCACAAACAAAATTAAATATGTTTACTCTGCCAAATAGTTTAAGAGATCATTACAATTCGCGTGCCGTACTAAACAAAAGATTAGAACTTTTGCATTTCTTAATAACAAATCAAGTAGATATCTGCCTCTTATCCCCAAATGACAGATTCGCTCTTCCTGGCTTTTCCATATATAGGAAATACCGGTGTAACTGTAAGGGGGGGGTGGAGTAGCTATCATAATTAGAAGTGATATTAAACACAAACAGATCACAGAAATTAGTACTCATTTAATTGGAAACGTCGGTATTCAGATCAAGATAAATGCAGATCAGTCTCTTAAAATTTTTGCTGTTTCTTTCCCAGGCTCTTCCGCTAAATGTTTAACGAATTCTTGTTGCCTAAATGACACTAAGCACAAAAAAGAATTGTTTAGAACAGATTTATAAGTTACATCGCATCATAGGTAGTTATTTAGTTGGTGGTGATCTAAACTGCCGTAGCCGACAATGGAATTGCATTAGAGCTAATTTCTGGCGTAACACTTTAAATGAGCTCTCTTTGCAAGGTAAATTTTGTATAATACACCCTATGGATTCCACTTATATTTCATCATGTTATAAAGTTAAACTTTCTACCCTTGATCTTTTTATAACAAGCACTCGTCATCTCCTCTCCGAACCAATAGTTCATAATGACATTTCATCCGATTATTTACCTGTTATAAGTAAAATCAGATCCACCATAAACACTTCATGTAAGCAAACTCTACAGTATTCTAAAAGTAATTGGGAGACTTATAAGCGTTTCCTTAACCATCGCTTCCAAAACATAGCAGAATTCAATTCTAATATCACATCCACTGTTAACGAAATATATGTCATGATTGATGTTTTGACACCTTGCGTAAATGATGCAATCGATCAAGCCATACCCAAAAAAGTTAAAAATCTTCAACATCGCTCAAAAATTCCTCATAACATATTAGAGCTTATAAAAATAAGGAACATTACGCAGAGGCACTAGATCAGAACTAGGCAACCTATCTTTAAATCCAAATTAAATCATTTCAATCGTCTTATAAAAACGACAATTGCTTAAATTAAATAATGCATATTGGAATAACAAATTCTCCTATTTAGATTCAAACAGTAAGTCGTTTTGGAAAATAACCAAAATTCTTAAAAACAAAAAACAATTTATTCCTAGTTTCTGTTACAATAACCAAGTTTTCAATACTAGAGAGAAAAAGTCAATGTTTTAAGTAATGTCTTTGAAGAAAAGCATCATTTAACTGAATTGCTCTCAGGTGCAGATGCCACTAAGCCAGTAAATAGCTCTTACAACATGTTTGACAATTATATAACATCAGTAGAGCTGCCTGTCACAGTTGCTAATATCAAACAAGTGGTTCGATCCATTAAAACTAACAAGTGTCCAGGTCCAAATAACATACCAAACATTTGCCTAAAGCATTTACCTAAACATGCACTTAAATTTTTGGCCATTATTTTCAATAAATGCTTATCACAGGCTATTTTCCACTCAAATGGAAAGAAGCTAATATTGTAGCGATCCCCAAGCCTGGAAAACCTGCTGACTGTCCAGAAAACTTTCGACCAACCAGCCTCTTGTGCGGCTTCTTTAAAATCGTTGAGCGAATTTTAAAATCAAGATTAAATTCGCACATCGATGGAAATAATGTTCTTCCATCAGTTCAATATGGTTTTCGAGCTACCTACAGCGGCGTGCATTCTCTCAACAAGCTTAAACTATTTGCTAACAATAAACTACACTTGAAAAACTCAGTCCGTATAGTTAGATGGGCCTTAGATGTGCAAGCGGCCTTTGACACTGTTTGGCACAAAGGGCTTATTCACAAACTTATTAACATTGGCGTATCCAGGTACCTTGTCTACACCATACGAAGAGTGGAAGATAAAAATTAATGCGCACAAAACCAACGCAATTTACTTCACCCGAAGAAGAAAAACCTGCTATTTGCCAAACTCGAACTTGCAGGTTGGTACCCAATCTATAGTATGGGCATATAGTATCTAATATCTCGGATTATATATAGATAACAGACTAACATACAGATTGCATATTAGCAAAACAATAGATAAAGTCAACAGAAGAACTAGAATATTATATCCTTTCATAAACAGGAAGTCACCTATCTCTATAAAAAATAAAATTTTGTTAGTAAAAATGATATTTATTCCAATTATGCTATATGGTTCGGAAGTTTGGGGTGATTGTGCAGCTACTCACCGCCGCAAATTACAAAGAACTGAAAATAAATTATTAAAACCGATTTTTAACTTACCCTTTTTCTACCCTACCTATCTTCTTCATGTAAAGGCAGATATCTGCTTGATTGATACAAATGATACACCTTTCCAGTGTTGAACCGTACTATTCGAGCTAATTCATAATTAGCTTCGTCTTAAGTATCGATCCTTAGTTTCTAGTCTTAGTTGTTAAGTTATTGTTTATAAAAAATTATCAAATATAAGGTTTTTCCCCCATTTTCCTTATAATCGTAAAATATTGTTGTAAAACCATTGTAACTTATAATCTGTTTTTTCTTAGTAGTAAAGATTATCATAGCTAGAACTCTATAAATTTGTAAATTATGTATTCATACTAAAATATGGATTCATGGGTTAAATAAAAAAAAATATATTATATATACTATATATATAGTGGTCCGAGGGTCTTAAAATGTATATGGTTGGTTGATATGAGTCGGAAACTTACAGTTTTCAAATTTCAAAACGATAGTACAAAAAACAACAAGAACTTTCATTTGGATCCAGGTTTGTATAGGGGTACCCTAGTTTTCCGATTCGGCTGATTCCGACAAATGTACTGCTTATGCTTAAAAGCTCCGTGCAAAATTTCAGCTCTCTAGCTCAAAAACTGAGGGACTAGTTTGCATACATATAGACAGACAGACGGACATGGCTAGATCAACTCGTCTCGTCGCGCTGATCAAGAATATATATACTTTATGAGGTCTCCGATGTCTCTTTCTATGTGTTAAAAACTTTAAAACAAACTTATAATATTATTCACTGCGTGAAAAGTATGAATATATACTTAACGTTCTGATAAGCTCGAACAAATTTTTCACGCATATTATGAACGCTGACGTTCTCTGCCTTATTTTCAAGCCAAACAATAATTACAATATTCAAATAAGTTCAATAATTTCTGAAATAGTAAGAGACATAATCATTAATCATCACAACAAAATTCGGCTGATGTGGATACCTGGCCATGTAGGAATAACAGGTAACGCTGCGACGAAATCCGGAACACGAGTTCCACTTCTACTCCACTATACGGCCAATAAAGATGACATCAAGAACCTGGTAAACAGCACAACTGTAGAGAAATGGAATGTAATATGGAACGAATACTCCCACTATTATAAGCAAGTAAACCCGACAAGACATGCTCTCAGCATCCCGCCAACTATAAACAGGAAACAATGCGTGTTATATACCAGACTCAGACTGGGACATACAAAGTTTTAAAATGAACATTTTCTCATCAGGAAACCAGTGCCAACTTTAAATTTTTGCAACTCAGCTACACTGAGTGTGGACCATCTCACTGAAAATTGAAGTTGAGTCCAATCCCTGTGTAACTCCCTTCACATCCCTCCACTCCATCTACTTACAGAAACCAGTCAAAATAACATAAAAGATTTCATATTACTAATAAATAAATTAAATCTAAATCAGCTAGTATAAGTATGGAAATATTGTAAATTATAAAAAAAAAAATATGTATATATATTAAGATCTCATCTAGCTCAAGGCCTTAGTTGCTTCAACTTTTATATTGTATTTTAGAATTAAGTTTTCTATCTTTACAATAAATAAATACATAATATACATATACTTATATGCCAGAGGTTAAAAGGGTAACCTGAGTTAACATCAAGCATTTTGCTTGGGTGAGTTCGCTGCTATGAAACTTGAAGAGATAAGTGCCTGTGCAAGTGAGATAGCTGCATGGTGGTAGTCTGGCAACACTAAAAATAAGTTGTGTGGAGAACATTGTGAATGTGTAAGAATAGAAGAAGATCAAGACAGAAGACTACAAGTGAACAAGTGAGCGTGGGTTAAAAGAAATAAAATGAAAACACAAAAAGGGCAGCGAGATCATCGCGTTGACGAAAGATCCTGACCAACTCCTAAATCAGAAGTGGGATCGGCTCCGCTACAAGAATCGACTGATTGTGGGCATTCATTGATGGCGCAGCAAAACAATAATTTGGCTGAATTGCTCAAAACAATGCAGAGGCCAGTTACAAGGGATGTGAAGATGATCTCGTTGTCAAAGTTCAACCCAGAGTTCCCAAATGCTGATGCAGGGGCTTGGTGTGCAATTGCACACTTAATTTTAGAAGAGAATTCACTGGAAGGAAGTGCACTGGTTATCGTGCTCAGCAAGGCGTTGGATGGCAGCGCGTTTTAGTGGCTTTCACATGCGTCACATCCAGTCATAACATAGGCAGAGTTCAAAGAACTCTTTATTGAGCGGTTTGAGGGCAATGAAACCCCAGCTGAGGCACTCATGAATGTGTTAAGCAGTCATCCGGCTGATAATGAGTGTCTGTCTGTACACTCAAGTCAATTGATGACGTCGCTAGTAACAAAATGGAAGGAGATGAAAGCATTTACTTTTGGTGCGAAAATGCAGTTTCCTAGTGGAAATGATGACAGCGATGGACAAGAGGTGAAGCGAAGCAAATTAACAGTGATGAAGTGCTTCAATTGTGGGAAAATGTGACATAAGGCGCCAGCATGTATGTTGAAAAGGGAAATTCAACCAGGCCTACCTGTCGGACAAGTAGCAAGCAGAAGTTCTTGACAGCAGACTAAAATGTTTTAATTGCCATGAAATGTGACATTTTGCATCACGCTGTCCTAAGGCAAATACAAAAAATGTTGGTGTCAGTGGTTCAGGCAGACTAAATGAAAGGCGTGTGGATATCTGCTTCAAAGGACCATCAGGTACTTTGCGATGTTCGGGTGAGTGGTATTCGTTTTATTTTGATTATGGAGCAGAATGTTCCTTGGTGAAAAAGTTTATTGGACAAAGATTTGAGGGTAAACCTTTGGATAATTCGGTGAAGTTGACAAGTATTGGACTAGCGAGTGTAGTTAGTACGCAACAAATTTTGATATTGGTTGTCTGAACCAAGGGTTTTTGGTTCGCACGAGAAACTACAAGTTGTGGGGGTGTAGTGATATTTAAAGTCCGTAATGCACAAATTACAACTTCACTCACTTCAAGTTCTTAGTAACCCAAACTTTATTGAATTCAAAGCTCAAAAAGATCGACTTAAAAATTAAAAGAAAGAAAGATAAGGAAAGATAACAGTTTTTATGTAAACAAATTAGCTGTTGTGTTATGTATATGTGTAATTATTGCTATTTTTTGTTCTGACAAGTGACAGGTAATAGTGCTAGCGTTCTAATTTGTCCAGATTTCTTTCTGCAATAAGATATTCCGGTAGCGTACGCAAGGGGCCAGAAAGTGACCTGGTGTTAGTGCCATCAGATCGTTAGGGTCAGACGAAAGTGGTGTCAACGGTCGGGAGTTAAGAATTGATTCAACTTCTGCCGTCACAGTACTTAACTCTTCTAGGGTGAGTCTAGTGTTACATAGAGTGCGGTTCAACAGTCCCTTGGCACTTTTGACTGCTGCTTCCCATAATCATCCAAAGTGGGGTGCTCTAGGCGGAATAAAATTAAAGGTAATACATTGTTCTGTACACCATTTCACGAGCACGTCTTGCGTAGATTTGTTGTATAAAAGGAATTTTAGTTCCTCCAGCTTATTCGATGCTCCTGTGAAATTGGTCGCATTGTCTCAAATATCTGTGCAGGTGTGCTGCGCCGGGCAGCCATACGTCTAAGAGCGCCTATAAAAGCTTCCGAGGACAAGTCCGAAACAACTTCGATGTGCACAGCCTTGGTGGCAAAACACACGAAAACAACAATGTAAGTTTTAGTGAGACCCTTGCCCCTGATGCGTAGATATGTGTTGACAGGGCCAAAGAAATCCACCCCACAACATTGAAATGGTGGTGACGGTGTCACTCTCTCCAGTGGAAGGTTGCCCATGATTTGTTGTGCTAATTTTGGCATGTAATGTACACAGGTGATGCATAATTTGACAATACGGCGTGCCAAATCTCTAGCGTTGACAATCCAAACACTCAGACGAGTTAAAGATACTAGTGCCTTTGGTTCAGCGTGATAGTTCTGTCGATGCAAATGCTGAACGTATCGACGGACGAATTCATCTTTCCCAGTTAGCAACATCGGATGTCTTTGAGTGTAACGAACATCTGCCAGCTCTAAACGACCTCCAACCGTGAGGAGCTCGAATCCATCGATCGTCTGTAAGAATAAATTAAGACATTTTAGACTGTTGCAAATAATCCTACCCTTGCGTAGAGTTTGTATTTCTTCCGCGTAGTACGTTCTTAGTAAGTTCCAAACAATACAATAAAATGCTCGTTGCAATTCCTTTACTGATGGAGATAACGTCGACAATTCCAGAGACCTTATTTTCCTGGATGCGTTACTAAAGCGGAATAACCAGGCTACAATTTGCAGGATACGACGATGGCAGCTATATCTGTGTACTGCTTCAAGCAAATGGTTTGTAGAGGCAGTGGTAATGAACGACAATTTGCGCTTTCCTGGTTGACGACATCCATATCCAATTCAATGGATCTGTTAACTGGCCATTCATGTTGATCTTGTATCAAATACTCAGATCCGTCAAACCAGTTCGATTGGTGTAATTGTAGTACAGTGCAGCCTCTTGAAACTAAATCTGCTGGATTGTATCGTGTCGGAACGTATCTCCAGCGGCAAGTTCTTGTCGCTTCTTGGATATCAGAAATCCGATTTCCCACAAATGTAGATAGTGTAGCTGAATGTTGCTGAATCCAATGCAACACAATTTGGGAGTCACACCACAGATATGTGTTAGTTTGCGAATAGTGGCCTTATTTTGACGTACAGCTGCGATAGCAGATGTGGCCCACACAATTCCAATTTTGGCAACGACAATTTCCTCGTTGGTGCCACCCTTGACTTTGATGTGACTAATTGCACCTTCATTTCACCATTCACACCAATCGTACGAACGTAAAAATAACAGCCTTAAGCGCTGATGGATGCGTCACAGAAACCATGCAGTGCTAAACTCTTTCTGTTGAGTTGTAACAAATATCGTAATATGGTAAGTATTATAACTGCATTGATGTTAGTGATGATATGAACTTCGTCCATGCATGTTGAAGGTTTTGAGGTACCGACTCGTCCCACTGTAGTATTGGCAACTTCTTCTTCTAGGTTTAAGTCCTTCACGAGAGGGTCTTCGACGAAATCTCTAACGATGGAATGCCATTTAGCAAGTTCAAGTCTTCCACTACGAAGGATTTCGTTGACTTCAAACTTGATCTGTCGAAGATTTTCAATAGTGTCCGTTCCACAAAGTAGGTCATCAACGTGGAATGAGGATTGTATAACTTCTGCTCCCATTCTATATTTGTCTGCTTGTTGATCGGCCAGAAAATTCATACTGCGTACTGCTAAGTAAGGTGCAGCTACAGTTCCATAAGTGATAGTATTTAATTCACAAGTGCGCAGAGTCTTTTCTGGTGAATCCCTCCAAAGTATGTATTGAAATCTGCGATCCTGAACATCTACGAAGAATTGCCGGAACATCTTTACGGTATCAGTCGTCATAGCGAAGCGATACATCCGAAAACGTAAAAGGAGTGTATACAAGTCGGACTCTATGGTGGGTCCAACCATGAGCAAATCGTTTAAGGACTTACCCGATGAAGTCTGATAGTGTGCGTCAAACACGACCCTTAGCTTTGTTGAAGTACTGGTGGGCTTCAGCACACAGTGGTGTGGTACGTAGTAGTGGGAATCGCTTAGCCTTGGTGTGATCACCAGACTCAAGTGTCCAAGTTTCTCAAATTCTTGCATAAACTCTATATAGTGTGTCTTTAAATCTGGTGTACGACATAAACGGCTTTCGACAGCTTCGAATCTTCTTTTGGCAGTTTCGTATGAGGAACCTAAGCAGGCTGGATCATCCTTAAATTGTAACCGGACGATGACTCTGCCTTCAGGTTGTTGTTTAACAAATTTAACAAAATAGTCTTCGCATTTCCTTTGCTCCGGTGTACGATTCGCTGTCAAACTCCTCACCTCTTCGATGTGCCATAAGCGTTCTAATGCCTTGTTTATAGATTCATTTATTGTAGTTGAGAAGCTACTTACTTTGTTGTTGCCAGATCTTCTGAAACGACTAGATACAACCCAACCAAGTAGTGTTTTCTGCAACGTGGGCAGATTTGTACCGAGTTTTGTTTGGCCAACTGAAAGGATATCAAAGAAGACTTCAGTACCGATTAGTAAACCTATACGACGTGATATATAGAACTTCTCATCAGCTAACACTGCGTTGTAAGGCAATCTCCAAGTCGATGTATCTATTTCAGTGTCAGGCTGATATGCAATCTGTGAGGTAATGCCAAATTCGAGCGATGATTCGAATATTCCAAGACGTGATCTAATTGCTGAGCAAGTACGAAACCTAATGTTTGTTTGTGTA
Organism: Amiota mariae; assembly: GCA_035041805.1. Classification (NCBI taxonomy): domain Eukaryota; kingdom Metazoa; phylum Arthropoda; class Insecta; order Diptera; family Drosophilidae; genus Amiota; species Amiota mariae. The sequence goes on along the minus strand of JAWNKV010000652.1, from coordinate 15,679 downwards.
TCGTCAATACTGTGAATCTGCATATGATGTTTTCGTGGAAGACGAAGAGATTCTGAAAACCTTTCTGATATAAGATTCACCTGTGAGCACGAATCTAGTAGAGCTCGGCCCACCTTGTATCCTTCAGATGCATCCTTTACCAGCACCACCGCAGTGGCCAAAATAACTTGATCTGGGGATCTCTCCACATGTGTGTGAACTACAGCCGATTGGTCATCATGAGTACTTTTAGTTTGTGAGGCAGGAACCGTATACGAATTAATCTGTCCAGTAGAATCATTATATAACAAAGTATGATGTGCACGAGAGCAAATGCGACTAAACTTTTCTATGTTTGTTAGATGCACTTGATTATCAATGAGCTGTTTGAATGAAGTGATAAAGTTCTTATACTCTGCATATTTACCATCGAATATCGGTAACGTCAGCCTAGGCAATTTCATGGCGGTCGAATGGCCCGAAAAAGATGCTGACTCGGCAACGGTTGAGTTGTGAACCTCATCGCCTAACTGATTTTGAATGCTCATTTTTTTTTATTATTTTCTTTTTTTAAACTACTTTCTAACCCACGCCACCTTACCCCCCAGAGCCCACGCGAGCTGGGGTCCATTAAAAACCGAACAAGATTGGGTATCGACCACAAGTCACTTCGGTACTGAACTACTGGAGGTTAGTAACATGCAAAAGAAATTAATTGACTACTATACGGCTACAGACCTAATGTCATCAGCCATGTATACTAATCATAAAGCACTATAAAGATAAATTTAAATAAAGTGTGCGAAATAAAGTTAAATAGTTAAAATAATACTATGTGTTAAGGAGAGTTAAGAGATTAGATGGAAGAAATATAATTAGATACAAGGTCATAGTATAGATTGTAAGATTGACATAAAACACGAAAAGGATCATGCTGCAAATAAGTAGTCTTACATGTACCAACAAGTATAGGATAATAATTCCTTGTAATCCGAGAAGGAACATTAAAATTAATACTACCAAGCAAGTAAGGGGAAAAGATGCTGCCTACAATTAGATTGTGCAAGAATGTGACACCAAGAGTCGTTCTGCGACTGGATAATTTCGGGAGGCGGATTAGTTTAAGACGGTTTTGGTAAGATGGAAGGTGCAAAAAGCAAGAATTGCTTTTGAACAGACTCAATACTATCACTATACTTTTTAAACTGTGGATCCCATACACATGAAGCATATTAAAGTATTGGTCTAACTAAAGAAGTGAATAATAATTTGGTGGTGTAGGGATCATTAAACTCTTTAGACCAACGTTTAATGTATCCTAAAACACCTATAACTTTACATGTGATGCAAGAAATATGCGACCCAAAATGCAGCTTTGGATCCATCAACACACCCAGGTCACTGAATTGTGTGACACACTCTAGAGTGTGATCACTAATGTGGTAGCTTTTTACATTTGTCACAATTAAGCGAAAGATAATTTTTAGAGCACCACTGAGATAAGGAATCAAGATCTTCTTGAAGAAACATTTGTTGGACCGGAGATAAAATAGATAAGCATAACTTAACATCATCAGCGTACATTAAGACGTTAGAATGCTTTATGGCAGATGGCAAATCGTTTATAAAAATATTAAATTATAATGGGCCAAGGTGGCTACCCTGAGGGACACCAGAAGTTACACAAATAGTCTTAGATATAGCTGTTTTAAAAATAACTCTTTGGGTTCTGGAAGTTAGATAGGATGTAATCCAGCTAACTAACTTGGGAGGAAAACCAAAGGTATTCAGTTTCAGTTTATTAAGGAGTACGAAGTAACAAACAATGTCAAAAGCTTTACTAAAATCTGTGTAAATGACATCCATTTGATGTTGTTGTGAAAAACTACAATTAACCAACGAAGTAAATTCTAATAAGTTGGTTGTAGTTGAACGCTTCTTGGTGAAACCATGCTGTGAAGTACTTAATAAAGGAAGAACGAAATGCTGCACCTGATCGGTGATAATATGTTCAAACAATTTCGGAATAGCGCGTATTTCTCGATTCCCTTCTTCAGCATCTAGCTGCTCAATTTTAGATTGGATAGTCATAACTTGTTTGAAGTATGCTTCCAGAATTGCAAGACGGCAGCTCAGCTCCGATGACGTGATCCTAGTAGATCTCTGATTTGGATCTACGATGGTGCGAATCCGAATGATGCTTCTACGAATATTCGTACGTTGTTGTTTTAAAGACTCCAAATTAGTCATAATGAACCTTTGAGTGAATTCAACACCTCAAAGAAAAACAATATTTAATAAATGAGGATAATTAATAACCGAAACAACAACGATATTTAGGTATAGCTTGCTTGATGAACAAGAAACGGTGTATATGCTTTTATATGTCCCGTTAGCGAAACTATTATAAAGCAAACGAACGGCTGTAATGTATTATGCTTTGATAATCCTCCGTTATATAGTTGGTCAAAGTGTTGATTCCATTAGCGGAGAGATAAAGTAGATGTCATATAGATTTTTTTCACGTAGACAAGGGAACGGTAACAACAGCAAATGATGAATAAGTTGACGACAGCGAGGGGTCGGCAACAACAGCAAATGATGCATAAGTTGACGACAGCGAGGGGTCGGCAACAACAGCAAATGATGAATAAGTTGACGACAGCGAGGGGTCGGCAACAACAGCAAATGATGGATACGTTGGTGATAGCGAAGGATCGGGAAGGCGTCAGTATTATTGCGTGTCAACAGCGAGGGATCGGCAAGACGGCAATAAGATTGTGTTTACTAAAACGAACACCCACGGTTGATAGATGGCCGCACGGTGATCAACGAAAGTGTGTTAAAATTTAATACAGCGCTCAAAACACGCGAGGTTGCGACCACGAATATGGAAATTCCACTACACATGCCCCACATTGGGCGCCAAAATGTCTGAACCAAGGGTTTTTGGTCCGCACGAGAAACTATAAGTTGCGGGGGTGTAGTGATATTTAAGGTCCGTAATGCACAAATTACAACTTCACTCACTTCAGGTTCTTAGTAAATCAAACTTTATTGAATTCAAAGCACAAAAATATCGACTTAAAAATTAAAAGAAAGAAAGATAAGGAAAGATAACAGTTTTTATGTAAACAAAATAACTGTTGTGTTATGTATATGTGTAATTAACGGTTACTTTGTGTTCTAGAGTAAAGATTTTATTTTATTTATTGTCTGATATTTATTTGCGTTACAGCATTATGGTTGGGTGTGATGTGTTGAGTCAGGGTTTCTCGGTGCAATTGGATGCAAATTGTGTAAAATTTAGTAGACAGCCAGCGGTAAATGTGTGTGAGGTGGAGTTAAATGAAGTGGATTTAGAAAATATTGATACCGACTGTTAACTCAAAGCGTTTTTTGATTTTTTAATAAGATGTGGGGGTGCGTCATTTAGTTTGCTATACGATAAATTTTATTGTTGCAAAAATAAGAAAAGTACAAAAGATCAAAATAATGAAAGTGTTACAAAATGTGAATTAGTGTTATAAAATGAAAAACAGTTTTGCAAAAGGCAACTTTTTATTTTTTTTTTTTCATTGCGACTAGTTACAATATTATAAGAACTAACGAGCGATTTGCAGTGGATACAAATAAAGACCTGTACTGTACCTAATATTGTATTGTAGACAATACTATACTAAGTTTCTAATGAATTAGATCTTCTGGTTTTTTGCGTTTAAGCCTTCTTACCCACTGGGTTGAGTCCGTGAGTGTAGAGGCTTCATCATTTAAGTGGTTGATCAGTTTCTCTTTGTGGGAGTTAGCTACTTTTTTAATAACTACCGCAACCGAATCGATTGCGAGATCACGTTCGAGATGAGAACTGCCAATGTACCAAGGGGCACTAACTGCACATCTCAGCACTTTGCTTTGGAACATTTTTTTTGTAGAATGTTTCGAACGGAACCCAAATTGGTGAGAAGGTATATTTTTTTCATTTTCAATTATAATGTTGATTATTTTAATCAATAATTTTTCAGCTCTGTCGATAGGACGCTAGTACGTTCGCTGATTTGCCTGGTTTATTAAACATAACAACCTCTGCCGTTTTCCAATAAATTGGAAAATATTTTAGCTTAAATGTTGCGTTGATGACACATGTTCATTGTTTAATAGTCTATTTTTTTTTGCAGATGCTTTAATATTTGAGCACTTATTAAATCATACCCCGGCGATTTTTTTGGTTTCAATTTAATAATTTCATCGGTTACTTCGTCCTCGTTTGTCGAAGGAATATCGTTTAAGGAATCATAACGATGACATTCCGTGTCACTAGCTTTTGGAGAGCCATATAGAGTAAAAGTAGTATGTAGTCACTACCCATTATGAATCTATTTTTGTGACTTCTAATAAGTTCAACATATTGGGCGCGTTTGATCTGATAACTTGGAGGACTGTATACCGCAGTTATTGATATTTTACTATCTGCATCTATTGTGAAGGTGGTTGCTTGAAATTCGTCTGTGGAAATATTTTCTTCTTCAAAATGCTTAATGCTCGTTTTGATAATAACAGCGCTACCTCCCCTTGCCCAGTTGTTTGGGTGGATAGTATGGTATGTTATATAATTTTTAAATTTAATCGAGGATTCATTGGAAAAATGAGCACACATCAAATTTTTCAGAGTCTAGAATTCTTCACTTCCAGCTCATGTTGGTGCTTCAAGAGCTCATTTGCGTTCCATAACATTACTTTTAAGAAATTAGGCATTGTTACTTTTTGTACAGACACTTTTCGAAACTTTGCAGTCTTTTTTTCAAGAGCAGATTAAATTCTTCTTGTTTCGAAAGTTTCTTCTTCAGTCTTATTGCCCTTTAAGATTTCTGCTAATGTAAGTACCTTTGGGGCAGTATCTGATGGTGTGGCGGTTTGGTAATTGTTATTGGTTTCATTTCGGGAATCTTTAACCTGACTAAAACCAGATTCTTTGGTTAAGTTAGGAGCTCTATCAATAATTTTTTTTTTGACTTGTTTTTTATCTCTTATTTTTTGCAACTCTTTTGCAACAAGACATCCTCTGTAGCTAGCAGAATGTGCTTCTCCACAATTGCATCATTTTGGTTGCTGTTGTTCTGGTTTAGTGCAGAATCAAGTTTTGTGTTTTTCTGCACATTTCACGCATATTGGCTGTTTACTGCAATAGTTTTGAGTATGTCCAAAGGACTGGCAAGATTTGCATTGAGGTATTAAAGTCGATTGCCTAACTGCCTCAATTTTAACAACAGTATGCAATATGGTTTTTATTTCATGAGCTCTGTTGATGTTTTCCGAAGCTTCGAAAGCAAGAAGGAACATTTTTTTTTTATTTTTTTTTTTTATGCCATTTTCTTTATTTGCAACTGTCGTTAGACGACAACCACCGAATTTTATCGTGAAATGTAAGTGACATTAGTGTTTGGATGAGTTAATTACTCATCCGGGAAACGGAATAGGAGGTCTAGTGGATGTTACCTTTTGAGGCGTCGCGTTTGGCTGCTGTTGTCCAACAAGTTCAATGCCAGGTGGTTGACATGGTCCTCCAACCTAATGTGGTGTCTGTTACTGAACTTGACAATTTCTTCCTTAATTATTGGAATTTGCAGGTCTCAGTGGATAACCGATCGAAAGTAAGAAGGAACATGTCAAGGGGTTGCTTTGTTTTCCATTTCAGTTTATTCACTAAATTTGTTATTTTTAGTCCTTGGCGTTTCAGATCAGAAATTATTTTATTAGGATCACATGAGTGGTGTAGCTTTTTGACTATCACCTTAATTGGTCTTGTTTGTTTATCTTCATAGGTATACCATGAAATTTTTTTTTTATTTAATACTTTGGTAATATTTTGGTAATCCTTTCCATCTTGCGTACTTACTTTATAACATTTATTTTTAAGAAGTTTAACGAAGAAATATTCTTTTTTAGCAATATCTAGGAGGTGCGACCGAATTCAAAAGTAGAAGCATTGGTTGCCCTTCCTTCGCCGCAGACGAAAAATAAATTTACGGTTGTGACTGACTGCAATTCATTGAAGTCGTCACGTGCCAAGTTGGATTTGAAACAGGATTCATAGGTGATGGGCTTTCTTGCAGACATTTGATTTTGATATTATTCATTGGAATGGGAACCGTATGGCTCATGCAGACTTTTTTGCTACAAATCCGTTACCTGATTTGCCTGTTGACAAGGTACAACCCAAATAAATCAACACGATAGAGAGCTCTAAAAACTGGCTTATGCCTGAACAACAACGAGATGTCGATATCTCCAATATTGTTTTAACACTAGAGGAGGATAGATTGAAAATTTAACACATATGAAATGAGGTCTGGTGTGTCGCATCGCAAAGTGCAGCACAACGGCAGAACATTTTGTTTGCCTATGCTTCTCCGAGTATTAAGGTGGTCTTTGGTTAATTCGGTTCATGAAGCCGTGATGCATCTTGGTTGAGATAAAACATTACAAAACATTTACGAAATGTTTTGGTTTGAAGGTATGTTAAAGTTTGTTCGTAAATTTGTAGATAATTGTGTAACATGTAAGGTTGCCAAAACGAATTCTGATAAGGTTCAAACTGAACTTCATTCAATACCAAAAATTCCCATTCCATGGCACACAGTACTTATAGACGTAACGGTGATCAGAAAGAGTATATTTTTGTTTTAGTCAATGCCTTCACCAAGTTTTTGTTTTTGCATCGCACACAAATCAATTCGACGAGTAGCATCAGGGCCTTGAAAGCAAGTATTTCATTGTTTGGTGCACCTAAGCATTGTATTGCTGATCAGGTTCGCTGTTTCACTAGTTCTGAGTTTCGGGAATTCTGTCATTTACATATTATTGAATTGCATTTGGAGGCGACAGGCAATTCTCGAGCAAATGGACAGGTTGAAAGGGTTATGAGAATGCTTTAAAATACCTTAACTGCAGTGGAAGTTGGTGGGGAGCGTTCATGGCAAGAAGCATTGACTGATGTACAGTTAGCATTGAACTGTACTGTGAGCCGAGTTACGAAGTATAGTCCTATTCAGTTATTGATAGGAAAGGTGGCTACACCATTACAGTTGATACTTTTTGATTAGCAAAAATAATATTGAGAAGTCGGCCAAAGGAGATAAGGTTATATTTGATCAAACAAAAGCTAAAGTTAAAAGGTTTAACGTAGGGGAATTTGTATTGCTTCGAAATGAGGAAAGGAATTTGACAAAGTTAGATTCAAAATGTAAGGTTCTTTTAAAGTTATTGAAATTCTGAATGGGGGTAGGTATGTCCTAGGTGCAATAGACTCTAATCGAACTTTCAAATACCTTCATACCACCCACTCCTGCATGAAGTGCCTGATGGAGAACTCTTCACTGATTCAAGAGAAAAAAAACTTAGGTTGGATTAAGTGTTCAATTATGGTAATCAAGTTTTTTTTTTAGATAAGGAATGAATTCATGGGGTCTGAGTGTGTCATTGGACGGGTGATGCATAATTAGAACGTTGGATAGAAGTGGTGACATGTTATTTTATTTCTTTTATTAGTTTGTTTAAATTTAAAGATGCTTTGAATGGAGAATATAGCAACAAATGGAAAAACTTATGGACTTTATAAGATTGTTAAAGGATTTTTGTAACAATGAAGTTAATGTGTGTTTTGTTTTACGTTTAATAAAATTTTAAAAATCTACCTATATGGGTGTCAGCATTTTTGTTGCTGGATGGAAGAAATTATTATGTTAATGTGTTGGCAACTATCGCTGGATGGAAGTGATAGCTATTTTTGTTGCTGGATGGAAGTAACTATTGTTATTGACAACTATACGACTGAAAAAAAAAAGAAGAAAGAAAGTCACACGTGGACGTGTGAATGGTCAGGATTGCCGTGTCGGAGGTTAAAAGGGTAACCTGAGTTAACGTCAAGCATTTTGCTTGGGTGAGAAACTTGAAAAGATAATTGCCTGTGGAAGTGAGATAGTTGGATGGTGATAGTCTGGCAACATTAAAAAAAGGATGTGTAGAGAAAATTGTTAATGTGAAAGAAAAGAAGAAGATCAAGAAGATGAAGACTACAAGTAAGCGGGGGTTAGAAAGAAAAGAAAGAAAATGAAAAGACAAAAAGGACAGCGAGATCATCGCGTTGACGAAAGATTTCCGAAAAAATTTACTGTTACTTTCATGAAATATTTCCAAACAGTTTTCCAGATCACAAAATATTTATTAAAGATTCAATATTTCATTACTTTCCTGATTTGAGAACCTACAAATAAGCTCTCTTTAATTTTTGCATCACTGATTTTGAGAATTTTTTGTTTTAAGTGTGAGAGTCCATCATCATCCCGATCCTGATCCATTGCTTTCACGAAGTATTCCTGAAGCCAATTGTTAAATGAAAAAGTGGTAAATATACATCATCATGTTGTATTAACGAAGCATATTTAATGCTTTTTTACCATGGTGTAAGAGATTTTCTTTTGGGCCAGTCTTTTTTAACACAATAATTTTTCCTGTCCCTACTATCCCATTCACAATTATCCGAGCTGCAATCTTACAAGAGCAATAACTTTTAAATCTCTCCATTTATATTCATTATATTGAAATTTATCTAAGATAAATTTTATTGCTTTCTAACTACTTTTTAACACTTTTGGATGGAAAGAGATTTGCACTACTTGCAAGAGAGGAAGTCTCCATTCAGAATGATGAAGACACCCAGATAAAAGCCAAGTGCCCGAAACCTCTGCCAATATATATTCCTGAGGAAAGATCAATCAAGCTCGTTGACATTATTACGAAAGTAAACAGCAACAACAGTTTCTACAAATAAGAGTGGAGATCTACTCGAAAACAAATTACCAAGCTATAACCAAATACTTAAATGAATCTAAGCGCAATTATTAGACCTATCAGCAAAGTCCTGATAGTGGTATTTAAACGTATTGAATCCACAGTTGATTGTAAAGACATAAAAAAAGCTCTGAAAGACATGGTTTCGAAGTCAAAGTCGTTATCAATATAATTAACAAAAATAAAATACCACAGCCTTTGTTTAAAGTTGGATTGGCACCAAACTCGCAGCGCCCACGCAAAAACCAAGTCCACCCCATATATAATCTTTAATACCTACTTCATCGTAGGGTGATAGTAGAGGAATCACACAAGCGAGGTAATCCTGTGCAATGTACAAACTGGCAAGAATTCGGTAATTCCAAGACTTACTGTACCCTTCGCTTAGTTTGTGTAGACTTACACGAAACAGCAAACTGCACACTCAGCCGTGATAACGCAGAGCTTAAAAAGTGCAGCGATTTTAACATGCTTTCGTTCACTCTCAAAGCCTGTATCGCAAAATATAGTATGTCCCATGCCTTACGTTCACGCCATCAGCAAGCTTCAAACCCGAAACAAACACTTTGCAACCAAAAAACGATAGGCAGTCATGGGACTGCCGACCGAAGTGAAAACAAAATTATGAAATAACAATGGTTTCTTTTTTTAAAATTTCATATTAATTGCAGTATCCGCACTCCGAACAACAGTTCATACATTCATTATGTCCTAACAAGGATACAAATAAGCTTATGATAACTGAAGTAAGAAAGAAAAATGTTTTATTGGCATTTATTAATTGACAATACCGCATCGATCGTCGTTTTATACTTTGTATACTGAGTTTTTGATTATTGGACATAGGCAAATCTAAAGCTTGATTCAAAAATTCAAGTAAAGGTATATTTTTATCATCTCCAAAGTCAATATTGAAGTCTCCACTTAATATCATAGGTGCATTGTCAAATTTTTCGTCAAATCTCTTTTAGAGTATTTTTTCAGAACCTTCTTTTGAATATATGATTAAATTTTTAAATAAAAATTGTTGTATCTGCCGATCACTCTATGGGATTTCGCGTGTATGTCCATATATGAAGTAACAATATCTGTATCTTGAGTATTTTGATAAATTACTACTCCCGCCGCTACAATTTCAGGTCTTTCACAACTTATAATTAAATCCAAATTCGGAATATCAATTGGTTCTTTGTTTAAAGAAAATTAACAAAACGAAGAAATCCAGAGTGCGGAATGAAGAAAATTAAACTGAAGCATCACTTTCTTTATTTTCATTATCAATTTCTTTTATGAGTGCACGTTAGCTCGTTTTCACTCTGTATGATTACGAGACTTCTTCTAGCTCATTTATTTACGAAGTGTTCATGAGCCTGCTTTTTGTCTTCATTCCACATCTCTGGTCTGTACTATTTTGAAACAAGCAAATACAAAACAAGAAGAAGATGAGCGAATGAGCACAAAACTGAATAACGGTATAGCATGTCGGTAACGCGAATTCATAGTTTTACCCTCTACCAACGCGTCTAAAAAGGTTTTCACTTCAATAAACAAATGTTGCCAAATAAATCAAAACAAAATGTGTGTAGCGAACCAGTGATCCAAATACAAAGTTCCACTGAAACAATGATACTTAATTTAGAACCTTTCATCAATCTATGTTAATGTTGCAAACACGTTGCAAGAGATGATTAAATTAAATAAAATTTTGGATAAATTAAACTCTCCATAATCGATTCCCTTAGAGAAACTCTCTGGAACGTAAATGGCATTCTGCAGCACAAACTAGAACTTATCAAATATCCAGATGACAAAAAAGTTGATGAGAACTTTTTTTACCGGTCTACGCAGTTTACAAGACAAATCACCCAGATGGAAAAGCTCATGTACCGCCACATGTGTTGCAATTAGAAAGCGCATAAAACACCTCTCTCTCGATCCGTACTCAACTCATTACTTACAGACAACGTCGATTCGAATACATGAAAGCTATGGCCTTATGTTTACTGCCCAAGTCGATTTTCAATATCTGAAAATACGTTTCAAAACTTCTTTGGTGAAAGAATTTTGGCTGTTTGTGACTACAATGCTAAACACACCTATTGGGATTATCGATTAATAAATCCCAAAGGTCGGCAACAGCAGCGAAGAAAATGTTCTGCTACCCGTACTGAACTGGGTATATACTATAAATTGTTGAGTTGAGACGAAGGCCCACTAGTATATAATAAGATTAATAATATTAAGGTCCTATATTTTAAAAAAAATAACCCACTAATTTAATTTCTGTATATAATTTGTAAAGTTGGGTGAGCCGGATATTAGGAGAGAGTGGTGCAAAACAATGCATGTAGTAAGAAATAGTCGACTGCAGTGCACAAGCAGACACACACACAAATGTATACATACACACAAAGCCACTCGGCGTTGCTCAAGCTAGAGTGGGAGTCACAGGTGGCGGATTGTGGACGGCCTGCAGATATGTAGGTCAGCTGCGAATATTGAATAAGCAGAACCCGACCAATGAGCGGCGAGAATGAAAGGGGTAGCTTAAGAGGTTACACACCCTTGTGAAATGCTCATGACGGGGCGAGTGTGAGCCACCCGTATAATAAGATCTCCGAAACCCAAAAGGCGTCTGGTCCCAGATTGGGCGGCCTGTTGGTCAGCGTTTGTGCCTGATAGGTCGGCAGTGGTGAATGCTTGGCGGTAGACCTAAAACATGGAGAAGACCGTTCTTCGTCACGTTGCGCTGGAAGCCACCGAAACCGTTGTTCGTTATTTCCACTAACGACGGTGAAGGGGTGATGTGAACCTGCTCTACCGAGGCGGTAGGCGTGGCGGAGATCAGAAACCAGCCACTTCGGACCCTGGTCAGGGAGTGTTGCATTAGACGCAGTGCAGTGGACTGAGCGCCAGTCCATCCGTGAATCCCGCGTGCGGTAAAGCGTAGGTCAGGAATCAGGGAACTGGGGTAGGGACTATGTTCCAAGGGTTTACCCGTTCTGACAATTACGGCCCGCCCCCCTGCACACGATGCGCTGGCTAACAACAACAAAAATATTTCGAATTTTGGAAAATCACATACCACAGCGACGGCCAACTTGGTTGCTGTGGCGAAGAAAGCTACACGATCGGAAACAACGGGTAATATGGTGTTCAGGAAAAACGATAAGGTGGTGCGCTCTCCCCACAGACAAGCTGCAAGATCTCTCGATAACCTACATGCATGGATGAGACGAAACCCGGAAAAAGCAACAGTCCTTTTCACAAGCTTGGTGAAAACATAAGGACCCTGGTGGATTTACTGGAAGAGAAAGGATCGTATGGAAAGCCAAGACGATCCATACATCAGGCAATGAGGGACACGCTCGATAGCATTAAATCCCTTTATGAGCTTTCTGGTATTGATCATAAGGACGATGAAGCGAAGAGGGTCATAAGGACCAACAACTCCTCCCAGATGTCGCCCTGGTTTAAACCTCCCCAAATAGTAAAAGAGAGAGTACCCAACACCATCGGCAAAGAAACCACATGCTGGTACTAAGGATAAAAAAATCGATGGGTGCAGCTAGTACAGCGAATGTTGGCTCCCCCAAGCCAACAAGAAAGGTGAACGAAGTGGACTAAAGTGCTGGGTAAGAAGCATCGAGGACCGTTGAAGGTGAAGTCCTTCAGTGGTGCTCAATTCATGCAGGTCTTTGTTGATGACCATTCTCGAAAAACGTTCGTACATCCTATTCAGGAAAAGTCAGATGTGGTCAACAAATTTCAATTATTTAAAAAACTAGTACAAAATCAAACCGGGTGCAAAATACGTATTTTGAAGTGTGATAATGGCACTGAGTTTTGTAATAAAACGTTTGATTATATTTTGCAGGAATCGCACTATCATTTAACGTGTACACTGATGCTACTGGACTCAAAACTGCCAAGCATATGTACATATATTGGGCTGAAGCAGCGAATACAGCGGCATATTTGATAAACAGAGTACCTTGCCGTGGTAATCATAAAACGGAGATTTAGTTCATATTCCGAAGCAGAAACGAGGAAAGTTGGATGCCAAGTCAGATGAATGCATCTTCGTTGGATATTGTGAGACGTCAAAGGCATTTCGACTTTATCGTAAGGCAGATCGCAAGTTTTTGATGAGCAAGGACGTTACATTCATAGAAAGTAATCCTCTCGGCTCAGCAGGAAAGTTAAATGTTATGTATGACATTCTGGAATACGAACCCCAGATGAACGATTCAGTGGGGGAATATTCTGCAGAATCGTTATCTGCCCAGGAGTCTTATTATGATAGCTGTGAAGAAAAACAACAACATCCTCAGGAACCATTATCTGTCCAAGAGTCTGATGATGAAAGCTGCGAAGAAAAACCACCGAGTTATGATGAACCATCTGAACAGAGTATGAGTGATTATAATGAAAGCGATGGAAGAATTGCCAACAATAAGGCTGCATGCCATTTGTTCTACATGAGGTCAAACGGAGATGGCCCGTCAACTGTTACTGAGGCTCTGAACTCTAACTCAGCCGAAGCTTGGAAAAACGCCATGAAGATGGAAATGAATGCACATGAGGTGAACAAAACGTGGGAGTTGACTGAATTGCCTAAAGTAAAAATTGCGATTAAATCAAAATGGGTTTTTAAAACAAAATTTTATGATTGGGATGAAATTTTACGACATAAGGCCAGACTTGTTGCAAAAGGGTTTTCTCAAAAACAAGGTATCGACTAGACTTGAGCAACAAAAGTTGTAATTCATGAATCTGTACAGAATCTTAATGTGAACGACGAAATTTGAATGTTGGCAATGTTGTGTGAGAGAAGAAATAAGTGAGTGTTTGACACATTCAGTTTGAAATGGATTGAATCAGTGTTGCACCTTCACATTCAAAACACACAAAATGAAACAGTGAATATGGAAAAACCGATTGGAAATTCACTGTCATAGTTGTCTGAAGTGTAGCACAAGTTTTTCTTCTGAATAAGGGAAGCGAGGCAGTGGGGCGAAACTGTGACAACACAATTGTCGATCAGCTACGGCGACTTTTTTTATACTCTGCACGGGAGTGAATAGTATTATAAGTTTGTCATGAAGTTTGTAACACACAGAAGGAGACATCGCAGACCACATAAAGTATATATGTATTTGTGATCAACTCGATGAGACGAGTTGATTTAGCCATGTCCGCCTGTTCGCACACCTAGCCCTTCAGTTTTTGAGTTCGAGAGCTGAAATTTTGTTAATTTTTACCAAACGACGATCAACTTCGTGAAACAGCAGAATCGGACTACTAGGGGGGTACCTCCCATACAAACACCCTTTTAAGTTAAAATTCTTATTAGAAACATTTTCAGTTTTTGACTTATTGAACGGAAAGACCCTCGGACTACTAGAAGGAGTACCCACAATACACTGAAAAACTGTTTTGTTTTTTGTACTATCGACTTAAAATTTGGACACTATAAGTGTCTGGCCCATATCCACCAACTTATAAATTTCAAGATCCTCGAACTAGCAGGGGCATGAAGAGTATTACAACTTCGGCATAGCCAAAATTATTCTTTTTTTATATTTTTGGTTGCATTTGGAGCTTAAATTACCGTTTGTTTTTAAAGCAAACATTTTTTACATTCGCTAACATTCTTAAATGAAAATCGAGCGCTGTAAATTTATTGTAAACTTAAAATTAATTCTAAATAATGAAAATTAACGTGAAAACTTAATTTGAGAAGTATTTAAACGGACAGTTTTGTGTAATCAAACAAATAAAAATTACCACAATAGAATTTTAGTAGAAAATAAGAAGAAAGAAATTGAACTCATAAAGCATATTAAATTAATTTAAAAAAATCAGCCAAGTGTGACTCGGACTCGCACACGGAAGGTTCCATACCATCGTACAAGATTTTTTGCTTAAAATATAAAATTATGTTTATATTTAATAGCCTAAAAGTATACTACAATTAATAGCTAAAAGTATACAAAAAAAAAAAAAAATTGTTAAACAACAGGTTAAATTAAAGAAAAATGCTTCTAAAAATGTATATTTTTAGTATTTGTCGTTATACACACAAGTGAATTACACACTCTGTGAAAATTTCAACTCTCCACCTATTACGGTTCATGAGATAGAGCAGGAGACGGACGGACATTGTAAGCTTAGTAATAGGGTCCCGTTAGTTCCGTTTGGGTACGGAACACTAATAAAAAAGAAGAAAATTAGAATAGTTATGTTAAATAAATAAATATAAAGTCGCGAAAGGCATCTCTCACTATTTGGCTTGTTCTCACATTGACCGAATTGAATGGCAACATAAAAACGAGCAATGCAAATCGCTTCGCTTAAAGCTTCCACTCTGACATCTTATAGCATAGCTCATGGTGTGAGAAATAAAGGTGATGCCAATTTGGTTTGTTACGCTCTCAAATTTCGCTCAATCTCATTTTTTAGTAAATAAGTATCATCAGTGTATTACAACGCTGAAAAGTACGCATTTAGTGAACACAACGTGAAAATGCATTGAAAATGTGTTATAAAGTTAATTGTTTGCGCTCTGATCAGCTATGTTGGTGACTGTGAAATCGTGTTCAAAATAATATTATTAAAATAAAATAGCGAATAACCATAGGACATACAATAAATTGAATAAAATAATAAATTAAAAAAACAAAACAGCAATTTTTCTATTTTTCATAGAATTTTCAGGCAGTTAATATGTAAACAATGAATATATGATAGTGTTGTGCAGCGTAAAAATTAATAAATAAGGACCATTTGCAGAAATCGACACATAGTGGTAAAAAATTGGCATCACCTTTATTTCTTACACCATGATAGC